>OY735231.1:35715836-35815836 GCA_963457665.1 Thysanoteuthis rhombus | reverse complement strand
ACAGTATTGAAAATGGTTATTGGCACAGTATGGACTTATTTGCTCAACAAACAAAGATATTTACGGAATTACCTGCATTGCACGTTTTGCTGAGAATGAGATAACTTATATTTCAATTGTTGCTATGAGTGCTTTGAATCTTCTCATGGCTGCCATTTTCTTGGGTTGACAATCGGCAAAAGAACCCCCCATAATTCAGTGCACTGAAGACGGGTAAAGTATGGGCTCGGTTGGAACGTTGTGAGAACAACATAAACAACAGAGAAAATAAGTTCAATTATACAAACATCTCTTGTAATGACAATGACTCGTTCCATTCAAATTCTGTCTATAAGAGCATTTTTTTTAGCTTTTCAATAATCTTTTTGGAATTCAAGATGCTAGCAAATTTCAAGTGTTAACTGATTGGAAGCGTTCTATGTGACTTATCAGTTTTTAAAGTTGACTTTCGAGAAGTTGCATGGAGATGTTTATAATTGCCCGAACACTTTATCATGTCCTACGACGAATCGTGTGTTTGTATTCTAGACACATAATCAGTGCTTGACTGGATGCTGAGTGATTACAATAATTGGATCTGGCCAGTCACCTTTGCAAATATCAATTAGAAATACTTCAAGCTCGTCCTTCTTCAATCACTTCATCTTCTTTACCACTCTTTGTGTGATGACGCACGAAGACGAATCAACAAACAAGGAAGCTTTGTTAGTTTAGTTGATAATGCATTTGACGAACAATATTGACAATTGGTATGACCAGGATTTGCTTCCTTTGCAGGAATTGAATACAGAATGAAGTTTAGGGGAGTATTCAAATATCTTGAACAGCTTCTAACGGAGACAATACCAAAGTAATTGTAGACCAAAAGTGCAACTAATCGACAGACTAACACGTAAACGGTCTATATTTATGATGTATAAGGTGTTATGATGTCAACCAAAATATTATTTCGATGCTGAAAGGAAAAATGCTAAGATATTAAACAAACTAATAAGATATATGTTGTCAGTTCAAAAAGCATCCAGCTATTGTAAATATCTCGAGAGCATGGCTTTGATGTCTCTGGGGAAATAATCAGAGAGCACTTTAATGCGCATGTTTGAACAGAACCTCTCCCGGGGCGGTTACTCAGTCGGCATTGACATGCCATTAGCTGTGCTTATGTAATGTGTGACCAACGAATTGGCAATGACAGAGCAGTTTGGGGGGCAAAAAATTGTACCACCTAGGTCTGTTAGCCTCCCTATAATTCAAATTTAGCTCCCATCAACTTACCGTGGGCAAGTTTAAGGGATAAACTATGATAATGAGCCCGAAAGAGGACTTTGCAGAATGTTTTGAAAACTGGAAAAGATGCTGAGATAAATGTGTTAAATTCTCAGAGGGGTATTTCGATTGGTATTATTCTACCTTGGCTGTTTCCCATTAATATTAAATGACTGGATGATTCAGAGACAGGTTTCAAGCAAATTAAAGGAAAGGACACCTGTCATAAGCCATGGCCAACGAGTTGGGTTCTGAGTAACCCCAGTTCCGTAGTCAAGAGGTTGGATATCGGCCTGCGTGTCTGAAGTGAAAGTTTCAATTCTGTCTCGCGGTACTTGATGGGAAAATGGAAAGTCTATAGCCACACTGAAGAGATGTAATACATCGAAACAGCTGTCTGTTGATGACACAATAATCTATTGTACATATATATATATATATATATATATATATATATATATATATATATATATATATATATATAAAATAAAGATCAGTCAGGATTTAATTCAACAAAACTGTACATTGAGTTAATCTACCCTCTTAAAAACATGTGTGTGCGTGTTTGCAGGGTTGCAATACATAATTATCTGAAACTTGGGATATAATTAATTGAAAATGCTAACAATCACGAATTGAAATAACCGAATGTTTATTCATCTTGAGTAGGTTAATATCTGCGTGTATAGTACACGACTACATTGTATACAGTTAGAAAAATAAAAATATACATTAAAAACATTGTGATTGGAATTCATTTTTGGTATTCCGTTTTTCAAGTACACACCCAATAAAAATTTAGGAGACATTCAATATTCTCTCTTTTTCGAGCTTTTAAAAAACTCAAAATAAGAACACTCTACACATTTTAGCAACCCGAAACTAACATACATCATTTACTATCAGATAATCTCCAGAAGAGTATACCAACAGTCGTAAAGAGTTCAATCTAGAAACAAAAGCTGTAGAAGCAGCCCGTTGAATATGTAAAGCGTTCGGTGGAGCTGGAGTTTATTACCGTCCTATCAAAGGTGTTTTAGGAGGTTTTATATCCGAAATGAGTGATTTTAAAATGCTCTTCGTAAACAACAGCTGTTGAGCAACGATGATGACAAACTTGAGGTGTTAATCTCATCGACTTTAAACGTGTCAGATTCTTGCATCGTGGTTTAACACAAGCAATATGACTATTCACCTGCAAGTGTACTGCATCAAAAAGAATACATATTAGGGAAATCTACGAAGTCAGTGAATGAAACAAGCAGGAGAAACGCGCGTGCGTTTGTGTGCGTGTGTGTGTGTGTTTGTACATACATATTCAAGCATGATGAGTATGCCGATAGATTCAAATATATATATATGTGATTGATCCTGTTCACTTACTCATTGCAATCAAATCAGATAACCGACCATGTATAGTAATTCAATGCCAGTCCTTTCATAAGGACTCTGATATCCGATGCAAAAATTTCACCTCGATTCGAACCTTGTGAACTGGGGCACGGGACTGAGATGCAATCAAAGTGTCCTACAAAGCACGACAGAAGTTCTTGTGTGTAAGTCACTTCTTATATACACATATGCCACAAAATGTTTAATTTTTTTTTTTAGATTCCTTTCCGTGAATGTAAGGTTATTCTTATGCATTACTCATCACTTATCTCTCTGAACTGTAAAGGTAAGTTTTTGACCATTTGAGGCAGATTGTCGTACGTCGGAATTGCAAAAAGAAAATCGCGATGTGGTTGGCTACTCAATCCTGAGAAGACCTCAACATCCGTCCACACAACACTCCCGATGCTGATAACGAACAGTTCAATGCCATTTTTCTTCATTTCGTCAGCCTCAAGCAACACCTCGGAAGTAATTTCACTCACAGAAGGATCGACAAAGAGAACCCCAATTTGTCGCTTGGGATTTTTTCCGTTTTTGAAGTATGCATCTTTGAACAACTCTTCGTTCATCTGCCGTATAATTTCCACCAAGACCGGAGGTTTCTTTTGGTTTAGTCTGCGTAATAGTGATATCTTCATATCTTTGGTTATACCTTCGTTCTTGGCAAATGTGAGAGGAATATTGAAGTCCTGAGTACACAGGTCATTTGAGATGAGAGCAAATTTTCCGTATCCAATATAGGGAAGAATGTAGTTAATGAAATGAAGGATAGCGTTTGAACGGGATGGACCCATCGATTTGAGATCAAAACCAAAGACGACTGTACCTATAGAAAATATACATAAGGGGCGTATTAGTTCATTTGTCAGATTTTCAATATATATATATATATATATATATATATATATATATATATGAAAAAAAAAAAGAAATCATAATGTAAAAGCCTCTTAATGATACCCGAAAGTACGGGGAACTTCATGAGCTAAATGGCTTACTGGAAGAAAGAAAGAAAGAACAGACGATTAAGAATGAGGGTCCTTATTTCTTGGTTGAATGGTTTTGAAAAATATGTGATATATCCAGTGATAGATCAGGAGATTGATCAATCCGTTCAAATTCTGTGGACTTTTAGGGAGCATTTCATATATATATATATATATACATATACATATATATATATATATATATATATATATATATATATATATATATATATATATATATATATATATATATGGGGGGGAATATATATATGTATAGAGAGAGAAATGGATACAGATCTGACAATGTGTCTCTGTGAGAGAGACAAGATCGGACAAGATGATGTGAGGAGAGTTGACAATTTGGAAAAGAAAATACTTGAGGCTGACAGGGTTGGAGGACCTGTCATGGTGTAGTGGTTAACAAACTATTCTCGAGGATTATTACAACAGAGAGGCATCTTCAATCCACTAAATGCTCTATACTTATGGCCTTGTACAAAAATAAGCTACGCCTAGTAAATCACTAGGAAGTCACAGGGCAGGAACTTCTGCTTTAGACTCATAGTAGTTTGTTAACTACTTTACAACGAGATTCCTTTATGGTTGCGTACTAATCGTAGCTCAGTATGTCACAGCACTATAATTGTAAGACATCCCTGATGGTCAAAATCACGATCAAAGTCACAAAATGAGTTCACAAGACGAAATTGAAATAATGCCAAAGCAGTTCACTGAAAGAGTCTGTGAGCATAATATGATATGACATAAGGCCAAAGTAGTTTGGCTTTCGTGAGAATCAAACTCTTTACATAAATGAACTGGTCAGCTACATGAGCTTGATGATATCTCACCAGGGCAGGAATCCAAATGTGAAAGTTTACATACACTTATTAGTTGAGCATTCATTTTCCGGACCAGAACACTTTTTTTTGTTGTCTTCATCATAACGATGTAGCCACTGTAAACTCCGGTTTAAACGAGTGTCTGGATACTGTGGCTAAAACGTTGTGATAAAGAAAAAGAAAGCGAGGAAATTGGACAAAACGAAGTCATTGTATTAGAAACATTATCTTATCACAGAAATTCGAGAGAAAGGAGGCCAGAGAATACAGGAACTGGAACATGATTAAGACCACAAAGACGAAGGATCTGGTTCGAAAAAATCATGATATAATTGTGGCAATATCTCGTGTCCGTAATTCTGACAGAATGAAGGTTGGGGTGTATAAGGGTCTTGGCCGTCAATCCAAGCGGAGGATTTGTTTGAAATACACCCTTCGGTCTTGCGCCGGTACATTGATGTGGCTGACGATGGCTCAATGGTAAGTTATTGGTAAGTAAAAGAGGCCTAGGATTCGTCCTACCCCCTAGGGCAGTACCGTTCCATCGCACTAAAACGTATAGGTTTGACTTGCCCTGACGCCTTCGCAACAGTAGTTGCAGGGATGGGAACAATTATTGCAGCCCTCCGGTAACTGGACCCCTACATTAGAAATGTCCTTGTGTCTTGCTCTCGTAGGGAAGCGAGTGAATAGAGAATAGGAGCGAATACTTCGATAAAGATAAGAAATATGTGAAATTGCCCTGAACGAATCAAAGAAAAATACTAGCAAGGTTTCGTCTCAAGAATATCAGAAAGAATATACTTACTGGCGAAATCTCTTCGAGGAAAATCAGTCTCATGACTTACTGTAATACAAAATAGATACAGGAAATTATGAAAGGCTAAAATTGATCATTTGTTTTTTCGTTAAATCTATCGGAATGTAACGAAGTATTTATGTGACGAAAGTTATACTTCTAAGGGCACTTATCAGTTAAGAAATGATAACAACTAAATTTCGTAGAATTTTAAACATTCACATTTACCGGAATAAAATGAAAAGAATGCAGCCTGACTCTGCATCAGAAGATGAATAATCAGAAGTAAAGAATAAGACAGTTTTTTTAAAAAAATGCTAGCGCAAAAAAGATGAAGGGAGAGCAAAAAAAAAAAAAGGAAGCATGCTAGAGAAAGAGAAAATAACTATGTTGGGATAGGGGTCTTGTAAACGCTCCTCAGACTAGACAAGCTACAACAGTCGATTACTGAGGAAAACTTGGGTCTTTTTCTTTTGTCAATTTGATTGAAAGGTAACTTCAATGATTTTAAAGTATAGCAACTTGAAAAAAAAGGAAGATGAAGTTGCATTTTCATTTTCCTGTCGAATAGAAACTCAATTCGTTTTGTTAATTTGGGGTCAAATTTTCACAGCAATTCGATCTTGGTGAATCAAAACATTTCAACATCTCTCTCGAACGGTCAGTCTTGTGTATCCTTTTAATTAAATCATAGATTAAGTAGTCAGATTATTTCAACTTTTCCCAGAGAGCAGGATAGTGTAACCAAATGTTTTAAATAAGGGAAAATAGCAATTTACAGGATAACATTAGGTGGGGGGTTAGTTCATCCCCACCGGACGAAAATTTTCATAACCACTGGAAATTCATTTGTCAAGTTGTTTTCCTTAATCCAGTACGAATTAGGGTTTTATCATTGGGTTTAGAGTTAGGGTAAGGGTTTCTGTTTTCTTGGTGACGACTTACGAAACCCCACCAACCTTTTTGGTCTTTAATAATAACGTACAACTAAATCTTTCTATTTTTTTATTAGACTTTGAGAACGTAGACGAAAACCTTGCTTGATACTAACGGAAAAGCCACCAAAATGCTTCTCAATACCCAATGGATGGCTCAGAAAATGGACTCGGCGAGCCGAGCTCAAATTTTGGCTGAGACTCTGTGTGTTAACATGGCACTAATTCCAGTTATGGGTAATATCACGTGGATGGAATGAGTGACGCCGCTTCGGGTGATTGTCGCCTGTCAATCTATTTCACATACTGCAAATGGGCTGAGTAAGGAGTTATATCATATGTGTGGATCAAGTAGGGACAACTGGAGCCATGGCCAGCGTAAGGGTATTAATTGTTTTAATGATCAACTGCCGTTATGAAACTAGTCATCGAAGCGTTTACTACGAGCATTAAGCGTTGAAAACGTCTTTGATGTTATAATTCGCCGAGAGTGGTAACGGATACCTATCTGTCAACACGATATCTCTAAAAGCTCGGAAAAAACTTCAATGAAATTTTGTGATAGTGGGCCATGGGTTACAAAAGAAGTGCCTAAATTTTAGGTCCGATCCAGAATTTCATTATCAATTGAGAGGTATTTTTTTTTATTCTGCAAGAAGAGAGTTTAAATACGAGCAATGAATAACAAGGGTAAATTTGGATTTCAAGGGGAGTAATCTTATATTTGAATTTCAGTTCCCTTTCTTCTAATATATTTCATTTTCATTTAGTTTTTAGTTTGTGTGAGGCGTTGACAGATAAATGCCCTCTCTGAGTTCTCCCTAATCCTAATACTTTCCTTTTAAAGAGGCGTATGTGTGAATTCTTTTAGTTCGTAAATCTGCTGACGTAAGTTGAATTCCCTTTCCTTGATGCCTCAAAGGTATAATTTCATCGGTCACCCCCTCAAAAAAAAATATTTTCGCCTGAATTTAGCAATTTTGAAAGGGGAGTAATTAGTTTAATATTTTTTTTTTTCTTGAGAACACATTTTTTTTTTCAAAAATCCTGCTCAGAATTCGGTGTCACTGCTTCAAGTCATTCTATTCGTTATCACTAAAACCAGTTGAAATGGATTTAATTATTTTAGAGTTTTTCTTTCTTTGAATACGTTAAAAAAATTGTATATATATCTATATCTATATATATATCTATATATCTATCTATCTATCTATCTATCTATATATATATATATATATATATATATATATATATATATATATATATATATATATATATATATATATATATGTAGTGGTGAAAAAAATTGCAACATTCTGAATAAGTGTTTCATATTACTTAAGACTAATCGTACTGGTAATATAGCCGGATTACTGTAAATGAATAGATATACGGATCATTAAACACAAAATTAAGGTTGTATCAACAGTATTAGACCCCATACAGTGTATATCCACCTTGGGTGTTGACATAGGCCTGTACTCTAAAGGTCAGAGACAGACGATGCATTTCCATGAGTGTTATTACGTCACAAAATGGCTGGATACTTTGAAAATCAAATTAGAATATGCACTAACACCTAGCTTTCACGTACTGTACAGAAGTCAATACTGGCATCATCTTTCAGGCTGTTGCAATTGTATTTTCCGTGAGAATCATAGCTTGAGGGTAAGAGATGCTTGGTCAGCACTGTTTGTGAGCCATGATAAAATTACTGTATTGTTTTTAAATGCCCTAAACGATTCCATGGTAAACAAATGATGATTGCAACAAGTACATTTCTGTGTAAAAGATGAATCTATTTGAACATTTTTTGAGCAACTGTTATCAGTTGATAATTGATTTGCATAATGCAAATGAAATAAACAGAAAAAAAAATCTGTGTGTAGGTTCTTTGGCTAAAATACCCAAGTAGCACCTTAAGTGCTTCAAAATTGAAAAACTCCTTATACTACGATTTTTTTCTGCAACATTTTTAGCGCTTATAACTGCAAAGCTCTCAGAACTCTCTCTCTCTCTCTCTATATATATATATATATATATATATATATATATATATACATATATATATATATAATTTATTCAGGCAGCATTACTTCATCTAAACAATTATTAATGGAAAGTATAGACTTTTATAGTTTATTCATGTTCGTAGTATTTCTTCAGAGGTTCCAGATGTTCGAATGAATGTATGAATTTTCCAGTTCATGTATAATCTTCATCGTCTTAATCCCAAATACTTTCAACCATCACTTGTCTTTCCAAGGTTACTTTCAACGTCCCTGGGTTTGTCCCAATTTTCGGTTATTATTATTATTATCATTATTATAATTATTATTATTATTATCATTATTATCATTGTTATTATCATTATTATTATTATCATCATTATTATCATTGCTATTATCATTCATTATTATTATTATTATCATTATTATTATTATTATTATTATTATTATTATTATTATTATTATTATTATTATTATAACTGCCTGTCTGTCTGTCTGTCACTCTGTCTATGTGTGTGTGTGTGTGTCTCTCTCTCTCTCTCTCTCTCTCTCTCACTCTCTCTCTCTCTCTGACACACGCACACACACACACACGCGCGCACATATAAGTATTCAAGGAAATCAAAGTGCGATATAGCTTCTTTAAAGAAAAAGAAGCTATAGAAAATGGAGTTCTTCATGTCTTTGGAAACGGATTTTTGAAGGAATGTACGAAATTACCCTCAAGGCACTGAGGGTGTTGAATAACTTGACAAATAAAATGATTGATTAAGTGGTTAGCCCACCCCGAACATTTGGGTAGCTATTCCTATACCAAATATTACATATACTACAGCAGTGACCATTTCATGTATGGAAGAGTCTGGACTTCATGGTGTGTGCAGCAGCCTGCCATGATTGTCGTGTAAAATAATTTTCCGTCCGTTGTGCAGAACAACAGCTTTGAAGTATTTCATTCACTAGTCTTTACTGTTGACAATTTAGATATCTTATATCAAGATTTAAATAATCATAAAAAGCTGGAGTCATTTATAAAACCTATGAAGGAAATTTTATTAATCGTTATTGTTTTATCAGATTTTTCAAGAATCGCTGAACCCCCCAACTTCAAACCTGATATTGTATTGCCGAGTATGCAGACTAATATATTTGGTTTATGCCAACTTAGTACAATGGCCTGTTGTCAAGTAGTCGTAGAGCACACACAAGCATATACATATGTATCTATATATACATATACATATATGTATATGTGTATATATCTATACATATACATATATATACACATACATACATATATATATACACATACATACATATATATATATACTCATACATATATATATATACACATACATATATATATATACACATACATATATATATATATACATATACATACATATATACACATAAATATACATATATACACATACATATATATATATATATGCACATACATATATACACATACATACATATATACGCATACATATATATATATACACACACATATATATATATATATATATATATATATATATATATATATATATATATCATTCAAAATGCTCCATTCTGGCTTGGGTAATTTGAGTTCATTTTGTCCGAAAGCATTTGAAAGAAACATGAATTGACTCCTTCCAGAACTCAATAAAAGCTGTGGCTTTTTATTCGGGGCAGAGGAGTCGGGCACTGCTGAGCAGCCCTATTGCCCCGAGTATTGCTATGGAGGAGCCAGCATAGGACCTAAACCATCTACTTGATCATAATAGAATTTGATTTGATATACTGCTCAAACAAAAAATATGTTATCGCCTTCCCATTGGTTATTTATTATTAGTATATTTGTCTCGGCATTCAGTGATAGTTTTTTTTCCATATTTGAAGTCTAGTATCTGGTTATTTTGTTCCATCTGCTATCCATTTTTCTAGCCATGTGCCCTGCCCATCACCATTTTTGTTGGCCAATCTCTTGGATCTATATTGATATTTTCCTATCACTGAGAGTTATAACTGTTATTGCGTTCTTAGTTACCCTCTTTGCTGTTGTTAGTTCGATCTCAAGTAGTTTTGTAAATCCCCTGATTTTGTACTCGTTTATCATAGCTGGTATTTTGAACTAGTTATGTAGTTTCTGTTTTAATTATATTGATAGTCTGCATTAATACCAAATGTTTTCCTATCAATCGTATAGTGCCGTCATTCCCGTTGTCTTTCTATGGTTTTATCGCCTGATCTAGGTAAATACGTTCCTTATTATCTTCTTAGACATAACCGTCGATGGTCATTTTCCAGACTTAATATTCAACTTGTCATTTATCTTTGGTTCGTTCATCTTTGATACTATAGCTTTCTTTATTTAGATCACTCAACATGTTTTGTTGATCCTCCGCAATTTCTGCCATTAATGAATACCTAGAATTGTTCAAATATTCCCTGACTATGTTTACTCCCTCGTTTTTCCCAGTCTATTTTCCGAATAATGCCCTCAAGACTTGCTGATTTATTGATGTTATCTATGCATACATATATGTAGATTTTTGAAAACTCAAGGAATTTGACTGTGAAAAATCATTTTTCCTATTTTCTACAATTTTATTCACAAAAAGTGCAGCTGCATGATTCATCCCACATTCAATTTGCGGCCAATGTTTAGAGGACCTAAACTTTTAGGGGAGCACTTTATATATATATATATATATATATATATATATATATATATATATATATATATATATATATATATATATATATATATATATATATATATATATATATGTGTGTGTGTGTGTGTGTGTGTGTGTGTGTGTTCTGAGAACTAGAAATTCTTATCAAAATTTCTTTTTAATCAGACACTGATCCCCCTAAAGGAGAATTTTTACATTTTATACATACATATAAATATATATATACATATATACATATATATATATATATAGAGAGAGAGAGAGAGAGAGACAGACAGACAGACAGACGGAGGGGGAGAGAGAGCAAAAGAAAAAAAGAAACGACGACGATAACAGCAAAACATTGTTTCACAGATGCATCATAATGAATGGTAGTAAATGGCATATAAGAAGAAAAAATCATACCTGCAATATTCCCAGGAGGAACTGAATCATTCTGTCCAAGTTTAGATTTGAATGGTGAAGCTGCGGTTGTCGTTTTAGATTTATTTGCCAAAGTTTCTTCAACCGTCGTCAATACACTCGTTTCGGGCGTTGTAAAGATTCTATTCAATACGTCTGGAACTGTCTCATTGTGTCCTTGTTCAGACTTAGCTGAAGTTGATGTCGTAGTCATTTGAGATTTGTTTCCCAATGCTTCATTACCTGTTCTTAAGGTGGTCGCTTCCGCCGTTGTGAGGATTCTTTTTAATATTCCTGATGTACTTGATGTTGGAGTATTTTCTGTCATTTGTTCTCTGGTTGACGTCATTGTGTTCTTGGGATCACTTTTCGTCGATGTTTCCGATGTTAATACTGTTAGGAAAGAAAAAACAGGTAATTTTTCGAAAGAATCCCAACAATCGAACGAAAATTCCTAAAGGATTACTTGAATTCAATTAACGAAAATAAAGTCTCAAGAGAGGTACAGGGAGTCTCCAAAGAGTTACAGGTTGTTTCAAGAGAGGTACAGGGTGTTTCCAGAGAAGTACAGATTGACACAAATGCTACAAAATGGTTCAAAACATTCATAACGTTTTCTAAATATTTTTTGCGATGAGGAACCCTAGGGAATTTTCATCATGGAAAAGTACACTGATGGGCGACGAACTCAAAGAATAAAATTTCACATTGAATACCGTGAAGGTTAACTCAACAAAGAATTTATTCCCTTCTCGGTATTTGAATGTACGGGGAAGGTCACCTGAGTCCATAATCCATTGTTTCTTCAGGCACTTTTGAGACTTGGGCTCCGTTATTAATTTCATACCGACGGAGAGACCCGCTTACTTTCCTAAGTGCTAAATATCGCATACTTGCGCAGAAGAGCAGATATCCTTCAAAATGTTATACAAAATATTATTGAAAGAGCAAGAATTTGTAAAGTTGAAAATGGTGGGTATTTGAAACAAACGATTCCCTGTACATGGGATGATTAATTTTCCCTTGTTCATGATATTTAATTTTCAAAAACATTTTTTGAAACATTAAAACTAAAAAAAAAAGGATTTGTTTAACCCTTTCTCTGACTTTTACCCCTATATAAGTCACAAACATTATTTAGAGCAATACGTTCACATATAATTATACAGGCGGGTGTACTTGAATATATGTGATTGTGTGCATCGGTACATACACGTTTGTCTACATATGGTTATTTACTCGATTCAGTTCAGTTTGGCACGATGCGAACAGCGTGGGACACTCAGTCAAGCTCAAACTCTCTACACAGGATTCGCCACACTTCTTTATCATGGGCGTTGCAGAGCCAGTATTTCTGAGCTTGTCTCTCCATCTAATATTCTGTCGACCCCGGTTGTACCTATGATCTCGGGGGATACATGTCGTGAGTTGTGATGTCCATCAGTTGTCCGCCATTCTTGTAACATGGCCAGCCAACAGCCATTTGAGATTTTTAATGGAATCTATGATGTCCCTGACTCCTGTCTTTTCCCGGTTGTACTGTGCTGTCTTGTGGCCTCTCCATGTGAGGCCCAACATAATTTTTTCATGTGCACGTTGCATGGTTCTCAATTTGCAGATCTTTTGTGAATAAACGTGGGTATCATTGTGAGGAAGAAGAAAAAGCATGACTAGCCTTGCTTTCACAAAGTGAAACTTCACTACTCCTATTCCAACTGAAGATGATTACTTTGCATTGTAAATAGGATGAAAGAAAAATCATAAGAATATATTTTTTTGATATAGATATATTTATTTAGTAGAATGAGATGAGCCCTTGCATATCTGTAAAAAAAAATTGTAGATATGTAAAACTTGTCAGTCTAACTCAGTTGGTAACAGAGCCAACTACCACTCGCTTGATAGTGATTGAAAGTCACAGTAAGAGACTGATACATTTCACTCTCCTAAATTTGTTGAGGATAGTTCGTCTTGTTCTTGTTGGTATGGAAATGTTAATTTTATGGATGTATTTATTAGCGTATTTCTATCATAAATTTTGGTAAATACGTATTATTTGTCAATTTAGCTCAGTTGGTAAGAGACACTACTGCTAATCAGTTGGTGGTGATTTCAAACTGTAGTACGACAATGATTGTTTTTACTCCAATAAATTTGATGAGGATTGTTGTCAAACTCAAATAGAGTTGACTTTATTATCACAATTAGTCAGAACTATTTTGAGAGAGGGGAAAAAGAAAGAGTTTTGTAATGGCGTCTCGTGTTATCAACCCGAGACAAGACAATTTGTCTGTTCTGATAACACGTTTTTTTGGAATTTTTCGTTCTGACGACGCAAGTTGTTTTTTTTACCTAACCTCATATTCATATCTGAACTTCGATCAGAATGGAGTTTAACTCCGAAGCAGCCAATCTTGTTTTTCTTCTTGTTACGGTAGGAGAACGAAGTCAACTCCAGGTTTGAACTGTAGTTTGACAAGAGAGAGAAAGAAAGAAAATGGTGGGTATAGAGTGTCTACACATCCATATTTCTATGTTCTACTTGGCGTGATTATGTTTTTTTCCATAATCACTGTTCTGCATAAAAATGATTTTTTCCATCACAGCTAGATGATATCTTCGTGATATCAAAAAGAAGAAAGCAAGTTCAGTTTTCTTATAGATATTTCATTTATTGGATTATCAAAGTTAATCTATCTCTAATTGAAGAGGTATTCATTCTTCCGAACAATAACACCTATATATCCAGGAGCTCTTTTTCGCTTAATCCGTAATCGTGTTTTGCCGATTTCATGAAACTTTGTTTTGTGATTGTCTGTTAGTTCCCTGTTCTACACAATTTAGAAAAACAAGAAATAAAAGAAACTCCGACTTACTATTATAGATTACACATCAGCAAAATACTGTTACGCAGAAATCTCAACATGAAAATATAACTAACAGTCCTTATACGGCACTGAATATGTTACAAAAAGGTTTCCTACCTGTAGTATTTTCTGAAGAAACTGACTTGTTTTCTCGGTTTTTGGAGTTATATGTGATTGACGGTATTGTCATCCGAGGCTTATTTGTCAATGTTCCTTTGGCTGCCATAGAGGGAATCGCTTCGGTTGTTGTAAATATTCGATTAGATATTTCTATTGTGTTTGGTATTGGAGTGTTTTCTGGGATTCGTGTACTTGTTGGTGTCATTGTAAACTTTGAGTTAACTGTAGTCGATACTTCAGCTGTAAATATTGTCAGGGAAGGAAAAAAAGGCTAATTTGTGCAAAAATCCAAATAATCAAAAAAAAAAAAAAATGAATTTCCATTAAACTTTGTCAAATGATTATTGGAATCCTGTCAACAAGAAAGTATCCTCCTGAGAAGTATAAGTTGCAATGATATCTAAACCAATGAGTTTTACATTCACTTACGCGCAATCTCATATTCTAATATGGAGCTTCCCAAACCTTTTGCATTGGATACGCACTTTTTAAAAGAAAATATTTTGCCGACACATTGCTTGGGCTTACTTACACAAGCCAAATATAGAATGTCACACCAGCAGTTAAACTTATTTAGGAAAATTATCCTTTTAAAAACATACAAATGTATTCTCAATTTCGCGACACACCTACAGTTTATCGGTGACACACTGAAGTGTCACGACGCACAGTTTGGAAAGGTCTGCTCTTTTTATATATATATATATATATATATATATATATATATATATGTGTGTGTGTGTGTGTGTGTGTGTGTGTGTGTGTGTGTGTGTATGTGTGTATGCACGTGTGTGTGTGTGTGTGCTTTCGCATACATATGCACACATACAAATGCGTGCACGTGCACACACATATGTGAATGTATGATTATATGGTAAGCTTAGTTTAAACTAGCTT
This sequence comes from Thysanoteuthis rhombus, assembly GCA_963457665.1. Taxonomy (NCBI): domain Eukaryota; kingdom Metazoa; phylum Mollusca; class Cephalopoda; order Oegopsida; family Thysanoteuthidae; genus Thysanoteuthis; species Thysanoteuthis major. Next base: position 35,800,628 of record OY735231.1, on the reverse strand, counting down.
GGTGCCATATGTTTGGGTCAACCTGTGAGGGTCAATCACGCTATACGGTAGTATTGGTCTGCTAGACTACCTTACGGCGTGGTTCCCATGTTAATGAATATATTCCCGTATCAGAGAGAGAGAGAGAGAGAAGGGAGGTAGAGTTATGAGTGAGTGGGAGAGGAATAGAGAAAGAGAGAAAGTGGAGGTGAGAAAGAGAGAAAGTGGGAGTGAGAAAGAGAGAAAATGAGGGTGAGAAAGAGAGAAAATGAGGGTGAGAAAGAGAGAAAGTGAGGGTGAGGAAGAGAGAAAGTGAGGGTAAGAAAGAGAGAGAGTTAGGGTGAGAAAGAGAGGAGGTGAGACATATAAGCAGTAAAAGGGTAAGTTGATGAGAGGAAAGAATGTGTTTGCGAGTGAGCGATCCCGTATTTACAGACTTGGTTTGTCTAATTCTATTTCTTCTTCACTCAATAATTTGCTCAACAAATCAACTTTTTTTCTCAAAATAGATAAGGTGATATATTTTCCCATGTCGAGCAGAAAGAATGCTGGTTCATTAGTCTAATAAAAATTCATTTGATCGCAGAAGTTCAAATCTGTACTTTAGAAACATTCATTCTCACTATCGATAACTCTTACACAGAGATTCCAAATCCCAAATTGATTTTATCTGGTTAATTTCACGAAATGTGACAGTAAATCAACCTTGTTTCGTGATTGTCTGCAAGTTCCAAGTCCTGAAAGCAGAAAGGTAGTAAAATGTCGACAGTTCCTTCATGCTGGCCATGGCTTCAACCATCACAACTTGGGTTCCACATATCATATTACAACTGTCTCAGTCCGTTTGCAAAGGGTGGATTTGACAAAGAGACAATGAGCACCCGAAGTGGCATCACACTCTTCACCCTTCTATAGCTGGGTAGAGACAAGGGCAATCATGAAAACCTGTCTTAATCAAAGTTTCGTGTCCCTGCAAGCTCGATTACGGTCATCCCACTCTTGATAAGACAGTGAAAGACCATCACTTATAAGTATAAATTACACGACAGCAGGACACTTTCTTATAGACTTATCAACATTGAGATATTATGACCAACATTTCTCACACAGCACTTAACATGATTTTAAAAACGCCTACCTGCAATATTCCTCGGGGGAACTGAATCATTTCCCCCGAGTTCAGTTTTAGATGGGATCGATGTCATGTTCATACGTGGTTTATTTTTCAACGCTTCTTTAACAGTCGGGAAGATTTTATTCGACATCTCTGTTGTATTTACTAATGGAGTATTTTCTGTCACTCGATTTCTGGTCGGTGTCATTGTAACCATGGAACTAATTGTTGTTGGTGGTTCAGTACTCAACGTTGTTGGCTTTCTTGTGGTTACTGCATTAAATAAGAAAAAACAGTTAATTTCCTGAAAAGCCTGAAGTCATTGAAAAAATACGAATAATGAGCAAATTGAAAGAGGTACATTTCAAAAGACCGGCATTTTTACAAGCAATAATAAAACAATACATGATTAATATCTTTCTCCATTTGCTCCAAAAACTCCGAATAAAAAATAAAAAAATAAGAAAAACACGTGTACGATTGTCAATACAGTTACATTCCGTCAAAGGTAGTATGCCCTCTCTTTCGGAGCGAAATATTCAGCAGCAAAAAAGACGATTTTATTTTGAATCACTCTCTCAATCAGCATAGTGTCTCAATTTGATTTGAATATTTAAAATCATTACCTTCACATAGACGAACCCTGAATTTATCGGCAATGTCCTTAAGCGCAGCGTAGCTGGTTACTTCATGAACCCCGTAAACAGGATCGCTGGCGATAGATTTCAATTCTCCCATATCGTAGTGATTTCCGACTCCCACAGCGTGCATATTGATGCCGAGACGGTGGACCTCCTCAGCCTCTTTTTTAGTCAGCGCCGAATCCCACGATAAGCCATCAGTGATAACCACGGCAATTAACGGACGCCGCTTCAGGCCGACGTATGGGGTCAGCACGTTTCTCAGTAATTTCAAGGCCTCAGCTGTGTTAGTTCCTCCCGTTCGATAGGGAATTTTTAGAATTGCTTCCTTTAGTTCTGTAAGACTTTGGAAACGGTCTAAGGGGAAATCCAGGTGAGCATGATCACTGAAGGTTATGGCGCTCATGCCGACTTGTTTGGGACCAGGTCCAATGTCAAAAGTGTCCGCTAGGTTGGCGACAAAGTCTAATTGTCGCCTGAAGTCAACTACCCAAATACTGCTTGACGCATCCATGACGAATATCATATCGCCCGAACAACCTGTGGAAAAGAAAATTAATAAGTCAATAATTAAACAACCATAGCGTTAAAATTGAAGTTATGAAAAAAATTCTATCAAATAATAAGTATGGTCGGAATAGATTCGATTCATGACACCTCTGGCGTTTTTCATGGAGTAAAAAGAAATTTTTTAAAATCTAAATACTAGAAAAATATAAATGATATAAATAAACCAGCGAAAGATTTTTTTAAATCAAAATATTTTAAAAGTTGGAGTGCTGATGCCAATTTTAAAGTCTGTATACGAAACAGTATGACCAGGGGTACTGGAACATGCGTATCCACAAACACGCACACATATGAAAAGGGATAGAACCCTCAGCCACCTTTGGTGGCTACGGTTGTGCAATGATTGAGTTAAAATGAACTAAAGAAATGTATACTTACTACTGAACATTGGCTGAGTATTGGATTCCATAACCTGTAAAAGAAAGACAACATTATCTTATGTGCAAGTATGTTTATTCATATGTATCTACCGGTCTGTCTGCTTGTCGGCAAATCAGTCAATTAATGGCAAGTATCTCACCATAGGACAGACTAATGTAGTGTGTTAATGCAAAAGTTTGCAGCAGAATCTTTCGCACAGTATTAGAGAAATCTTAGATGTGTCTTTGAATTTGACTGACCTCTTTGCAATCAGTCGTCGTTTACAAGTCTAATGAAAAATTCAGTAACAGGGACACTGAGTTCCATATGAATTTATACAAATAGAATGTCGGTCAGCGTTTAAACACTTGTCATTCTCTTTTTGCTTGACAAGAAAAGAGAACATTTTTAGTCCAGATAGTCACTGGTAATTGGATCCATCACGAGAATACGACACAAAAAAACAACGAAAAAACGTGACTACATCCAAGATTAATCTTCAACATCTCAATCTTAATAGAATCTTAAGGAAGAGGAGCGTTGTGTAATTTTTTGGATTCAAAAGTTCTTTATCACAAATGGCCAAAACTTTGACAGATTCCCGTAATGAAACGTACAGTGATCAACTAGCTTGTTTGAATAGGGCATTGGATGAAAAAAAGCCCGTGGCTCAATTAATCACATATCGTCGGAACTTGAACAAACTGTGACTGCACAATGCTGCAAATCCAGTGTGAGAAATTGGTTTCTTTTAATAACACATTAGAAAAAAAAAGACCTATACCTGGACAAAGAATTCGACGGTCGATTTTGTTGGATGGCAATATCCATTCCTGTATTGCAAATTCAACAATGCAAACGATCGTAAAGTTGGTATGGGAAGTTCTTCCTCCTGCTGTATATTCTTCAGACCTCTCACCTCCAGCATTTTTATTCGTACAGAATTCCTTGTCTCTTCAGTAGTTTCAATAATTTTAATATTTCCTCAAAGTATGGATCGAATCAAACCAGTTTCCTTGTTCTATGAAAGAATATACGTTTTCGTGGTACGATGTTCGTGCAATTCCATAAAAAGATGGTTACAATATTTTGATAATTAAATTATAGTATTCTGAATTTATATAAATTGAGAATGTAAGAATGTTGTAAAAATACTGGAGGAATAGCCTCAAAATCATATATATATATATTATATATATATATATATATATATATATATATATATATATATATATATATATATATATATATGTATGTATATATATATATATATATATATATATATATATATATATATATATACATATATATATATATATATATATATTGTGGCACATCATACTGAAACTATCTGAAATGTTTCCTGTTATTGCATGGTGAATGCATCATTTAGCCTCAGCAACGTAAATATAATAAACAAATAAAATAAAAATGACACTGCTGCAGGAATCAAATTTGTTTGAAATATCCATCCATTTCTAAATAATGTATATATATATATATATATATATATATATATATATATATATATATATATATATATATATATATATATATATATGAGGGAAAAGGATGTACATCTGACAGAATGTTTTGGAAACATTGACAATGTTGGAAAGGAAAAAAGCTTGAGACTATATAATGCACGTATTATTTTTATCAAATGGTATAATATCTTACATACGTTTCACACACACAGGGTTCCATTAGAGCTTTGAATCTGAATTTTTGAAATTTTGCTTTCAAATCCGGGACAAAAAACCGACACAAAGGAAAATACGTAAACTATTACATTTTTTGATAAAAGAAAAATGAAATGTACTAGATAGTCTCACATTTTTTCCATAACATATGAATGTTTGTGTGTGTGTTTGCATTTTTTGTGTGTATATGTATTTTTTGTATGTTTGTGTTTTTTCGCATACGCATTTTTGTATGTTTTTTTGTATGTGCTTTTGTGTGTTTATATATTTTTGTGTGTATGTGTGCGTATGTGTACTTGTATGTGTATGTGCATGTGTTTTTGTGTGTGTGCATGTGTTTTTGTCTATGTGCATGTGTATTTGCAGTATGTGATTTTTCAATTGTGTATTTGTATGTTTTTTGTGCATATGTGTTTTCAAGTTTTCATGTATGAGTATGTGTGTTTTTTGTGATTGTTCTATGTGTGTGTATCAGTGCATGTGTATGTTTGGGAGTTTTGTCTAAGTATGTGTGTGTTTATGTTTGTGTGAGTGAGCTGTATATAGCAAATACCAAATGCTCGTATTTTCCCTTTTGCAAGATAACAGCATTCAGGGCTATCACACCCTTTCAGTATTATGAATGGAATGGGCCGCCGTGAATATGTACAGCTTTATAGATGCCTGAGGGCTATTAGATTATTTGAGGGAAGATCCGTTTCGGATCTTGTCAAAGGTCAGTGTTTTCAGTTCCGTTTGTGGTGTTAACAAATATTATCAATTGAAAGAGTCAACTAACTATGCGGTGTTGCTTACTTGTAATGAACACACGCAAATATCTTTACTTATAATAAATAACAATGTTTGTTTGACGTACAACTCATCATCATCATCAGTCTTTTATCGCCCGTCGTTGGATATAGACTTTCCCCAGGATCTGCCACATTTCTCTATCATGGGCGTTGCAGAGCCAGTATTTTCTGAATTTGTCAAGTTCATCTCCTCATATTGTATTCTGCTGGCCTTGGTTTCACATGTGATCTTTGGAGTTTAATGTTGTGAGTCGTGATGTCCATCGGTTGTCTGCCATTCTTGCAACATGATCTGCCTATTGCTATTCAAGTTTTTTTTAGAAGGTCCTATGATTTTTCAGACTCCCGTTTTCTTCCTGATATACAGTACCGTCTTATGATCTCTCCATGTTGAGCATGATTCTCTCATGCACACGTTGCATGGTTCTCAGTCTGTGGGTCTGTCTCTTGGTTAGGTTCCATGTTTCAGCTCCACAAATGGCTAATGATAGAATTTTCTGTTCTAGACATGTAGCAAAAATGTTGTTATAAAAGGATATTAAGAATATAAAAAGAAATGATTACAAAAACAAAAATAAAAGAACCGTTTGTGGTGAACAGAACGCTATCCATCAAGTTCTCTGCAATTAAAAATATTTCAGTATATAAATGTAATATGGATCCATATATTTTACTTATGAAGTCACTTTTTTATGGCAGATGTAAAGTAGTACAATGATAATTTCTATCAGACTTATGGTAGAGAAGTTAGTTTCAGAAATAAACGAATAAACAAATAATTATCATGACTCGTTTCCAGCGCCAAAATGTACATTTCCATTCAAATAAGTTTGTACTAGTTAATAACACGATTCAAACTCAAGTGCAGATATACATTGAAGCACATCGGACACCGGACATGGAACGATGGTTAGCGAAGTAGTCTCAAAGGCAATTGATCGTGAATCAATTCTAAGTGACCAATCATTGATTCATTAGTAAATATCGTTATGCACATATGTATGCATGCATACACATTTACATACGTATATGCATACTAAACTTACTTGCATACCCTTCTACTGTCTCCTTCTGTCATACATCCAAAACTTACTAAATATATACATACAAACACATGGTTATAAACTGCGTAGAATCGTAGGATATAATTTCAAAAGGGGTTTCCATACAATGCAATTCATAATCATTCTGTCGAATCATATATCCATTTCTTAACGAGAGAATTGACTGCGTTGAAAGAAACAAACAGATATAGACTGTGACTGAACAAAAACGAGAATTTGGTGTTGAAGAAGTTATTTGGGCCTTTGCTTTAGCTTTGCCAAAATCTTCACAGCTTGCCTCGAGATATTCTCCTGAAACGTGGACTTTGGATATAAAGGATTCAGAATAGACAGTGAATACCTGAGCAACCTCAGATTTGCAGACATCGTCCTTTTTGAAGAGAACCTTCACGACCTTTGAACTGAATGGAGAAAGTAAGAGAGCCAGCCTTCACATTAACTTCAGTAGGACAAAGGTCATGTTCCATGAACATATCTGAGATAAACATGCAGAGCTGGAGAAAGTAGACCACTACATCTACCTAGGACAATAAATCTCTACGAAATCTTCTAAAGAAGAAGAAATCAAGTGAAGAGTCACTCTAGGATGGAAAGCCGTCAGCACAACAAGAAAAGATTAAGATGAAGAAAATACCATAAATCCTTCGATCCTGCTTCCTCCTGACACTCACTTATGGAACTGAAACATGGAACCTAACCAAGAGACTGACTCTCAGACTTATAACGATGCAACGTGCACATGGAAGAATCATGCTCAACCTCATGTGGAGATATCACAAGACAGCTCAATATATTAGGAGGAAAAAGGGGTTATTTCGAAAGCAGTTATGCAATTTTTTAGTACGGTAAAATTTCCATCACAATCTATTGACGTTATTGCTTGTCAAATAATTTCAAGATGAAAATTTCCTATTATCTCCATTCTGATTAATGCATTAGAGATTATTACAATAAAACTGACATGGTTTCTAGTTTCGTTTATTTTCATGGATATGTTGTCGCTTTGTTATCAACAGTCCATTGGCGCTTATGCTTCGTCTGAATGAAAAATCGATAAAATGACTGTATTATCAATTTCCTATTCAGTATAAACTGACTGTCTTTTAAGGTGCAAAATTGAAGTGTATTGTTTTTCAGTAGTAGAATTTTAAACATTGGAACTGGAAGTCGGATGATGACGTTACTACTTTGCCACTCATTTGTACTGAACTCAGAAAAAAATGTAATCCTCTGCATTTTCTTGTTAATGTTCAACCAGAATGAACACAGATTTTTTTCACGCGATTACAATAAACAAATAAATGAAAGAAACAGCTGTATAATTAGAATTCAATAGTTATACCTCTTGACAAATATTAGAGTCACAAAATATAACCTATCATGTTGAGTATTATATGAGTAGATTTTTTTAGCCATCATTTGCCAAGTAAATCAAACAACCACACGTTTAGTGAATTAACTACGATCTGAAACAGAATGCACAAAAGAACCACTTTCGAAATAAACTTAAATTTAATCATGGAAATAAGCCGATTCAGTTCTTTCAATTTAACCCAAAAATTAAGATAAAATTACAATTTTAGAGTACTGTTGTTCGACCTTGGAACTTGAAAATAAATTCCGATTACGTGGACAGAAATGTAATCCCTCAGCGCAAACATTATTCGATTTAAATTACATTTTCTCTTCTATATCAGACGATTTTAACATTCTTCATGCAAATAAAATATCTATACTTTTTCCCAGACCAGTTGAAAAAGTACAGCAAGCCAATTAAAACATGGAGTAAGCAAATCAAAAACTACGGCATACTAATCAAAGATTCCTACAAGCAGATGGAAAAAAACAACTGCGGGAGAATTGAAAACCAGGATGAGAAAATTAGAAAAATGAAGCAGAAATTTGAAAAAATACTGTGAGCAAATTGAAAAAGCTAAAAAGCTGAATCGATGAACATGAACAATCTAATAATTACTTATACTCTTTCAATTGATGCAAACGTTAATTCTTTTCAGCATATCACTAAATAAAATTCATGGATCTTTTCGTTGATCCTCATCAAAAACTAACACCGATATTTTTTAAATACGTCATGCACCTCAAAAAATTAACATTTACTCAGATTGAAGCAGCATCAATAATTATTTGATGTTTCTTGTTCATCAATTCAGTCTTCTTGCCGTCGTTTTTAATTTGATTGCTGTATTCTATAATTTTTCGCATATTTTCTGATTCGCTCGTAGTATTTTTCAACTTACTCGTACAAGGTTTCAATTTTGTATTTGCTTGCTCAACTTTTTAATTTGCTCGCTCTAATTTTTGACTTGCCCGGGAAAGTTATAGATGTTGTCCTTTCAGTTTGATTATATCATATCAGATGGTCATTTTTTACATCATAGAAAATAATGCTGAAACTGAGAGACTTATCAGTGTAACTGTATTGCCTTGCAGTATTGACTTGAATATATATAATTATTATTAGAAGTTTTAAAGCCCTCAAACGCAGAATGGTGTCTTTAAGAAGTTGGACTAATTTCTAAGTACGACTTCAGTTCAGGAATCAAGTGCTGCTTATGCTGTTGATAACATCAACAAAACCAGTTAGAGCAAAGTGCGAAGTGTCCAGTGTTAGTTCGATAGATTTAGGTCTAGAGTAATAGATACCAATAATAAAATCCAACCTGATTTTAATGATGAAACATTATCAACAGCAGTGATTAATGACCAATGAACAACGGCCCAATCACATTCTTGAGACTTCATGTCTTTAACAGCAATTATATTATGCCATTGCCAGACAATAGGAGAGACGAAACAAATTAGAAAAATGGGTTCTCCATGAACTGTATGAAATACTCCTTGACACTGTTATATCCCCTCACCTTTTAGCTGACTTTGTTCCAACTTGGAGAATTGAGGTATGAATCCTTCCATTATATCTCCAGATTCACCTGAAATTTCAGGGATTATCTTTTCAAGCATTTCGAATTTCATATCTGTAGCAAGAGGTTCAACCATAGGAAAGCCATGATTCGTAATTTTACTGAATTTATGTACACTCTAGCTAAATAATTTTTATAGAGATGACTTGTTACAATCATAAGGTTGCTGGGAAAAGCTATCCCTTCAAATTGATTAAATATCTGATGTTTCTAACTGCAACGTAATTTGATAGTTCTAAGAACGGAAAAAATTCCATGTTAAGACAAAATTCAGATAGATCAACGGTGTTTTCAAAGATTTTAGTGCCCCGAAGAGAGAGCAGTTAAAGCAAGATGGACAGAGTTCGTGAGAAAGAAAGCTGTTGTCTTTATTAGAGAGGGAATAATTAGAGAGAGAGAGAAAGTGTTGGATATAGGGAGTGGTCAAAAAGAAAATAATATTTTTTCTTTTTTATGTCACACTACGTCATATAATTCCTTTTATAGGAAACGATTCTTGAGATAAAAAAAAAAGAATGTGTAAGGAAGAGAGGAAGAAAGCAGACTAAACAATGCTTACACTTCATACATATATTTGTGACTTTTTCATTTAACAATGATTAATGTTGCATTTCGGACGATATTTTTTCGTTTTATTTCCGATGCAAAGATTCGTCATTCCAACGGGGACTAACTTGAAAACTCAATTGGAAAGAAATAGTTCTATCACGGAAACATATGTTGACAAATACTGTCAAATGCTGTTTAAAATTGTTTATTAAACATTGCATTTTCTAACAGTCAGTTATTTCTCGTTTACTTTGTTCCTAATATTACTATTAAAAGAACGACTTTTGATATGTAACAACTTAATTGAAGGAGACAATACTTCACTGTTCGTTAGTGAGCCTAACATTCTATCTCACGTATTGGCATTAAGATACATGCGTTTTAGAAATGAAAAACCAAATTGGAGCTTATCTTAAGCCCAAAATATGCTCATCAAGTAACCAGCTGTTGTTTCGTTGTAATTGAACTCATTGTAGGGAAAGGCATCAATGAAATCCTCCTTCCTTTTAAAGATTTCCAGAATAAACTTGTTAGTGTCTACCTACGTATATACAATACAGAATGCATAATGTTTCTTAAACTCCCTTCCTCTCCAATGCCACAAACTATTTTACAACTCACAACTCCATCGAAGAGGAGAGAATCAATCTACAGCTTTTAAGAAAGTAATTCCAGCATTTAAAGTAGATTAAGAGGTATACACCACTGCCTGAATTCAACGATCGACAATTTTACGTATTTTTTTAGGGGGATAATGTAAACCAATGCTGACCAAAGACAGACAACGCGATGGAGAAATCGGAATCTTCATTATAAGGATTGTGGGTAATGTTCTTGAAAGATAGAACCTAATGTAGTAATTTTTTAAGACTATAAACCCAGGATTAGTTTGAACATTTTCTTAAGTGTGAATAATATAATTTCTTTCTTTTTTCTTCTAATACAAAATTTATATCATATTCTTGAATTTCAACTTGATTGTTTTTGCATCCTGCAATAAAACTGGATATCTTATGCTTTCGTTGTGGTGGTACAAACACATGTTTTATAAGTTAATAAATCTTATATGTGTAACACTAGTGACACCTACATTGATTATTTTTGCTTTCGAGTGGGAAAATCCAAATATTCCTTAAAATCCACTTTCCAATATATACATGTCCTTATGATTTTCTTATATCTAAAATGATTTTGAGGTTTAATGTGTGGTATTTGCCGGAGATAAGATTGAGATGAACTATTTTCGCAATTACCAAAATTACACTCCGTCCAATGTGCTGAGAATATGATTAGGGACCGTTAACCGAAGCTCAAAATGAACAGCTCTGGGGACCATATAAGTTACGGGGAGCAGCAGTCCCTATCGAGTACCTTTGTTAATCATGCGTCTCACAGTCGGACAAATATGGAAGTTTGTTTATATTCTTGGTTAAGTAAATTCTGGAAAGAATTATCTTAAAATTATCGAGTTTTGTTGTAGTAATTTTAATTGTTTACCTGAACTTGGGTATAAATGATGGAAACGAGGACAATTTTCCTTGTATAGTAAAACAAAATGTCCGTCGTCAACAGCCTTTCTCCAAACTTATGGTTCTACAAGGGGTTGTAAGGGGTTGCATTAAAATGTTATTCATGCATGAAAAAAAGCACATGGAATATACTTCATTTGAGTTTTGGTACCTATCTTGATAACATTTGGTACTAGAGGCACCAAGATTCTTACCGACTGTGAAAAAAACAAGGAATGCCATTTTTCATGATCGTTAGTGACTTCTGTTATTTTTTTTTTCATATAGGAAATTTTCTACGAAGTGATAATCTCAGGCAATATAAAATACTTTTAAAATAATCAGGATTTCTGATGGTTGATATTTATCGATTTTCGTCGATTTATGCTATTGGGAGGAAGAAAAAAAACTTTTAAATATATTTTTGTGTCGATTTTAATCGAAAAAAATTGAATAATTATTTTTTTTCTTTCCATAGGCGGAGCCATATACCAGTGTAAAAAGGTGGAGAAAGGCTGGGTGTTACTAAGAGAAAAAGAAAACAAGATGGTTGTCAGTACGCATTTATGAATGGAATAACAATATTGAATTGTAGTATGCTAGAAAAATACGTTAATACTCACTAATAGCATCCAAAAGATGACAAAGGTTGAAAGAGCTGATTGGTGCATGATTTGTGTAATTCTATTCAAGATTTAAGTATTATCCGCGGTTTCTTCTTTCGCTTCTGAGCAGCAGTTACGCAACTCGATTTATATAGGGATTTATGATGGCGCGAAACTTGGAAGCGATGACGTAGGCAGTGCTTTCCATATAAGGAAATATTGAATCGGGTCCGAAAACAGCAATTTTTTCCCAAGACTCTGACGGCGTCTACAATTACTACTCCAATTATTCCTACTCCAACAAACATAAACAAAAAAAAAATCTTGAAATCATGACAGTTATATGACACCGTATCACATGACTCGTGGAGAACTTGGCTTAGTATGACACAAGGCAAAATTCGTTGGGTGGGAAAAAAATGAAGATTTAGGAATATTGTTTTGCGTTGTGATTTCTTCCGAGTTGAGAAGAACAGCCTGCCTTTAAAAAGCAGCATTTTAATTTCGCGTCACATGACTTGACAAATTTTCACAGATACGCCAACTGAAGGTAATTGAATCGTGCTATGTGAACCAAATTTTGTGTGCGGGTCACTTCGTACCGGAAGTGGGAACTGGCTGATTTCAAACGACGGCAAAAATAGTCACTCAGTAGAAACTGTCAAGTGACCAAATTCTTTTGGCAGCATGCCGTGTTGGGGGTGATAAATCAAAAAATGTAAAAAGTGATGATCAGAGAATCAGTTACTTCTCTCACCCCCTGTTTGATCACTAAAAATGCAGCTGGGCACAAACTAAGGGCTAATTAAGCACAAACGTACATTGTAAATAGGAACTCGCACTAAAAACAATTTTTAGTGGGGACAAGGGATTCAAAAATTTTTCTTTTTTAGTCATCGATCAAATGTTCAAACTTTCAACCCTCTAGCTCTACTGGTGCTGCCTGTACGCCAAATACATCCATAGCTAGCCAACCCAACCAAATGAAAACTGAAAAAACCTACATTGACAGTTTGGGTGATAGTTATGGTTGACGGTTTCTAACATTATCGAATAAAACAACAATATAAACACACACAAAAAAATAGGGATCGTAAGCGTCTCTTGTTACCTACTCCTGAAACCTCAAATATCTGAACGCATGTAAAAGGTTACACCCACCAGAGTAACAATGCGGAACTGGAATATCTGTTACAAGAATGCATTAACTAATAAATAATGGGACGTTTCCTTGAGATGCATTATAAGTTCTTTTAATTCCATTCATGTGTTTTAGTCGGTTGTCAGGTCATCCATACTGATTTGTAGTTGAAATAAAGTAGGAAAGATATAAAGATTTTTAAAATGTATTTTATAACTAGAATCATTCCGTTACAGGAGCTCCTACTTGACATTTTTAAACGAAAACATTCCCGGCGAGTGCATAATCAATCACCCACTCTATTGCAGAGGAACTCTTGTGAGGAAATATATGTTTAAAATAAAGTTTAAACTTCCTTTTAACCGACTTTTACTGGCAATTTGGGCGTCTGACATTGTGCAATTGTCAACAAGCTAGTCTTTCTGATGATCGCTACTGTAGTCAGTGACGTCACTGCGAGAGAGCAGGGGCGTTCAGATCGCACCAGGTGACACCTTCGGATGGGGGTGACAAGAAAATTACCCTATGTAAAGTTTTGGTGTTGTGTTTCAGTTGAACGCACTGATGTCGTCGTTGCTGCTGATGCTTTGATAATCGCTGATTATGTCCTGCACTTTGTGGATTTTGCAAGTAATTCATAATTGAAAGAAAGACGCATCATGATATATTCCATATGCATAGATTTGGTAAAAAAAAAATCTGTGAGGAATTCATATGTGACAATTATAAAGAGTGAAGCAAGAAATCTCCCACAGTCAGTCGAGGAAGAATTACGTCAATCAATAATTGGTCCCAAACTCTAACACCTGTGTAAAAAGGAACGTCAAATATCAATTTGAATATAAATTTTGAATTGATTTACTTTGTGAGAAATTCTTTATTTTGATTGGTAAGAAAAACTGATTTATATTGATATTTCATTCTCATCCTCATTATTAGCAACAGCTTTTTAATGTCCATCGTTGGACATAGACCTTCCCAAAGGTTCGGAAGACCAATCTATCATAAGGCAATACTCTCTGAACTTGTCTTGTTTGTCATTCCATCTTATATCTATTATCAGCCACAGTTCTACTTATGATTTCTGGGGATCTACGTTGTGAGTCTTAATGTCCAGCGGTTGTCTGGCATTCTTGCTACACGGCAAGCCCCTTGCCATTTGAGTTTTCTAATACTTTATATATCTCTGAACCATGTTTGTTTTCTAATATAGGTTGCCGTCTTATGATCTTTTCATGTCCTGTTAAGTATGATTTTCTCCTGTCCACGTTGAGTGGCTTTCAGTTAGAGAGCCAACCAATGTATGGTTGGGCCCCATGTTTCAGCTCCATAGGAAACTATCGGGACGATGCATCGGTTGTATACCCTACCTTACACCTAGTTTTCTATATCTCCCACTACCCTAACCTCAGACGACTCTGCCTAACATACCTTCATTACTATCTTTTATGATGGGGTAATCCCTCTCCAAAATACTTCCCATACATTGCATCTTCACTTCACGCTGTTTCTGATTACAAATGTTTTCATAGGAATGCTCTACCTTATGATAGCAAGGTACACCTGTATATACAAACTTTTTTTATTTCATTAAAACTGATCGAATTTACGTAGAATATCACCTGTGGTATTGGCGTATGGGGACTTTTAGTTATAGGAGGCAAATGTCTTGATTTGCCCGAAATTTTACACCGTTTTGCTCGAGATACACCTTTTTGCCCCCAAACTTTACACTATTTTGCCCGAATTTACGGAGGCAGGTTTACCCTTTACTTGTACGCGTATGATCTGTAAGATGAAGCAGAATACAGAGAATAGATCAATCATGTGCGAGCAGCTGTAGTAATGTTACGATGAAACTTACATTAATCGTTATTGTAATAAGGTTTCAGGTATTTTCAACCATTTCTCACCGATCACACCTCTTCAGTTTTTCCTTAAAGCGACCGCCCCTCCCATACCCAATGGAACTAAAACGATTTCATATCGTTTATTCAATGTGATCCTTGTGCTTTGCTGTTTCATTGTTGCATAGAATATTTGGATTGATATTTGTGAATTTTAATCTCGTTTCTTTGGGTGTACGTGTGTGTGTATCTGTGTGCTAAAATATTTTCAATTCACCAAGTGGGAGTAGCCTTCCCTTAATTCTTGACTTTACCGTCATAAAATGAAAGATAACCCACTTTTCGTATGTGTCAATCTATCACCTCGTTTAGCTAAACCTTTGTCCTCTTGGGCCGATATCGCCCCCGTTCAGAAACCCTAGAGGCATCACGTTAGTAGAAGCTGCTTAATCCTGTCGGCATTCATAACAGAGATAACTATTCTCTCTGCAGCCGATGATAGATTTGCATTCTGTTGGACCCAATTGATTCGAGATTAACTCTATTTGCTAAGATATGGGCTTCATGCTTAGATCAAGTCTTACCCTCAATAAGAATAATAAATCATTATAATGTACACTCGTTGAATTTTCCATACGAGATAAACCCCGGAATACATCAGCTCTTCCTTCAGTATTCTGCTTAATTTCGGTAATGCATTTGATTCTTCCAAGCCATTCAAGTTCATCCAAGCTCATGGCAAAGCTTTCTAGAACTGTTGCAAGCGCTTTGGTAATAATTGATGTATCTATAACGTTCACATCCAAAAATTCCTTCGGCTCGACGTAGAGATATCTTCCAAATTTCACCCTCTCTTAATCTTACGATGTGATCTACTGAAGAATATTCTTATTTTACAGGAATATTCAATTCGTGACAATTACTGCCAATCAGAGAATTGAAGGAACAGAACAGTGAACGTAGTGGCAGCAAAGATAATTTGAAATTATTCAACTAATCACCACAGACCTCAGCATAACATTTTTTGTACATTGAATTCCCTCTGCTTCTGGTTGATTTCTGTTGTTTCTTGTTTATTACCACTACCGAATCCTGTCGTAATTTTGTGACCATATTGTATTTGAAATAGCTGTGTTTTGTCTTATATATCAAATGTTTAACATTTGTCTTGCTTTCTTGTCATTATTGTGGTAAAGAACCCTGATTTTATATGTTCTACAAATTAGGTCAGAAATTACCGTGCCACATAAAGCCCATTAAAATAGTGGCTACTGACGTCGCATTCTGTTTCGACCTTGAAGGGTCCCTGACAATAAAAAAGCGGTGCTTCTGGGTTTCTGTTTCTATATCTCTTTCATTTTATTTTTCACTGGCGCTGGCTCGCTGACCGATGAACGGGTACGTCCGAGTGGTCATCGAGCCAGAAGCCTCTGCAATTTATCCACAAAGCCTTCCCGAATCAACCTGTAAGTACAATCATTGGTTCCATCTCACTCACATTTAGAACACGAAAACATACGAACTCTGAAATTCAAAGACTTTGCATTTTTCTTGTTTCCCATTGAAATACAGATCCCATTGTGTTCACTGCGTAGCCAGCACCTGTTCCAAATCACTACAGAGAATCAAAACATTTCTTTATCACTAGAAGTCTGTTCTAACCACATCTTATAGCGTGGAGAACATGTGTATCCCCATAATCTTCCAGATGACCACAAACTCCGTTCAAAAGAACTTTTGTTTAGATCTACCATCCTGTAATCAGAACCTCTCTAAACAAACAACGAATCGCCAAGGCGTTGCAGATTTCACCACTACTTACACCCGATAACAAATTTGTTAGTTTTCATGGTTACGAAACATCTACCAATATGATTCGCCACGTAATTGGCTATGCTATCTCTCTGTAGCATCGGTTAAGGGAATTAACTATTAAACGCTAATCACAGAGTAGTTTCCCTGACGAGCTCATTCTAGTTGAACATTAACAAGATAATGTAAGGTAACATAATTTTTATGTTTTTTTTATGTACAGGCCGATTGCAAAATTATCTTAATACCTCAACCATTTTTGACGGCATTTTGTTGGCAGTAATATCTTTTTTCCATATTTGTCGGCAGAATAATGCGAAGGGAGATTTTGATTTGGTAAGCCCAAATAAACACTTGATTGTTTTGATTTTTTATAACTTCGTTGATCAGAACATAGGGTCAACTGAAGTTTGATCTTCACTGAGTGCTTCACGATCACTTTCTTGGCTCAACCATACCCTTTTCTGGCTCTCCAAAAGGCGTATGTGTAATGATTGCTTGAGTACATATTTCCCATACAGGATACGTACACAGTATTCGAACAATGATGATAAAAATATCTGTAAAAATCTGAAGTTCCCCCGCCTGAAAAGAAAAAAAAAACGCGGAAAAGGTTGGAATGTCTGTTCAATTTTACTTTTAGTCATTCTAGACAGGTAAAAAAAATACTGATTCTTCCACTTTGAAAACTTTATAGATTTTAGAAGTATTCTTGGGTGTATTCGAATCCTAACTTTCGCGAGTTCAGTTTACGCCACCTTTTTGCTTTTACGAAAAAAAAGGCAAAAAGCAAAAATACTGTCCAACATTCGTTTTGCAGCGAGCTGTTTTAGAGTCAGTGCTCACTACAATCTCTCTCTCTCTCTCTCTCTCACACACACACACACACACTTACACACACACATCACAGTATTTCGTATAATCCTAACACACTATCATCATCGTTTTCGCATAAATAGTGATGTAATTCTTCATTCACTTTAAACTATTTCGGCGTACAAAAAGTGATTAGAGGGACTGCCTACTTTCGGATAGCGTGGAAACCTGTTTTTTCAACTGAGCTAGAAATGTAAGTCGTACATCATTTCTAAATCTATAATTTTGTAGAGTTATTATATTGAATCTTTAAGTTTGCCACAGCCACGGAGAAGTCTCTCCTGTTGTGATACTGAGAGACACGCCTACCGAAAAAAATGTTATTGTGACCCAATAGCATGATATCATCATCCACAGGTCAAATGTTCAGCGGGAGACATTCGTTCACATCAGCAAAAAAAAAAAAACGCAATTATTTTGTGGGCGTTCTGGTTTCCAATGGAGCAGAAGGATTAAATCAAATAAAAATGACGTTGAAGATTCAGTGAACATTATCGAGAATATCTTTATATCAAACGATGAACGTGAAATATTGGAGGCTTTAAAAACAATTGCAAATAAAATGGAATGAAATAGAACTTTTGCTTGGATGTTAGCTATATCTATCCATATTATTTTGAACAGGAAAGCAAAGATTCTTCTTTCACAAAAGGCCTTTGATACCGGATTAGTAATCCGTGAAACGATAGATCAAATTTTTTTCAAGAAAGGAAGTAGGAGAAGGAAAGAATAGAGTCACTGTAATTCCAACGGAAAGTTGACATGGACACGTGTTTCTTTGAGTTCCCATGCTATTTTTCTATACACGTCCTCGCAACTCTATAAGACGCTTTCCGGTCGGTCGGTCAGTTGGTCAGTCCCAGTTATGTTAAACAACAGGAAAGCGGTCTGCTGGTCAGTCCAAGTTATGTTAAATTACAGGAAAGAAGAGGTGTTATGTCACAGAGAAAGATATGAAATCATTGAAAGATGAGGCGTCATTATAATAACATCTCAGATCAATTTTCTTTTACCAACTGCTAATGATATGATAATAGAAAACCTAAGGTTCATTCTTTTTTTATTTAAGAAAAATTCACTGAAATGGCCGAAAATAGTCCTTTGCAATTATTATTGAAGACAATACTTACAGAATATTTCCACATTGTAGTATTATACATTTATGATAATCAATTGACAAGAAGAAATATTACTTTCTCTTCTTGCAATTCCTCCTCCATCTGCTACTTCTACCTCAGGTGTTGGGTTCATCGTTTAACACACGGTTATTGTTAATCTTTATTGTTTATCTTCTGAACACTTCAATAAACCGTCTTTTTCGTGACTCACAGAGCGTTAAGACTCGCATCAATCACACTGGTAATAACAATGTAAACAGTTTTGACACAAGTAACATCAAATGAATATTTAAAATTTACAATTGCAGGATATCAGAAAAAAATCTTATTTACATCTTGAATACACGTCGTCATATTTTTTTTTTTTTGTTTGAAGTTCAACGCTTTCTGCAAAACTAGAAACGAAATGTTATAGAATCCGGAAATATCACTGGAATCACCAAAATAGGACGCCATAATGACGGTCTCTTGGGTGGAATTCTGGTAGCACTGACTTTTGATGTGGCTACATTTAATATAGGCTTGGGTTTGTCCGTACATTTAATGTAGACTTGTCTACAGAATATTACTGCATTAATTGGCTGTGATTCTTTTCATCATTCATGGGCATCAGTTACGTATTAGGATTACCATTATTAGACAAGTTGAGCCTTCACATCAACATTGACATGGCTTTCATTGGAGATCAGCTGACAGCAAGTTTTTTCCTTTACCCTGGGATTCTCTTCAGTATTCTAGCTGATTTTAGTTGTGTTGCCGTCTGGGAGGTCTTGGCTCTTCCCTGGAAATCTAAGTTCTTCAAAATTCTTTGATAGGTTCTTCAGGACTGTCTCCGGGTCTCGACGAATATTGGTTCTACACTTACCCTAAATTATCATCTTTTTACAGCTCTCCTAAAATCCACAAAATAAAATCCGATCGTCAACCTTTAAGATCAATCTGTAGTAGACATGAATCCATTACTGCAAGGATGTTTAAACTAATTGGCAGTTACCTATAACCGGCAGCAAAAAAGCACTGCTTACATAAAAGAAACCACAGATTTTGTCAAACACATTGTCAATTTACACACTTCCAATTTTTACCAAAGAAGAAGTGTATCTTATTACTGTGGAAATTTCTTCATTATGCCCAAACATTGACCATGAGGAAGGTATTCGTGCTTGTGAAGAGGCCATTGATGAACAGAAAGATTTTTCGATATCATCAGACTACATTTATTGTATAATTTCGTTTCATACTCTTTTGTTTAATACTCTTTATTTCAAAGAGAGATTTCACTATGAAATAGATAGAACAGGTGTAGGAACTCTGATGCCAGTCAATTTGCTAATCTATTCAAGTGTAAATTTGAAACAGAACTACTAGAAGCCTTCTGTTGACATGGATAAGGTACGTTGATGATATTTTTTAATATGGAAAAGGGATAAAAAAAAGTTTTGAAAAATATTCCTTTATAATGTAATTCTTTCGTCGAAATGAACTACTACAAATCATAAAAAAAGATTGCCAGTGGATTTGGTAAAGAAGAAGTAGTCTTTTTTGACAAGAGAGTAAAACCCACAAGGATCCAGTTATAAACTGCAAACATAATTCCACCCATACACACCAACACAGACTTTTGAATCATCCAGATCACATTATCAGATCGGTTCTACTTTCGAAATGCATTAGTAGAAAGATTTGTGGTCTTTTTGTAGCATGCTCACGTATTTGTGAATCTTTATGTTAACAGAGGATATCCTCAAGTTAAACTAATTCCGATGGCGAGAGAAGTTGAGGAGAGACATTTTATCTTCGAATAAAGAAAAAATATAAGTGTCCCAAGTAGTTAACTGCCACAGAAAGTTTAAAAGACTTTTTCTTATCCTGCAACAAAATCATCAGATATTAATCAACGATCACCTAGAACTCGTTTCGGTCTTTTTAGAGCTACCAATAGTTTAATACCACCAAACATAAAACTTTCGATCAATCTTAATGTTTTGTCAACCGAGAGGCATTCTGGAAAATACCGCAGCGATGTGTAAAATGAACCAATAGCGACAGATCTGAGTGAGCACTCCAGTAAAAACAAAACATGTAGTTTCGATAATGACCTCTGGATGCATATCCCAGAGAAAGTGAATCGGACCCTTGACGCCCCAGCACACCAGGAGAGTGAGTAAATGTTAAGGAAAAAACGCATGAACCAGTTGGCTTCAATAGAGTAATTTTGTTGAACTGGGTCGTATTTACCATAAATTCTTTGATAATTGTTAACCAAAGATTAAGAAATACACCACGTTTATTGTAATATGAATGAGTGATTTTAAATTTATATTTTGTTTTCCTTGCCAGAACACATACGTCAATTCTTTCAGCTTTTTACAAAACATTTGCTAAGAAAGCACCACATTATTGGAACTTCGATGTATGACGTTCAAATTCTGTTTCATTGCAGAACGCACCATCATTATCATTATCATTATCATTATTATCATTATCATTATTATTATTATCATTATTATTATCATTATTATTATTATCATCAACATTATTATTATTATTATTATTATTATTATTATTATTATTATTATTATTATTATTATTATCATACCAGTTTACTGGTGATCATCACTAGAGACTGATTGAAAGCAAGTCTCCTCGAATCTCCAGCCCTCCTCTTCACACTCTCACAGTTCATAGCAGTGCCGTGGATAACAGTTACACACAAGTTGCCCGATGGTTATCGCTGGAGACTGAGTGACAGTAAGTCTCCCAAGTTCTTCAGCCCTCATCACGAATCGTCCTCATCTATTACACCAGCGCTGTTATTTGTACCGCCTCCATCATGTCTGTTAGATCATTGCTACCAGCTAGTTAGCGTAGGTCTCATATTTCCAGTGCTCTCCTCGGGTAGTACCCAGTAGTGTTATATAGTCACAATCCTTCCTCTTATATCCAATTCCTCCAATCTCGTTTTGGCGCATTCGTTTTGAGATGCCATGATGAGCCCTTCTTTTTCTCTCTTCAGGTTTCCTTTGTATAGCCATACCCATGATCCCTCGTCTGCGACATTTTGTATCTTTTTTTTAATCCTCCGTATATTTTTTTTTCTGTTTCCATTTTCCTTCTCTTGTTTGCACTGTTGCTCCTTCGTTAGCTACTTTTTTTGTTGTTCTCCGCACTTCTTCAGGATTATTATTATTACAATTATTATTATTATGATTATTATTATTATTATTATTATTATTATTATTTCGGAATCTCACACCAGTTGCCTGGTGGTAACCGCTGGAGTTTGAGTGACAGCAAGTCTCCTCAAGTCTCCAGCCCTCCTCTCCTAGTACTCATAGGTCGCAGTAATTTTGCGATTTACAGTTTCACACCGGTTGCCCAGTGGTTATCGCTGAAGGCTGAGTGACAATAAGTCTCCTCAGGTCTTCAGCTAACGTCTCCTCTCTCTTTCGCATATCATGACAGAGCTACGATTCGTTGCAGTACTTATATCTCTAGCACCTTCCTCAGTACCCGTGCAGTTCCAAGTAGTGCTGTGGTCTGTACGGTCTCTATCCTCCCCCTAATCCCGATCTCCTCCAGTCTCTCCCTCAGCGTTTTGGGGACAGTTCCTAGTGCTCCCACTATGACCGGTACTACCCTGGTTTTCATGTTCCACATTTTCTTCAACTCCCTTGCTAGGTCCTGGTATTTTTCCCTTTTTTCACCCTCCTTCTTTTTTACTCTATGGTCTGCAGGCACAGCAACGTCTATTATTTGGCAGGCCTTCCTTTTTTTGTCTACTATTACTAAGTCCGGCCTTCTTGCCTGGATGAGGTGGTCAGTTTGGATGTCAAAGTCCCACAGTAGTTTGTGGTTGTCATTCTCCAAAACTGCCTCTGGCTTGTGCTGATACCACTTTTCCCCATGGTTGAATCCCATTTGTTTACTTAGTTCCCAGTGTATCATCGTTGCTACTCTATCGTGTCTATGCTTATACTCCTTCTGGGCGAGTTGACTACATTCACTAGTTATGTGGTTTACTGTCTCATCTCTTTCACCGCACATGCGGCATTTGCTATTATTATTATTATTATTATTATTATTATTATTATTATTGTTGTTGTTGTTGTTGTTGTTGTTGTTGTCGTTGTTGTCGTTGTTGTTGTTTACACACCACCACCAGCTGGTGGTTTTCACTGGAGGTTTTCATTGGAGGTCTACTGACAGCAAGTTTCCTCAATGCTCAAGGATTCTTCTCGGTATTCAGGGAGAATTCAGTAGTGCTGTCGTCTGGATAGTCCCAGTTGTACCTGAGATCCCAAGTTTTTCCAGCCTTTTTACTAGATTCTTACGGACCGACCCCAGCGCTCCAACTACTGTTGACCGTCATCTTCTTGTTCCATAACTTTTTTCAGCTCCATGACTAGGTCTAGATATTTATTTTAAAACTCTCTCAGCTTCATTTTCTGGCCCACTGGGATAGCGATCTCTACTATTTGCTATGTCCTTTTTTTATTTTATAAGTTGCAATCTATAGGACACATTCTATCCTGTACATGTACCATTGGTTTGTGTGGTCGAATGGTAATCGCTTGCATAATTCCCAATGGATCAAGCTCCCCACCGATCATGCCTACTTTTTGTATTCGCTCTGGGCTAGTTTGCTACACCAACTTACTATATGTGTGACAGTCTCTATATCTCCACATGATCTACATTTTCTGTTCTTTTGTGTTTTGTCTATTTTAGTTTTCATATATTTAGTTCTTATGGCATTGTTCTGGGTTGCTATTAAGAGCAATTCAGTTTCTCTCTTTAGGTCTCCTTTGCATTGTTATGTCTGTGTCTTATATGCAATTAGTTTACTTTGCCTTCTGTAATGTTGGTATAGTTGCTTTGGTTCCTGCTTTTGAATATATTGGTTCCCTTGTCTCCTTGTTAATTCTAATGCTGCTTCTGGATGCTGCCATCAATATTTCTTTAATTGGCTTGATATAATCTTCTAGTCTTTTAACTGCTGAGTCTATGCAGTCTTCCATGTTTGAAATCCACTTTCTCCTCCGCTTTTTTTTTTTTTTTGCATACAGCCTGTCGACATAGTTCCTCGGGTGAAAGGTTTTATTCATTGTCATCAGTTCTCTTGTTCTGTACTTAGGATTTCTGAATTCCTCCTTTGTCCATTTTTTTTAAAATGGCTTGAATATCTCACGATGGGAACAACCAATGATTTTTTCCAGTGAATAAGTTTCTGTCGTATAGTTAGGTTTCTAGTAATTTCCTTGTTCTCTTATGTATTCTTTGCCCATTTTCCCCTTATTTCATTTTGTTTGATTATGTCTGCTTCTATGATGTCCAAGTATTTATAGCTTTCTTTTTCGTTGACCGTTTTCCTGTTTTGACAATTATTATTATTATTATTATTATTATTATTATTATTATTATTATTATTATTATTATTATTATTTGCAATCTCAGACCTGTTGCCTGGTGGTAACCGCTGGAGTTTGAGTGACAGCAAGTCTCCTCAAGTCTCCAGCCCTTCTCTCCTAGTACTCAAAAGTCACAGTAATACTGCAGTTTATAGTTTAACACCGGTTGCCCGGTGGTCATTGCTGAAGGCTGAGTGACAATAATTCTCCTCAGGTCTTCAGCCAACATCTCTTCTCTCATTCGCCTATCATAGTAGTGCTGCAGTTTACATTTCCGCTTTCATTTCCCTTCCTCTGTTGGGTCACTATTAACATTTAATGTTGCAGTCTTCATATTTCTGACACTTTCCTCAGTATCTGCGCAGTTCCTAGCAGTGCTATGGTCTGTACAGTCTCAATCCTTCCCCATATTCTGATCTGCTCCAGTCTCATCCTCAGTATCTTTGGGACAGTTCCCAGTGCGCCCACTATGACTGGCACTATCCTGGCTTTCATGTTCAACATCTTCTTTAGTTCGCCCGCTAGGTCCTGGTATTTTCCCCGTTTTTCACTCTTCTTCCTCTTTACTCTATGGTCTGCAGGTACAGCCACGTCTACTATTTGGCAGGTCTTCCTCTTCTTGTTTACAATTACCAAGTCTGGTCTTCTTGCTGGTTGAGGTGGTCGGTTTGGATGTCAAAGTCCCAGGGTAGTTTGTGGTTGTCATTCTCCAGGGCTGCCTCTGGTTTGTGCTGGTACCACTTTTCTGCATGGTTGAATCCAATTTGTTTGCTTAGTTCCCAGTGTATCATCGTTGCTAATCTATCGTGTCTATGCTTATACTCCTTCTGGGCGAGTTGACTACATTCACTAGTTATGTAATCTGCGGTCTCATCTCTTTCACCACATAGGCGGTGCTTGCTGTTTGTCTGTGTTTTGTCGATTTTTGTTTTTATATAGTTTGTCCTGATGCTTTTGTTTTAAGCTGCCATGATGAGCAATTCCGTTTCTCTCTTCAGGTTTCATTTTGGTAACCATGTCCATGATCTCTCGTTTGCCACATCTTGTATCAGTCTCTTGAACTCTCCGTACAATTTTTTCCTTTCCCATTTTTCTTTCCTAGTTTGCTGTGCTGTTCCATTGTTTTCTTTGTTGCTTGTTGCGCTGTTTCGTGCACTCTTTATGATGTCTTCTTTGTTTGTTTGCACATACCTTTCTAAATCTGCTTTGGCTCTCTGGACACAGTCCTCTATGCTGATGAGGCCCTTTCCACCTTCTTTTCTCTTGACGTATAGTCTATCCGTGTCATCTCTAAGGTGTAATGCTTTATGCATTGACATAAGTTTCCTTGTTCGCATGTCCATTGTTTGGAGTTATTCCTTTGTCCATCCTAGGAATGGTCCTGTGTATCTAACTACTGATACAGCCCAGGTGTTCATTCCTTTTATTAGATTTCTGCTGTTTAATTTGGTCTCTAATATTTTCCTTATCCTTCTAAGGTATTCTCTCTTCATTTTTTCCTTCATCTCTTCCTGTTTTATCGTGTCAAATTCAAGGACCCCCAGGTATTTGTATCGGTCTTGTGCGGTCAGTGATCTAATCTTACTGTTGTCCGGGAGTTCTATTCCTTCAGCCATTGTGGCCCTCCTTTGTGCATCACCATGACTGCACATTTTTCTATTACAAATTCCATTCCGATGTCATCACTGTATTCTTTTACTTTGTTAAACAACATCTCAAGCTCTCCCCTGTTTTTTGCAAACAATTTCATATCATCTATGTACATCAGGTGTTTGACTTTTCCTTTTGTTTTGGAGAAAAGGTATCCTTTGCTGTTCTACAGAATCCTGTTGAGTGGTATCATGGTGAGAACAAGTAATAGTGGGGACAGCGAGTCTCCTTGGAATATTCCTCTTTCTATCTTTACCTCTGCTAAGTTTTCCCCACGGCTGTCAGGTCTACTTTCCAGTTTTTCTTGGAGTTTTCGATTAATCTAACCACTGGTTCGAGGATCTTGAACATTCTAAGGCATTCGAGTATACAGCTATGTGGGATTATATCGTACGCTTTTCTGTAATCTATCCATCCCATTGCAATGTTCTTTTTTCTTTTTTTACTTCTTTTAAGATCATCTGGTCGATGTAGAGTAAGTCATTTGCCCCCTTGGTTCCTTTCATGCAACTCTTCTGTTCTTCAGGTAATAGTTCCCTTCTTTCCATTGATATATACATTCTCTCCGCTATTTGTCGGGTTAGGATTTTCCACATAAGTGGTAAGCACGTTATTGGTCTATAATTGCTCGCCATATTCCCCTTTTCAGGGTCTTTTTGGATGAGGGTGGTTCTGCCTTTGGTCATCCATTCTGGTACTTCGCCTTCGTTTATGCAACATTAGAGTAGGTGGGTGAGTCTGTCATGTAATGCGGTGAATTTCTTGAACCAATATCCATGGATCCCGTCGGGGCCTGGTGCTTTCCAGTTGGCTATTTCCCTAAGAGCGTGTTTCAGTGTGGTCTCATTCAATCATATTGGTTGTCTATTGTCTATATCTTCGAGGTTTTTTTTTCATGTTTCCTAACCATCACAGGGTTATGTTGTGTCTTTCCAGGTTCCCCCATATGCTGTTCTAGTAGTTCTTGGTTTCTGTAGCATCTGGATTTATGTTCTGTCTTCTTTCACCGTTCAGATCTTGGTAAAACTTTCTCTCGTTGTTTTTGAATGTACGGTTTTGTGTGTATTGGGCCGTTCTTAGCCTGTATCTCTACAGTCTTGCCTCCTTGGCTAATCTCTTCTGATGTATCTCTTCCACTGCAGTGGGGATGCCTTTTTGTGTAATCTTGAATTTGTTTCAAAGTCTTACTCGTGGTCTGTCTGTGTGTGTTGCATTTCTCAGTAGTGCTTCATCCCTCTGGAGTTGAGATATCTGATTTTCTAATTTTCTTTCCCAGTTGGGTTTTTCCTCCCTATTATTATTTGGGGTTCTTTCTTGTGTTGTGAAGTTCTGTGTTACCATTTTTCCTCCAGCGTAAATTAAGTTGTTGAGTTCCGAAAGGTTGTTCGTTTCAATATGTTGTAAGAGGCAGTTGACATGTTCGGTCACTTCCCCAAGTTTCTCTCTGTCTTTTTCTCTTAGAGAGGGGAGTGTTGTTTTCACTTCTCGCATTATTTCTTTCAATGTTTGTATCTGGGTTTTCTCTTCTTCCGTTGGAGGTTTGTCGTCTCTCTCTGGTGTGTGACTTTCTTCAGGGGTTTTGTGCGGAATTCTTCGAGTTTCGTCGTTTGTGTTGAATGTGCTAGGATGTGTTTCGAATGTGTCACATTCATCCCTTTCCATATTTTCACGGATTTCTTGTAGCCCAGTCTCGCAGTGCCATTTTTTTTTTAAGGATTTGTTTTACTCCATCACCAAGACGTTGGTTTGATACCTCTACGGCAGAATTTTCCCTCCATATTTTGAGCATGCACTCCCTATAAGATCGCACCGAAAATTTTCTCTTCAAGTAACAACACATAACTAGACTGTTCTCCTCTCTTGACCATCTCCTCCTCTTATTCTTTGTTGCAGCCTCTCGGTGAGGGCAGTGCCTTTCCTGGGTGCAGTTGTTGTTACATGAGTTTTGGCCAACTGTAGATAGGTAACGACTGTGCCTCTCCTGAAGGCCATTAAGGGTACACGGATTATTATTATTATTATTATTATTATTATTATTACTATTATTATTATTTATATTATTGCTGTTGTTGTGGTTGTTTATTGCCGACAAGTTGTGTTGAAACAAAGATGAAGTTATATACACATTTTCCCTAGTTTTATTTTATGTTGCTGTTTTTTGAGTGTGCCGCTTTTTTCTTCTGTGTTGCAATTTACATCAGCATACATCAGACGACAGTGGTTTCCTCAATATGCAGGCTCTATCTTCTAAATTCCACAGAAAAAAGATTTAAAAAGGGATTTAAGCGAGATGTTTCTCTTGGGCCTTTCTTGATCATCCTCACTGCCCCGACTATAACTATCTACATTTTGTAAATACTCTCCACTGTTCAAGTTGATATCTAGTTCTCTTGCTAATTATTCACTTCATTTCACTATTGAGTGTTTTCATGTCCCTTGACAAGTTTCAACATCCGGTCCTGAGTGATTATGAGGTACGTGTGTAATCTTTTTGTTGCTGTTTTGTATGTCAGTTCGAGTTGCTGCTGTGTCCTATTACTTATACTCCTTGGCAAGAAGAGGCGATCAATGTCAGCTTTAGGGTGGTGCATTCTGTGGCACGTTAGTAGTTTCCCTATTTTTGTCTCAATTTTTCTTATTTCATCTAGATCATATTAAAACTATACGTCACAACTAGGATATCTTGCGTATTGACGGCTTTTAATCTTTTAAAAGAAAGTTTTCAGTACTGCACATATTTTTCTGAAGCACTCTTTCCTTACTTTTTCTTTCATACTAGCATGTTGAATCCATATTTTGTTGAATTATTATTATTATTATTATTATTATTGTTATCATCATTATTATTATTATTATTATTATTGTTTTTGTTGTTCATACATTCACATATTCACACTACTCGGACCGTTAGTTTACATTTGCAAGTAAACAGCACAGATTCGAAATAAAGAGTAAGCCGTAGCTACGACGCGAACCCACGTCCTCCGAGCTTATTCTTTGTTGGCAATATGCACTGTTTATTCACGAACGTAAACAGACTTGATAAACACAATGGAATGCAACTTGGATCAAAATTGAAGAAAAAAAATGCTAGTCAAAAAATATAAATAATAATTCGATGAAAAATGGATAGAGGGATCAAGATAAATGGCTGCATTCACGTAAAAGAGGATGTTGAAAAGTATAGCTACTAGCGTTCCAGTTCATACATGGAGGAGTACGTTCCAAGCAAAATTAGCATGAACATATCTTGGATAAGTGGGTGCCCGCAGAAAGCTTCTTCCGTTAATATATCTGCCTTTGTCTTGTTAGGATGCCTTCACAAGAATAATACCCTTTTTGCTCTCGAAAAAATGTTTTTTCAAGTCTGGTTCGACATCAAATCTTTAACGAAACTTCAGTGGAAATTTTCCCAAATCATTAAACCCTTTGGATAAGTTTACAAGAATGCTGTTACATAGAGCATCAATTTTCAGATGAAACAAGCGTTTCAAGGAATGCCAGGAAGTTTAACAAAACCTCAGTGGAAAGTTTCCCAAATCATTGAACCTTTGCAACCGGTTTACAAGGATATTGCCACATAGAACAACACTTTTTAGATGGAACAAGCTTTTTAAGGAATGTTGGGAACACTTTAAAGATTAACCAAGAAAGGGTAGACTGTCACCCTCTATGAACGAATATACTCTGAGTGAAGTCCAGTTACTGAATATTTCATATTGTATAACATGAATTTTAATTAATTCTTTATCGATATTTAGCTTAACCGGGGGTAGAATCGACTGTTAGGTATTGATATGCTCTGCTTTAAGAAAGTTTGCAATACGCCAACTCGTTTTTGCGAAAGGCATCCAGCATCATGTGGCGTTAAAAAATGAGTTATTTACAAAACTAGTCACATTCTGTCGGATCACATATTCATTACGGTCGCATTGAAAGAAACAAGTAGAGCAGATATAAACCGTGAATGAGCAAAAATGAGAATTCGTGTTTGAAACAATTATTTGGACCTTTGAATGACTTGTGGCTGTTTAGCTCAATGGTTAGAGCAACACCGCGTTGGTTCGATTCCTGCAGCAGCCCTATTTTTCTCTAACTGTTTATCTTATTTACGTTGTCTTGGCCAAGTGATATATCAATCGTGTAATGACAGGAGATCATTTCAAATAAGAGTTTCAATATGACATAACACGATTCATAATAATTCTGTTGGATCAAATTCACATTTCCTATATATATATATATATATATATATATATATATATATGGCGAAGTCTATCAATATCGTTATATCTCTAAATTTGGATGTCTGTTTGGATGTTTGCGTGCATATTTTCCATGAGAGAGGGAGGACAGATGGCCTAAAGGTTCTAGGTGGGAACGTTATTGGTGTTAGTGGATAAAGCAGACCACCTGGATTAGCCAATTTTTGACAAGATCCGGCAGATTTTCTCTCAGTTCCTGAAAATCCTAATTTGGAATGTTCCTGAGGAAGTGGGCAAACTCACCAATTTTTGAGTAGGTCTGCTCACTTATGTCTGGTAATACGATCTGTGATAAAAGTAATTTGTTCAGGAATTTTAATACATAGTTATTTTCGGTGGTAAGATAGCTAGAAATGGAAATATCCAGTTGATTTCAGTTATTTTTAAAGTTTCAGAAACCTGGTTACGTCGAGAGGGATTTAAAAGAAATTTTCGTATTATATGTCGAGTTCCGAGGGAAATACAGTCAAGTACTCGTTAGACACTTTAATGAGGGAATGGGCAAAAAGAAAAAGTGCCTGACAGGCAGATCAACAGACTCAACTATATTCTTTGAGTAATTGAAGGGAATTTTCTCATTTCTCTGTCGATCATTGAGGACATCAGAGTTGATTAGTAGTCGTACCTTTTTTCCCTAGTTCTGTTATTTTAAAAACATGAATTTCCCACGCATTTATTGCTGCGCGGCGTCAGCAAAGATTTCTCTTTAAAAGAATGCTAGCAGGGAATCCAGGCGTTGCCCAGGGAAACAAACCTCAAAGCTGACAACTTCAGCAATGAAAAAATGCTCAACTATACGCGCAAGTATGAGTGGGTCGGGATGCGTGAGAAGTTATTTGATCCCCAGTTGACGCCAGGACCCCCCCCCATATATATATATATATATATATATATATATATATATATATATATCAGCTAGGATTGTGTATATATATATATATATATATATATATATATATATATATATATATATACAGTAAAAAAGAATCTCGGCATTGCCCAGGGAAGAAATAAGGGGGTGTGAGAGAATTGAGTTTACCAACTGACAGGTTATGCTATCGGAATGTGGCATTGGTGTTGCAGACGCCTGCGGTCTGGTCAATATTGTCTGTGCAGCTTTTCGTGTGACCGTAATTGAAATGCTTGAAAACGGATATCAGGGTTTAAGATTCCGAAAATATGGAATTTATGAAAAAAAAATTTCTGCCGTAAATGATATTTGGCAGTACTTCATTTGTATGTAAGAGAAATGTACAAAAAGCGAAGACAAAGTGACCCAACTAAAACCGTACAAATGACTGACTGTATCGAATAACGATTATAAATCCTTGAATTCCACTTATTCACTCAATCGATATCAAAAGTGGCCGACTACTTTGAGTATATAATTTATACTGTTATTGCTTTGAATAGCACCCGATATGACAAAATGACGTTATGCTATTTTGTGCATCCGTAGTCGATTATGACAGAGGTTAAAATTGTAGCATTCACATAGCGAAGGATTTCCAGATATATATATTTTTCATAAATAAGAAAGTAATCTGAAAGGAACTAATGGAAGTAACTAAATACTTCGATGGTGCACTTCTGTATGACTGACGGGAAGTGTCCAGGTTAGCATTTTAGTGACGATGCAAATACATTCCCCCTAAAAAGAAGACTTCTGAATTTTCAAGAGGTTATAAAGGTGCTATTGAGAAACTCCTCTTTTATGAACAATTAAAAAAAGGATTAGGATGATTTTCATAGAGCAATTTACAATAAATCAAAATTACATTTGCCTTGGAAAACATTGACAATGAATTATAATTTGAATATCAAAAGTAAAAGTGAGTTCTAAAAACTAAGAAATTTTCGATGGAAACGATGATTTTATAAATTGAAAATAGAAACTGACCAAAATGAATTCCTAATAAAATTAGTCTCACTGGAATATTCATTATTTTCGAAATAAATAAAAGTCAGTTTCAATACTTGAATAAATAATGATTTTAGAATAAATCAAAATATCATGCCTAAACATACATATACAGTTATTCGAAAAGATCTGTTTTAATCTAGATAGATTTTTAAGGGAAAGTTTTGTTCATATAAGAATCATATTAGCTTAATTGGGTCTTAACCGAAAAAAAATCATTAACAAATGATAACTTTAACATTGAAAGTAAAAGTGAGTGATATTTTTCCTCAAATCGTTTCAAATAACTAAATTAAAGCAATGAAAACTTTCAGCAAAAGTTCTCTTCATTTTACAATGCAATGACAGTACAACATCATGTATCAAACTGGAAATCTGAACCAAGTATTCATGCGTTAGTGAGTAAGTGGTAAAAACGCCCAACTCTCATCAGAAAGATCGTATGTAGTTTAATATCACGAAGCATAACCCTGAATATCCTCTATAACCTTCATGTCATGTCTTATCCTATAATTGAATACATGGATCAATTTTTCGTTTTGCGGTTCCATCGTAATTTCAGAAACTTGGCATTTGCGTTCAAGCGTTATGATAGCGCGAGACCTTGTTACTTGAAACAGACGAACATGTCTATATTGTTTCATTTGAAATTGCTACTTTCACAAGAGGAAAAGTATGTTAGTATAACGGATTTAATTGAAATACAAAAATTTCCCTTATTGTCAAGGTATTACATATTTCTCAGTAATTGCTATCAATATTGATAATTAATCCCACTCATTAATTGTTGAAAGTTAAATGCTTTGAAGTTCCAAGAAGTGAATGGCTGAGGTCCATTGGTTTGGGTGGGAACAAGTAAAAAAAAAAACAATTTTTGAAAAACATAAATCTTCTCTCCAATCATAACTGATTTCCCGACAATTTCGGTCAGAATCTATCTCCTTGAAGATAAAGGACCCTAACTTCAAGATAAGAACTTTTCCATGCTCATTGTCTTTCTAACTGTATGTTGTAATGTGATGAACTTCAACCTTTAGACTGTGGTTTAGTTGGGTTATAGATTTATCAAAAGCTGAATTGGAGTTTAAGGGAGAGGGGTTATCATCAGTTTTAAGCAGATGCTTTGGAGGGGAAGTCAGGACATACAATGCTGAAACAGCAGCTCACATTTGCTTCAGTCAGGATATCTAGGATCCGTGGTAAAAGTTGCAGACAGCCATATACTCCAAAGAATGTGTGTATTAAAACATAAATGAAAGGAAAAAACCTTGGAGCAGTTCAAGGGAGAAGGGTTATCATGGACTTTGAACGGTTGAATGAGCAGAAGACATCTTGGGATATGAAACTTAATGCGTAGACACTGCCCCTTTCTCAGGGTGTGACTTGGACCTGGGCTCTGGACTACCACACTGTCAGTTTATTCATCTGAGGGATAGCAGACCTCTGCAGTCAGTGCACATTTGCATCTGTCAAAGCGATTAGGATCTGTACTTGAGGTTTAGTTATTTTTGGTAATTATCAAAAAAGGAAAACAGAGTTGTGTGAAAGGTTGGGTGATCAAGGCGGAAAATCCCTAAGAATTTAGACAATCAAACAGACTGATTAAGGGTCGATTTATACATATTATATATAAACTCTATATAATCCCTCTTGTTCCAGTTGCTAAGATCCCCCCCCCCACACACACACATACTTTTCCGGGAATGTGAATTGTTTCAGCTCTCATAGCACCTCGAAACTTCTGGAAATTTTTCAGTGTTAAGAAGTTCATTTTTAAGTGAGGTTGTATTTACATTGTAAGTACTATGCTATACAGGACGCTTTCATCAATCATACAGAAGTACACCATCGAAGTATTCTGTTACTTCCATTAGTTCCTTTTAGATTACTTCCTTATGTGAATTGGACCTGGGCTCCTAACTATACAGGCTGCTATACTGTCGAGTTACAACTTCGAGGGAGGAGCAGACCTCTACAACAAGTTAGGTTATCTGTACGGAGAGTCAATGTATTGTACCCACTCATACTGTCGGAACACTTTCATGAAGGGGCCACAGACCCCCATAACTAGCTCAGGCATCTGCTAGGAGAAGGAAAATTCTGTCAAACCAACTACTATTGGGTCTTTCTCTTATCCACGCCATTTTGTTGGACTATAGGATGCCAACCCTTAGTTAATGGGGTGGAGTCGGCCTTGCACATGTCACTGTAGACCTTGCAACTTCAATGTGCAGGCCAGATAGATATTATGCGTACAGGCCCTGCCGTCCCGTGGAAAACCCTCTGAAAGTTTTCATTATATATATATATATATATATATATATATATATATATATATATATATATATATATATGTGTGCCACTTTGGTTGAACACGACCGACAGAGAGTCCCTTTTTAACCTTTTCAGCAAGTTTCCTATTTTCTCACAAGAAAATAGATTTCATGGTTAAACAGATATAAAAAATAGTTATTCAAATCGACCGCCTCTGGCCGATCCACAAGTTATTGTCAAGATCACGAAATCGCAAGTAGCAGATGTGAGAATTGTTCGGATTTTTTTATGTGCAGGTTTTTATTGTCGTGGGCGATCTCATTTTTTAGGGGTGTAACTAGTTATTTAACTCTACAAGCATCCTCTGTCGACGCCTATAGAAGATAGGGGTTTTCAATTTTATTAAATTGATTTCAAGTATGACGAGTCGTTTTTTGCAATTGGATTTGTTGTGTATTGGTATTTTGTTGGCCGGAATATGGCGAATAGATGTTCCAAATAGATGTTTAAATGGGATTTTTGCACTCTGAGCTGATATATATATATATATATATATATATATATATATATATATATATATATTACGATTTATATACAGAGTTCTACTGTCACTATTGCCATTTTGTTATGGCTACGATTTATTACTTTGTAGCGCGAATATCAAGCTTAGATCTGCGAATGACTGAGTTTTCGAAATATTGCAAAACACGTAAAATTGCTCTGGGAAGAAATTCCATTATTTCATTGTTTTTTGTTTTTTTGTTTTTTTTTTTGTTTTTTTTTTGTTGTTGTTCTCTTTGTCCCCACGGAATAGTTTCATCTGTTTACGTTCGCATGAAATTCAACATGCCTCGTGCGGAGCATATCAGACAGTGTCAGCTTCCAAATTTTCTCACCATTCGTCACTCCTCCAACTTATCCAGTTCAACGTATATGTTTTGGTGTACGTGGGTCGGTTGCCAAGGAAACATCCCAGGCATGATTTTTTTTCCCTTTTTCTTTTGATAAAATTCAAATCTTTTGTCGTACCCCTAAACAGGCAAAAAGGAATGTTCACGTTTGCGTAGGCCCATTTGTGTGTACTTGTGTGCGTACATGCGTGTACATATGTATTGTTGTGTCTGTGTGTGTACACATTTGTCTATGCCTCTGTGAGTGTTTGTGTGTGTGCTACTAGAACTAAATTTTAAAAAAAGCTAAAAACCCCATACAGATGCATACATGCAGACACTCAATCACGTTCATGTAAACACACACACACGCACACACACACACACGCACACACACACACACACACACACACATATATATATATATATATATATATATATATGCTACGCCTGGTAAGTATGGATTCACTACACTTTCACCCAGGTTTTTTTTACTTCGCAGCAAATAAACAAATCACAGATACGACACAAAACTATTTTAGTTCAATAGTTTGACATTGTGGTTTCGTGAAACATAACTCAAACTGATACTATTTGAAGTATTGGCTTATTTGTTTCAGATAAAGTGGAGAAAATGATTATGGAATCAACAACAAAAAATCCCGATTAGTACATTGTTGCTTCTTCTCAGGCTTCCATGATAACCTGTATTCTTTGAGTCATAGACTTCACTAACAAAAAAATATTTTTCACCGAGCCAATTCCAACTTTCTCTGATGACGGTTGAAAGATCAGCTTTGCAGGATAGAGTCTTGTCATGGACCATCTTCTTTAAATTTCTGCCATGGATTTTTTAATTGGTTTGAAATCCAAACTTTTTTCTGGTCATATAAATGAGTTGATATGCCTTCCAAGAAGAAAAGCTCTAACAATCTTTTGCTCTGTGGCAAGATGTGTTATCATCCTTAAAAAAGCATTCATTATCATTGAATTTATTTGCTATCGATGGAATAATGAGAGAACACAAAATTTTAAATATGCACCACTCTTATAAATAATCTAAACATTTTTAATTCAATTTGTTTGAGTGATATTTCATGAAACCACGACGTCAAGATATTTAACAAAAAGTATTCTGTGTCTTCGGTGTGTTTTGTTTATTTTCTACTGAGTGGAAAAGAACTGATGTCATAATTTTTACCAGGCATAGTATATGCATGAAATGTTACTCAAGGGCTCGAAGTATTTGGCCATCAAAAAAGAATTAATAATCCTAACCTCTAATATACACCATCATTTTCAAAGTAGGACTTGGGAGGAGACGGTACAAAGAAGGCAGTGGGGTACTGCTCGAAAAGGATAGCAGCAAAAATTTATATTATACTTGGTTCTCGGACCTTGTTCAGATTAACCGAATTTTGGTCCGTTCCTCGTATTGATGCACAGGGACCGCACTAATTCCTGGCAATCGTACGCTGAAAAAAGTGTTACGCAGCCCAACTTGAAAAATGACTCTAATTTGTTACACTCAAACTTATTAGTTTATCGCAAAGTAATATTTATCATGTTTAAACATTAATTTCTTTTTTTATTATAAATATGAATTACCGATTTTTTTTGGATAAATCAAGAAGATAAAAATTTCACTGAGAAATAGTGAAGTAGTGAATAGCGAGCTGGTCTGTCAGTCTACTGTTGTAATGATTTCGATTATCCCTAGGTGCGTCATAATTGGTCTTATTGGTGGCGGTATTTGAATTAATATCACCTCACAGATCAATATGATTTCAACGCTTGGCTTGGATATTTTGAGTACGTTTGCTCCCTTTCATTTTGGTGTATAAGGTTGATTATTTTGAATTGATCACAATCAACCGGGCTAAGAAGCATCATTCATCTAGACATCCCGGGCACGAAACACCACAAACCATTTTTACAGGTTCAATCATTCACAGTACTTTCTTCATTCACACCAAAGCTATGTTTTTTACATTTGAGTCACATCTTATTTTTCCTAGAATCATACATATATATATATATATATATATATATATATATATATATATATATATATATATATATATATATATATATATACCGACAGTGTTGCTTATGTTCATCCATCTGCAATGTTAAAATCAATAAACATTGAAACGCCAAATTTGATAAATCAAAAAAGTTCACTTTGATACGACAATTGTCACTATACAATCAAATCGATTTTTTTTTCAATTTAATTAGTCGACACTAAACGCAACCTATGCAATTCAACGACAAGCACAGAACAAACTCTATTGGTAATTCAATATCTTATGTGTGACCATTCACGTCTATGTTCGATTTCACTTGTATTTTTTTTCAGTAAAACATTATGCCTCATATTTACACAGACACGAACTAAGCATATAAAAGTCAAAAACGCTATATGAATTTCATAGATGAGAAATTGTCATGAGTGCACATCGATTTATTCACGTTCGTTTTCTCATTTTCGTTATCATATTTACAATGTTTCAACTGTTATATACCCTGGTCTTCTTCTGACGAGATACAGCAATGGAGACAATTAGAGAGTCAATACACGAAGAATTGGTGAGAAAATGGAGAACTGCGTAGAATTCCTCTGCATATAGAAGATTCTAACCGACAGCTGCTTTAATATTAAAGCATCCACCAAATTTCAGAAGGTCACAAACAATTGTGGACGGAACAAGGTTCCCCTCCATTTGGAAGAAAACTTATCATCTCCGATTCATGAAAGACAATTACAGGGTGGAATATCGAATGAGGGAAATCGTTCCTCAATCGAATCATGTTATACTTCGATAAATCTGGATTTACCACAATCAGGAATATATCAAAGTACGCCAAAACGGAAATAACTGAGGTTGAAAAGCCTCAATGTGAGATATGATGAAGTTCAGCATCAATCTGTTGAAGTAATTGTCAGCATAAACAGTTAGATACCTCTGAAAAAAAAAAAACGATGCTGAACATGGGTTTCAACTTTGCAGCAACTATCAAGCGAGATCCACACTTTGAGATTATAGTCCCTATTGAGGATGAAGCCTTAAAAATCTCCAAGGAACCGGTACATGACTTGAGATAGGTATTGAGATCGACACTAAAGTGGGTCTGTGTCTCCAAACTGAACATTACTAGAGAAGGAAGAATGTCAATCAGAACCCTGCAAAATAATATCAGCATTACACAAGCAAGCAAGCATAGGCGGAAGGAAATGACGAAGGCTGTATCGTACAGCGACTGAAACGCTGTGTTACAAAAACCAAGATGAGGACGTCAGTTCGAAAGAAGTGAGTGTGTAATAATTGAAAATATAGACTCAATGGAATTATGTCTTAAAATAGATCTGACGTCAAACAGTGAGAATAATACGGTAGATTTTTATCATTGCTTCACCGAGAAATTTTATCTCCGAAATGTTGGCTTGCAATTTTTATTTTGTTTTTTTGTTGCTCCTGCCTAGAGAAGCATGGAAGACTGGTTCGCCTTAATGCTCATGAGATTTGAACTCGCATCTCGTATCCTTTAGAGCTTGTCTGACCTCACCCGTTGTATGTTGCCAGATTAGTAAGACGTCGTCCATATCAGACAGTTTCCATGTATAAGGGATGCGATCTCAATTCTGTCTGGAGGCGTCTTCTTTATCTCCTATCCAGTCTATGACATAACGGTCGTAGAACGCAAAACGACCAGACCGTTGCAATAAAAAGCAACAATAATAAGATGAAAGAAGAGCTGGTGGAAAAATTAATAATCAAAATGTTTCATCTGAGAAATTCGGACAATTTAAATATTTTGATGTTTGTTATTCCCATCAACAGAAACCAAATCTCTCATGCCGGTCGAAGTAAAATAAATATGATTCCCATATGCTAGCAATATGGCTATTAACATTGTTCAGACTCGCCTCACTAATATTTCATAATTATATTTCAGTGCCATTAGGTTTTTGCCAGCATGGCTCAAAATCCTTTGTTAGCAAAAATGAATAACGCTGACCGAGCAGGATCGTGTTGACTGGAGGGCATGGTGAGATCTGCAATTAATTCGTTGTATGTTCTTATGTTACACATATTTCATACAAGCTGTGCAGGGAATTACAGTAATTTTTTTATGTAACCTGTGCCGCCCATTAACAGAATATCTTGTCAAGCTAGGGCTGGACTGTGCACATGATCCTTTCTCACGGGCACGCTGCTCCTTGGGGGTTACATGACAGAGCAGTCTCCCTGGACCCGCCATACTCGCAAAAGTGAGTGGTAGCAACCATCGTGTAACCCATGAGATCAGTAACAAATAGGTCAAATGTTTCATTCACTCTAATGACTTCATATATAGTGGCACTGCAAACACCAGAGGCATACATAGAAGAAAATCATTTTACGATAGGAATGCATTGGAAACATCTCTATTGGATGTTATTCGGTTTATTCGTCTGTCCCACATGTTAAAAAACAAAAATAGGAAGGAAGGCAGAAAGAGGTCTGATATCATTATGTATGATGTCATTAAAAGGTGCGACGTCATTAAAAGGCTTGATGCATTGGACGAAAATATATTCCAATTGATTTTTTCCTCAACTGCTAATGGTGTTATTGTAAGAAAAAAAGATCGAAAAATGGCCCAGAACGTCAAAATGGTCTTTCACGATTTCAATTGAAAAATAATCCTTGCAGAATATTTCATATTACATTTACATGTAAGAGACTGAATCAAAGAAAGACTACTTGCTTCTCATCTTTCTCCTCTTCTCCCTGATAATACTACCACAGATGGTGGACGCATCGTTGAACTTATGATTCTTGTTTTTACATTGTTTAAATTATCTGTATAATGAATAGCATTTAGTGGACGGATACGTTGGATATTTTATTCATTCTGATGATTGCATATGCAGCGACCCCAGCCTATTTTGGCGAAAGAGAAAAATGAAACAATAATCCTGGTTGTACTCGATGGCCAGAATGTTTGTTTGGTTTATTTGGGTAATTTCTTTTTAAACTGAACATTACCATTATTGAAAGAGACTGGTTACTATAGAGTCTACCTCCACTCAAAGTTTTCTCCCGACTGGAGATGATTACTGAAACTTTTTTTGTATCTATACTTATATTTGTGAAGGTTTGTGACTATGTTCACTTTCACCTCCCAAGTGGGGGGTCCATTTAAGGTATCATCACGACAGACTAGGTGATTTATAAGGTTTTTAGAGGTTTTTAGGGTGTGGGTTCTATTTACTACTTGACTATAATGCTGAACTTGACCCCCATTTTTGTTCAAATTTGAAAATGTTGAGTTGTAATTCTTAAAAAAACTTTTTTAGTTCTCATTAATTCTTTGAAAGAATTTATTTCACATGTCTACATATTCCAACAACATTTTTGTAAGTTTATTTTTCATGTTAATCATTTTTACTGAATACAAAACTTGAAGGGGTGAAGGGTTTCTATTTACGATGCAACCATATTGCTGAGCTCTTCACTTTATTGATAAATATTTTTTCCAAAACACAAAATCTAGGGTTTGGGGGTTATATAGATTTTATGGATGGTATCTTCATTGTCCATTTTAAGGGGTCCAATTTTTTTCGATTTTAAGGTTCAAAATGTCAGGGTATTTTCCTCACGTTCAGGGGGCAACATCGAAATGAAGATTTTTTCAAATTTGAGGGTTCAAAATCAAGTGATATTTGTTTTACTTTTAGGGATCAAAACCGGAAGAAAGATTGTTTCTCCAATGGAAGGTACAAAATCAAGGGGATTTTCTTTTTTCTTTTTCTACTTTTAGGGGTCAAAATCGGGTTGAGGATTTTTCCATTTTGGATGATCAAAATTTTGGGTTTTCAGTTTCCTTTTAGTGGTCGAAATCAGGAGAAAATGTTTTTCTACTTTAGGGGCCAAAATCGTGGGGGAAGATTTTTTCGTCTTCTTGGGTCAACGTTGGGGGGGGGGGAATCAATTTTTAGTTTTGAAGTGACAAAATCTTGGGGGACTTTTTCTTTATTAGGGGTCAGAATTGGAGGGAAACGTTTTTCACTTTTAAGGATAAGAATCAAAGGGAAACCTTTTTCCATTTTTATGCATTTTTAAGAGTCGAAATCGTGGCAGAACTTTCATCACTTTTAGGAGTTAAAATCAGGAGGGGATTTCTCCTCTCAGCCAGGACCAAAATTGAAGGGATATTTTTTTTCAGCCTTGTTCAAGTGTTGCTATATTTGCAGTTATTTTATACCCAAGCAACACCGGGTATTGTTGCTAGTATATGATGAATGATATAATCATGAAAATTTATTAGAATGAAATAAGTACTTGCATATCTACTACCATTTTGGACTTGACAACTTAGCTCATTCAGTAAACAGCCTTGTGGCAATCAGCTGGTCTTGAGTTCAAATAGCGGTAGGGAAATATGAAAATTACGTATCTGTTCAGTCACCTAATTTTAACGAGGAGTATTCTTTTTGTTGTTGTTATGGTATGAAAACAAACTCCAGACTTTGTACTGGCAGTATGACAACAAAATGTTCATTGTTTTGTTTGATTATTTTGCCGGCTTTCAGGAAACTTAATCCTCCCAAAACTTTTTGTATCTCAGTAAAGAACTGTTCTGGATGCTTCTTGCTGTCTTCCAGGCAATTGATTTTTTTATTGAGACAATCTTGCAATCTGTAGATGCAAGATCAAGTGAATACAGCGCTCGAGCGAAAACTTCC
Source organism: Thysanoteuthis rhombus (assembly GCA_963457665.1). Classification (NCBI taxonomy): domain Eukaryota; kingdom Metazoa; phylum Mollusca; class Cephalopoda; order Oegopsida; family Thysanoteuthidae; genus Thysanoteuthis; species Thysanoteuthis major. The sequence continues at coordinate 35,758,861 of OY735231.1, read as the reverse complement.
CAACAAAGCAGTAAAGCTGTTGTTGCTTTACCACTAAAGAAACATGAGGTTAGCATTATCTTTGTAGTGCCCACTTTTTAGCACTAAATGATATGTACAAAACTTAGTCATATTTGGAGTTATCTGCCCTTGGCAAAGATCCATCTGTGAAGGAGTGAAGAAGTCAAAAGGAATGGTAAATTATTAGTCTCTTCTTTCTTGACGTCAAAAAGAACTACCAATAGGATAACCAATCGTTATCTTTGTGGTATTTGATATATTGGCGATAAATGTCTCTCTCTCTCTCTCTCTCTCTCTCTCTCTCTCTCTCTCTCTGTTCTGACGGCTGAGAGGTAAGCTCGCATTTTTACTCTCTCGTTTAATTTCGGTAATTTTTTTTACGCATACAGTTTTTATGTACATACCTTTACATATACGTAGTAATCCTTCTTTTCTCTGGAGAACGTTCTTTCATCATCTCAAAGAACTCATTGAAACAAAATTAAGCACTCTATGTAGTTAAGGCGGACGTCCAAGGAAAACATTCGAGCGGCTGAGGTGTAGGTGACAGAAAACTGACGGACATTCCAAGACTTGATCTTACTGTCTATAAGTGACATTCCTTCTCCTACATACTTCACTTCACCTCATAATTTACCGTGGCAGATCTCAACAAACAACTTCGTGTCTACGGTAAACTTCTGTCTTTCCTCTCTAATTCCTCCAAGATTTGAAACTTATGATTATTAATGTTAACCTTTTCGTTTGTCCATTTTCCATTTTAGTTACCGATCAAACTAAGCGTGTATTAACTTTGTTTTTGTGTTCAAACTGTGAACACATTATTTCAAAGAATTTATCTTCATAGATCAATTCCAGGGATTTATCAGAGGTTAGTATTCTTAACCATCCAATATCCTGATGGAATATAACGCCCTTCCTCTTGAGTAATTCTGGACATTTGTGCTGCTTTCAATTAGTCTGATTACGAACCATAGTTTATTCAAATAAATTGTTTGCTTATCTTGAAGCGGTGCATAGTGAAGAATTCCATTCCAATCCTACACATATGCATCATACCTTTTTATGACGTCTTTTAAAGATTGGTGATGGTACATTTCGCTTGAATTTGAGATCTCTTGCGCCCAATATAATTGTATAGTATGTATTTTTCACAATTTGAGATCGGGACATTTCGTAACATTTAAGTAGCGAATCGCACACAGAAATACAGTCAAGTAGGTCTTTTTCACCTGATTATATGGAGGCCAAATATCAAAGTGACTAATAGAACCGAACTACCAAATGCACTGTTCAAACTCTACAGACTTTCTAGTAACAACGCATATGTGAAAGTGAAGCCACTCCTAAAGCTACTTAGTTCTTATTAGTGGCGTTACTTTGGTTGGTGTCACCCAGTGTGGTGACACATGGGGTCACCTCTTTGAACATCCCCCGTACCAAAGAATATTAAATTGTTAGGAATTTTGTGCTAATGTCACTCGTCCAGTTCCAGTGAATCATTGAATGTAATGAGAGTAGTATGACATAAACAGCTACAAAAATAAAATTGCACTTTTTGATTACAATATCATTCGTACAGCCCGAACTGTTTCACATTATCTAGTTTCACGTGATTAAAATGAAAAATCTGTTAAAAAACCAGAATTCGAAGTGAAAACGTCTATTGAACGTTCAAAAACAATATCAAAATTTTAGATTTGAGAATCAAATTTCAACTTTAAAATAACTATTATACATTCGATTTATCTAATAATTCTTTAATATAAAAATATGAGATAAATGTAGTTTTAAACTGCTTAGATGTAAGATCCCTTGGATTATCGGAATACCGACAAAATTTATAAAATCTATTTATATTGAATTATAACATTCATAGGTACTGCATTCTTTGGTATTTTTTCTTATTTTCTCTTTATTTTCTTTTAATTATTACTTCATTCTCAAATATGTTGCTGATACAGGTTCAAAAATACTTATTACTATAATGAGCTGAAAAACCAGAAAAGTTGTAAAAATCGGTGTTTGTAAAGACACTGATGTGCAACGAAAACACCAGCATTGACAGTTGAAACATGGAGGCGTTTTTTATACCGTAGATTTGTCATCATTCCCTTTGGTTATGTCACCCGGTGCGGTCCCCCACTGAGCATCCCTGAGTGACGTTACTGACCTTTATTACCGGAGATTATGAATCCTTCCTGAATATTCCCTGATGGAATGTGAGGAACATCCTTTATTTTTATTTTTTTTAAATTCTCCATGCGATCAAATACGGTGAGTATATTGATGGCAATTCCTTGCAAAGATACAGAGAATACATTCGGAATAGGGTCTTCAAGATAGCAATAGTTGGCTGATAACATTAAGCAAAAGATGAAAAATTGAAACAATATAGCTAGTTATAAATTTACATTCAGTGTTGCTATGTTATCAAATTCCTTGTTACTTAAACTAAGTACCTGCCCGTTAGGCCGATTCCATAGATGTCTAAAAAAATGATTTATAGAATAGAAAATCAGAGGGCATTAAATTTTCTTCAAAAAGAGAATTACAGAAAGAAAAATAGTATTAAATAAATCTATGTAAATTATTGGGTTGACTTTATTCAGTCGGACGTTGAAGAGAGAGGGGGGGTACAACGAAAGACTGATTTGTTAAATGATATATATAAAATTATTCATGATTATAATAAATGATTCCCCCTCTATCTGCCAACAGAAGCAAGTCGTAATGCGACGATTCACATCTGCTGCAAGGTCAATACATCACATTCATATTTGTAAAGGATATTCCCGATTTGGAACCCTGACTGAGAACTCTTATAGATGTTGGGTAAGGAAGTTAGCCAGACATTACATTTCTGCTTTCTCCATTAAACGCTAACCTTTTTTTACATTCTCACAGTATAATGATATACGCTGTGTCTCTGGGAAGTATCCAATCATTCGATATTAAAAGGGAAAAGCCGGAAGTCGTGGGATGACAACTCCGAACTTCTGTGGGACTGACAGCCCTGGGGTTATGCAATGTTTTGCAAAAAAAAAAAAAAACGGGCATAAAAAATGACTTGCCCGGTCCTTGTGAACGCCCTGAACAACACAAGAATGTCTGTTCACGCATGAACCGTAAGGTCTCTCTATATTGGTTGCCAAGTTACATCAAGGTCGAAGAACCGGTTCTCAAGATGATCAAAATTTCTAGATATATTCTAGATAGATTTTGTGGTAATATATTTCCCTTGTTATTTAGATGTATGTACTCAAATATTAAGAAACAAAATTGATTCTGAGGAACAAACTTAGAAATAGTTGATACTGATTACTAGCCTGTGTGTTTTCAGAGGTCAATTCGTTCTGATGGTGTTTCGTGGTAAATTGATTAGAAAAAATTTAATCGAAATTCATCGAATGATTTCAAATAAATGAGGTCTTAAAAAGAAAAGAAATATCATCATCAAATTTACACAATCTTGTTATAATTATGTGATCAGGCAACAGTCCTTCATTATTATTATTATTTTAATTAGAAAGTTTAGACAAAGATATTCTAATGATAGAAATTGATAGCATTGAATAGTTAATAAGAGACCACATCGACATTTTTCTATCATCTTGATACTGGTTGAAAGTAAGGTCGATAATACTAGATCCTAAATGCTTGGACAATATTTACAGTCACATTAATCAAAACAGGCAAAGAAGAAAAGTTAACAGAGAAATTAGAAGAAAATTTCTCCGTCTTTCGTTTGAGAAAAAACTCTTGAGTCTTGTATACAAATACGTACATACATACATTTTTTGTAACAATGGACTCATCCGCTTAAAAAGTAACAATTTCCTTCAGAAAAAAAACTCATCTCTTACCCACCATTTGAAACGATAGATTTTCCCACTTGAATGTGTAAAATCATTTTTTGATAAAATTTCAGACGAAATTGATAAGACATAACCATTCACGTAAACTAAAAAAATCTTTATAATAGTGAACTATAAGGTTTCAAAATAAGAGAAGGATGGAATCAGACAGAAACCCAGGTAGGTATCGGCATATATATATATATATATATATATATATATATATATATATATATATATATATATATATACACACACAACTGAATGCAAGCAACGTTCTTAGATTTGGATATTTAAATCGAGGATGGAATGTTTATCGATAAAATGTTTGATAAACGAGATTCCTTTCTGTTTCATATTTTATTTGCTATTTGGGACAAGAAGTATTCCATATTATATATTTTATGGAACCATATTATCAGAATATTAGAGAATAGCTAGAGCTACTCTTGGATTTATTGATTTTATACTGAAAAGTATTCCTTGAATTGTAAGAATGGTCAACCAAGGAGGCGAAATAAGTAACATTTTTAGACAATCTAATTAAGTTATGAGTAGACATCCTGATCCCTTTGAAACTTATCAGCTTGACCATCATGAAATAATGACGAAACTTAAAGAATATTTTAACGAAAGATTAAAAATCTAATGATTTAATAATGTTCATCAAAATAAATCAATATGCATTGGGGGAATCGGCTAACCATAAGAGATGGATCCGGTCTTTGTCAGTGTGAAAGATCATTGTATTGACTGGATCCAGGGAGAGGGGAAAGCATTTGGCTAAGGTCCATTTGTCTGGCCAATCAGTAGTTTGGTAGGGTGGAAGATCGAATATGGAATACCAAGTAACAAATTGTCTCGGTGCATTAATGAAATAGTCTTCTGAGGTGATACTACCTACTAGAAAATAGATTGATTCCGTTTCAGCAATGCATATCAGGACATTTTATTTAATGATTTAAAGGGAAAAAACAAATTGATGGAAGCTTAATGATATACGAAGTTGGAAAGTCAACTTTAAGATCAGTTGGAAAATTGACAAATTCTTCGGTTGAGTATGCTGGCAGACAATCAATTCGAAGATTTTCTGTGTAATTAGTATTCATAAAGATTATATAAGTTGGTTTGTATGCAATCTGAGATTAAAACTGACACAACGAATTAAATATTCATGTGGGTGAACACTTAATAGAAGTGACTCGAACAGCCTGTTGTTATACTCACTGATCTCTCATCGTTAAATTTGTTCTTTGGGTAACCTATTTAAATAAGCCCTGTTTTTAAAAATAAATGATGTGTAGTATAAAATAATATCCATATTCGACACATTATGATAATACCCTATTATACAAAATACAAAATAATAAACTACATGTATGACATAAGCTATACATTAAATTCATAGCTTAAAGTGTGGGAATGTTGATCAACACTGCTGGAATGCCATGTTAATATAGATGTTTTGTTTTTAAAACCCCTAAAATAGTTACATGGTGAACGACTGATGATACAAACCAGAAGAAATGTATACATAGTATCATATCAACAAAAAATATGTGAAACCGGAAAAAAAAGGAATTTTACATAAATTGCATTGACATATACTGGGGAATGAGTGACTGGAATTACACAAAAAATTGAAAAAAGTGCTCAATGTTTAGTAATTGAAGCTGTAAAGTTTCGGGTAAAGTTTGGTTCGGGTTCACGAACGAGGATCTGAGATGGTTTTTCACGTCTGTAGCAGACCTTTGGGTGGCCAGCAATGCCTATATTTTTGAGGCTAACCTTAATACAACGATTGCAGGAAAAAGTTTGGTTATTTGAGGCGGAAAGCCTGTTCTTGGTTTGCAGTGCAGGTTCCTCTTTTTGCTCTTCGGTTTATTTCGATCTTGGAGGTTACTTGGTGAACATTGTGTCGCAATGCATTTTCATCGGCAGCCTCAATTGTTCACTTTTGGGGATGCTGCCGCAGGAGTTTGGTATCCTTTTCTTCTCTGTGTGCACATATATATATATATATATATATATATATATATATATATATATATATATATATATATATATATATATATATATCATTGCATGCCCAATGCTGAACGAAAGTCTTTCTTATCTCCTTCCATGATACCTTTGATTGCGCTCGCCCGTCTATCTCATTCCTCCATCTTATATGTGATCTTTTCTTACTGTCTGTTCTGTCCGTTGAACACCACTCGTTTGAACTTTTGCTCTCTCTCTGTTATCATTTCATCCTGCTAAGGGATATATACATACAATGGAATGAAGCATTTGCTACACAAACACGGTTATAGAATAGAGCACTCTGGTGGATGAGGAATTTAAGAAGCTGAATGAATCTATCACTTGAATTCAGCGCAATCGACCGTGTACTTCCGTAGCCCAGTGGTAAGATATCGGCCTCCGTGTCTGATGCGAAGGTTTCGATCCTGCCTTGCGTTACTGGATGTGAGAATGGTGGATTGTCTATAGCCACATTGAATAGTTATAATACAACGAAACAGCTGTATGTGGATGAAGCAATAATTTTATATATATATACATATATTAATTTTTTGTGTTGTTACAGCAACTTTTTCCACAAAGAAAAAGAATGACAATTTGATGTCCCTCACATCAAAATCTAAGCTCAGATTATTCAAATCCTAACTGAAAGACCGCTTTATAGTAGACATGTATTTAGAATAAAGAAGTTTCTATCTATTTGTAGAACCTTCTTAGCATATGGGGATAATTTTTGAACAAGACCACAACTGAAGATCGAACTCACTACAGCGAAATAATAGTTGATTCTGCTTGCTCATTAAGCTTCATCCCATACTTGCGTAGGTTTGGTAACCTTTATGTACTCAAGAAATGTATGTATTCGTATGTGTGTTTGTGTTTGTATATGCTTTTCTTGTATGCTTCGTGTATATAGAGGGACATATGCGTCACTTAGGTAAGAGTAAATATGCTTCTCCGTGTATCTGGATATGTGTAGACAAATGGATGGGTGTGTCTGCTTTTGGTACGAAAACCGCAAATTCTTCAAGTGTTTTACCCAAACTTAAGGCACTAGTTTTAAAAAAATTCCTTCTCGATGGGAAGACTGAATTCAGTCTTGAAACCAAAATGAAAGTTCTCTTCATAAAATTAAAACGGAAACTTATCCTCGATCCATCACGTTCTAAGCAAAAAAGAATCGTTCGCAAAATGAATTCATTTCTCCAATTATCAAAACTCATTTTTTAATGAAAAGAAATAATGAAAACTGTCATGAGATAATCTTTAACAGCTTCTTGTTTGGTATGGACCAGGTTTTTTGGGAACCTGATTCGTTTGAGGAAATACTCGGAACACTTATACGAGTAAAAAACAAACAAACAAATAACCTAGGAAATAACAGAATAGATTTTTGCTTATTCTGCACCAAAGTAAGACTGGTCTGCATTGTTTTGAACCAAAACGAGGCAGGCATGTGACCAGTGACAACTTATCCACCACCTCAGTCCTTAGTTTAAGCTTCCATCTTTTCTTAAACTTTGGTTGAGTGGAATAAAGTGATTATATGTCACGTTTGATAAGTTATCTTTTTATTCTACGTATCATGTGCTGAGATATCACCAAAAATACCCAAAGCACGTGTATACTCAATTTAACCATTTTCTACACTCAATTGAATTTTTTTGCTTGTGCCTACTCAGCTTAATGATTAATCCATCCCAGCCATTGAAGAGATACTATCTTGAGACTCTCACAACTTTGATTGTTTTATGCTAGTAAACTTTAATTTATTTTCTAACATTCAATATAGAATCATTATTGTATGCAGGCTTTCATACTTGTGTATTCTCCCAGGATAAAAATGACGCCATAATCTGTATCAGTTAATCTGAACTGACAACTATCGAATTTCAGGTGTTGATGGTTCGTTTGAACCCCTGCTCGTTAGCCACTTTGACGAAAGTAGAGAAGTGTTAAAAAGGAGTGATCAATGAATGTTATTTCTTTCGTATTTTGCTTGACAGTGATCATTGAAAAATCGCAAAAACAGGCGTGAATTATGCTGGAAGTAATCATCAGTTTTTAACGTCTGCTGTTAGACATAGACCTTCCCCATGATCCACCACATTTCTCTATCATAGGCATCGCAGAGCCAGTATTTTCTGAACTTGTCTAGTTCATCTCTTCATCTTGTATTCTGCCGGGCTCGGTCCCTCATGTAATCTCTGGGGATCCATGTTGTGAGTCGTGATGTCCATCGGTTGTCTTCTATTCTTGGAACATGACCAGCCCATCGCCATTGGAGTTTTTTTAATGGATTCTATAGTGTCTCGGACGTCTGTTTTCTTTCTAATATATTGCACTGTTTTGTGATCTTTCCATGTAAGGTTGAGCATAATCCTCTCACACGCAGGCTACATGCTTCTCAGTTTTCAGGTTCGTGTCTTGGTTAGCTTCCATGTTTCAGCTCCATAAGTGACGATTGGGATGATGCATTGGTTGTATACTCTTCTTTTTAGGATTATTGGGATCGTCTTGTTTTTGAAGGTTGAGCTTGCTCTGCCGAAGGCTTGGCATCCTAGAGATATTTTTCGCTTGATTTCTTCTTCTTTTGTGGGTTTTGTTGGGAGTAAACTAGTGAACAATTTCGCATGTCGTTACATTGCATATTGACAAAAACAAGAAAAAAAAAGATTATAAGTGGTGAATTTTCAAATTATTAGTCCTCTGTTGGTGCAGTCTGTACGTCGCGATACACACAAAGCCAGCCAGCCAGACCAATTTGATAACTGAAAAAAATGTGTTGATGGTTTAGTGACAGTTTTGGTTTACGACTCCTTATTGTAATCATCCACAAAAGAGATCATAATTCAAAATACTGTTAAATATACGAACTGTTTGATGATTTTAATAGTGACACTCTTTGTACATTATACTGAACTTCATACTGCTTATAACTAAAAATATCTCATGAATTTCGTTATAGCTATTTACTAAGCATAGTTTAGTCGACACAAAGTCTCAGTGAGGAGATACCGGCGAAGATTGAACTAACTACACTACCAATTCTATCTATGAGATTTGTTTGCCAACCAATTTTTGTGTTATCCTATTATATAAAAGCCATATGTATAAATTAGCCATGTATTTTGGTTAGGTTATTCAATTGTCTGTCTGGTTAAGAGTCCAGTCAAAACCTAAAAAAAATTATGATTGATTGGTCTATGTGAAATACATTAACATAGTTTTAAAAAACTCATAAGGGTTGAAAATGTGATGGTCTATGCGATAGCAATGAAAAGCGCGTTAGAACTGTGTCACAGAAACGCTGGACGTATGAAGCTAAAATCAAAGAGGAAAAAGGTGCGTGAGTGATAGAAAGAAAAGCTAATTGAATAAGTGAGAGTGAGAAAGAGAGGGGGTGAGTGAGAAAGACAGGGGGTGAGTGAGAAAGAGAGGGGGTGAGAGAGGAAGGGAAGAGGTGAGTGAGAGAGAGAGAGAGAGGGTGAGTGACTTTTTCCCATTTTCCAGTCAAACTCAAGGGTGGAAATACAGCTATGAGGCAAAAATAAAAGTTGTAGTGAATTTTTTGTTCCTAATTATTTTCGTTAGTTTTCTTTGAGTAACAATCACAAAATAGGAGATGTACAATTATAAGATTACACTAATTCCCATTATAAAGCTCCGTAATTATACTGAAAAAATTCAAATCATTCTTTGCTGCAACGTACTTACATGGTGGGGGGAAACTAATGATCTCATTGACAAAAGTAGGCAATAACCTTGAAAAGTTTGGGAACCATTGCTCTAATGGCTATAATTTCTGTATACCAGAAAGATCCCCTTCCATTCTTAATGGGTTGATTGATTCCTAGCGATCCATCCCTCAGACAGCAACTCCACATTGTACTAATGATGTTAGGTCAGTAAACACGCCCCGATGTCTGCGGAAATATGGCTATTGAAGCAGGCGATTTGAATATAACTCAAATGCAGAGGTCTGTGGATTCCCACCAATAAAAAAGTCCTTGTCGCTTGCGGCTAAGGATGGATAGATTCCGAGTCTCTTCCAATTCCTGAAGGATTAGGCATTTGAAGAATGCTGTAGAATGGATCAGCCAAAAAATTGTGGTAAAGACATCAACATCGCCAAAAACGAATTCAGTTTTTTTCTCGTTGGTCCCTTGCACACTAAATAATTGTAGCTATCTGACTGCATTTTTGTTTGCGAAGTAATTGCGATTTTTTTTTTTTAAAGTTAAGGACATTCGGCAACTCAGCTGTTATCATCTTATTAAAATAATACCCTAAAGTTAGATTCAAGGTTAGGGATTAGGGTTAGTTAGACGATCAAGTTAGTTTGTTTTGGGAGCTTTTAGCATTTTTTTTTTTTTTACTCACATTTATTTAGCCAGCAAAAACTCGATGAGCTGTAATACCTGTAGTTATTTAATGTAATGGGGACTAACAAAGAAGAGCCACGAATTCAAATATTTGCCATACACTCGTTTTATCATGTTGACATCATGAGAATTCATGAAATGCAATGTTCCAAAGACAAAAGATTTCTTCTTTCGTCAACTTTTGACTTGTCTTGTCTCTTTAAATAATAATTAATTGCATTGTTCATATGACCATTTGAGAACAGTCGGATATGAATGTGGTGCAATGGCCGACTGGGGCTTTGCCTCCTGAGGCCTGGTGCTGCTCTTTGTGGGCAAGTCCAAGGACTCTGGATTTATCCTGAGAACTCAAGACCAGCGCTCTTAAATCCTTGTGGCAATAGCTGCCAGGAATAAAAAGAATTTTTGTGTCATCTTACCCATGCGTTCTCGTGTGTGTTATCCCCACATTAAACCGACCTTATATCACACTCAGTTCTCGTGGGGGCTCGGACAAATAGGAATAACAGAAACATTAGCGGGAATCAAAAACTGCATGCCTACGGAAAACAGTTTTTTTAAAAATCACTCTCTCTCTCTCTCTCTCTCTCTCTCTTTATATATATATATATATATATATATATATATATATATATATATATATCAGTGTGACCTTCTCTGATTGCTTATCTGTCCGTAACATTTGTAGCCAATGATTTCGCTGATAAAATCTCTCCTACCAATAATCCAGAACAATGGACTCTTCCACTTGAAGTACATCCATTTTTTGAAGATACTTAAGATGTGATTAGCAAGATGTAAACATTTATTAACACTATAAACAGCTGTAATGGTGAACTATTAAGTATTGAGTCAAGTGTAAATGAAGATACCGCTTGAATTCGACAAAAGCCCAGGTGGATATTCTTTTATCGAGTGTATTAGGGCCCCCAGGACATATTGTAATTATTTTTCTTTAGAAAAATCATCCAATACAAATTTGAATATATCCATGTACTTTTTCATGGTTAATCATTGGTTAATAAATATCTATACGTATTGCATTACAATGTTTACATTGTGTAAAACATACGAGAAATTAAACCCCAAAAGATATAAATATTCAATATTGCTTACATTTGGAGACATTAGTTGCAAAATAGAATTTGGAAAAAATAAGAGAGGAAAAATTCTGACCTTAGACTGAAACAAAGGATTGCTCTTTGTAAACGTCTGTGTTTGGCGTTCTCATTGCAATTGTTTTTATGAAGTAAAAACTCGTAGCATTCTATAATGTATTTCTATTAGAGTATTGCAATTCATCATTTTCAACGTTTGACAAGTATTACCTTCATTTCACTCAGTGGATTTTTATCACAACTTTACTCAGATCGTAGATAGAGTACGTTGCGATAAACAGTGGATAAAAAATTAAGATGAAGGTAAATAGTTGTCGAACATAATCGATAATGACTCCGTATTTTGTTTGATATTTCTTGTTTATATATTTTTTCATCGAGGTTTATTAACAGGTCGAATCAGAGATCATTCATTGCATTCTGAAAACGGTCTAGCATCTATTTTGAAGTGTAAATAATGAAATGTAATGTCCTACTGTCAAAAGTAAAGAAAGATAACTATTACATTATCGTCGGAATCAAAACAAATTAAAAAAACTCTTCTGAAAACTTCTTACTTGTCACGTTTTAGAAATTCTTTCCTTGAACGTACGTGGAATGTTTTATTCTAATTTTTATATCACTGTTCTTCATATGTATTACATATTCAGTATGTTCCTTATTAGTCCTTTTTTTAAAAATTATATTGCAATATTGATTGGCCAATGAATGGAAACTGGTTGGTAGGTGAACGTAAGAAAGAAAGAGAGAAAGACAGGAACAGGGAGCCAAAAAGGGAAAAGAAGAAAAAAAGAAAGAAAGAAACACAAACAGAGAAAAAAGAGAGAAAGAAAGAGAGAAGAAAAAAAAAGAAATTAAATGGACGGAAAGGAAATTTTTAAAAAAATGAAAAATAAAAAAAAGAAAAATAGATAAAAAAAAAAACGGAAGAAGAGAAAGAAAAAGAAATGAGGAAAAAAAAACGAAATACTGACGGGAAATTCCTGTCTTTCGTTTTTAGATTTTTTTTTTTTTGCTTTTGTGGGGTATTTATTTTTTTGAATGAAAGAGTGGAATTTTATTTATCTTTTACGAATTGATTTCTTTCAAGCTTTCCGACTTCTGTTTCAAAATTTTGGTAACGCAAATAGGAGTGTCCTACAAAATGAACAGACTTTCTTTTCAAACCATTCCAATAAAAACGTTTTATTATTTATCTGTTTAAATTTTTATGTTGTTACATTGGGTGTAAAACGGAGAGAATAATCTCAGATATAAGCGATGAATGACAGGGCCGGGCAAAAGAATATTTGCACAATATTTCATAAGTAAAACAATCTTTACTTCTGAAGATCTGAATTCATTTCTTGATGTGTCATTCCGAAAACATCATTAAAAGTTTTAATCATGTACTTTACTGGTGAAACTGTTTGTAGTAGCAATTTACATCACATCTCCCATAATGAACTGTTTTTATTCAACCATTTCTACAAGAAGAGAAGTTCTCTGTTCTTAAAACCCTGCTGCGCAGTCTACACTCACGCCTCTGAAGTAGAATAATAATATCGAATTATTTTCTTAATGGAGAACATAGAAGTATGGAAACCTTTTCTATAAGGGAAATGGAAGGCCGAATAACACCGATTTGCCTGAAATTTAACAAGTTTTGCTAGAAACGGCCCCCTTTGCCCCCTAGTTCGTATGCCTAAGATGACGGACTTGCTAAGCATCCCTTGTGATATGAATGATTTTACTATAGAGGGATTTTTCTTTCTGTTATTACTTCGGATAAATTTTTGTGTAGTAACATCCTGGTTTCTAGAAATATCTTTTTTTTGGTTGTGTTTAGAATCCTTTTCAAAATATTTCATTTCAAATACAGAATTACCTCCCTTACATTTTCTCCTAAAAAAAAATTTTATTGAATTTTGTAATATATTTTTCGTTTTATTTCTGACGCAATGATCATTTATTTTTATTTTGTGCGTTACAACAGGGATTAACTAGTCGTTAAACATAATTAGATAAAATATAATGAATTTAAGACGCTATCGTCGCTACATTTCTGGTACAAGACTTTCCAAATCGAAGGGGGTTAGATACGACTTTTTTCAGAATTCATTTTTGTTAAGTCTTGTTGGTCATAAATGTTGAATTCTATTATAACAACTAATTAATACAATAAATGATCACTGTATGATGAATGGAACAAAAATAGCTTCAAAAATAAATTATGGTTTATTAGAAGAATATAAGGGTGGATATCTTGTGTTTGGAATGCGATATTTTGATAAGTATACTGAACTCAACCAAGGTACATTTTTCTATACCGTGGAAATTGTGGAATGAACTCTCGTCTGGGGGTTCTTGCGACGTTTAAAATCTCGTTATCTTTAGATCAAGGGTGAACAAGAGCCTTACCCCAATGTTAGTCGTTTTCAAGTCTCTTATTCCTCTTCATTCTAGTCTTTCTAACTCCTGTAAGTCATTCTAACTCTCTCATTGCTTTTTTTCCAGTCTTTTTCGTTATTTATTTTGAACATGTCGTGTTCTGAAGTTTCCAGCTTTCACAATTTTAACGTAAAAAAATCATATTAACATGTATTTACTGGTTTTTATTATGTGACAAAACGATTCCCGTCTTACGAACATTTTGATGTGAAAGGTGACCGAAAGGGCTTATTTGGGGTGATCAAAAGTAAAGGGAAAAATCTTCTCTCATTCATTAAAAAAAAAGAAAAACAAATTGAACAACACACACGCGCACGCACGCACACACACACACACACACACACACACACACACACACACACACACATACACGCTCACACTGTGCCATTTGAGTATGACACTCTGCCAAAGCTGGGTTTGTCGATCATATATCTAAATCGATGTACATATACAAATTTCACGGCAAAGCATTCTGAAATACTCGGCGGGAAATATATCAAACTGCTCTAACTGAACGTCTGTAAACAAACGAACAGAAATAAGTAAATCATTATTTTATTATGCAGACAAATGCTGATAAAATCTGTCGTCTGTGATCCCATATTACCACAACGCCTGAGTTACTAAGAAATACGAGATTCATTAAATAAGAAAAAACATTGTTAAGAAAAGGGAGGTAACCACAAACATTTTTTATATCCAGTGATTTATTACGTCTAGCTACTATTGAAGAAATCTCTGCCTCCTAGTATGCATCGCAATTATTCAATAAGTGGCCAATGTGCGAAATTGATATTAGCCAAATTTATTAGTCAGTAGACAAAGTATTGCTGTGTCGAGTTTGAAGATGTTTGAATCAGCGCTTCTTGCGAATTCTAATGCACTACAATCACTCGATAGGTGGTCATTGTACCAAGTTGACATTCATCAGACATATTGTCAACATACAAGATAATCTAATGTCTAGTTTTAAGATTGTTACATCAGCAATTCTCCAGAAAGTTAACAAAAATAGATAAAATTTGAAGAACATGGATATTTCTTCGTTGTTTCTACAGATTATCCCCTTTACTCTTGCTCTTTAGAATCATCTAGATGTAGATATAAAATAGTTAAACTAGCAACACTGAAATACTTCTCAGCCGTAATTTCACACGATGGATTAAAAACCATTTTACATCACAATTATGATACATACCATTATATCTTGTCCCTTCCAAGCTTGCACCTTTGGAATGGCATTTCCCTAGTTTAGAAATATTTACTTAGAGATCAATTTCATCCCTCAGAACGTTATATGTATAAAGCCTATGTCTTCCCGGTTACTGAAACTCCATTGATATTTCAACACAACGAATAAGTGGATTGTGAGATTAGCTTGAATCAAATCCAATGATTACTGCAACTTTTGTATCGTATATATGATAAGTTTTGAAAAGTATGAAATATGTATATGATTATCAATTATTGTTATACCTGATGGTCACTTCTTTAGGATAAAGTACTCTTAGATAGGGCACTCATCTACTGTAAGCTACTATAGCAATACTCTCCCAACTCTGGAATGGAGCACTCTCGTAGAAGGAGAATCATGCATAAATAAGTATATCGACTATTTCTGCGTAGGGCAGGGTAAAGTATCTGCCTCTAGGTCTGGATCGAAGGTTTCGGTACTGGAAGGGATATTGGAAAGTCTGCAGCCACACTGGAGAGTTATCTATTATATATATATATATATATATATATATATATATATATATATATATATATATATATATAACCTGCCTGTCCGTATCTCTATAATAGATTTTCTTTAATTTTCAAGGCTTGTAAATTTATCTCAATCAGTAAGACGGCCTCTTAGGAATGTTCTTAGTTGGTCATGAGTTCAAATCGTGGTAGAGGAACGTGGATTTTACACTCGTAATTCTGATGAGTGTTGTTCTTGTTATTACGGTAGGAAAACACCAGACTTTGTACCGAAGTTTGACAAAAACTCATTCATAAAATGTTGCACCATAGACAGAACACAGTGACTGTAGTGCTAGCATATTTCCCATGCCATGAAGGATTTATGAATAAAGGTGATGTTATTCATCAAATAAACCATTTTTATCATCAATTCATATTATTGATTTTTTATTAGTCTTTTCTTTAACTTATTCCATTTTATCACAACTTCGTAGATAGAATATCCTTTGCCAGTAAGGAGCGTGAAGTAGCAATCAAAAAAGTAGGTTTAAATACATTCACTTTAGCAAAGGTCTACATCCATTGAGAAGACAACGAGGGGCAAACTTGTTGTCAGTGGTTGTCAAGACGCTATTTGTTGCACTAAAAAATGAAGTCTGAATACCTGCTCATGGTTGAAAGTTGAAATTTACTTACAGTGCCGGGCTTTCCTTGAGAGGCACCCATCATAAGCGCCAATCAGGTGAAACTCGTTCATTGTGGATATTTTATTGCTCAGATAATGTAATCAATGTGTTTATTAGAGTTACCATAAGAAAAATATAATATATAAGAGTCATCTTCATTATCATCATGATCAGTCTTTCAATTTCTGTTGTGGGACATAGATTTTCCTCAGGATTTGCCACACTTCTCTATCATGGGCATCGCGGAGATAGTACTTTCTGAATTTGTCAAGCTCGCATTTCCATCTAATATTCTGCCAGTCTCGGTTGTGGGTGTGATCTTTGGGGATCCATGTGGTGAGTTGCGATGTCCGTCGGTTGTCAGCCATTCTTGCAACATGGCCAGCCCACTGCCATTTGAGATGTTTAATGGATTCTATGATGTCCCTGACTTTTGTCTTTTCCCGGATGTACTGTGCTGTCTTATGGTCTCTCCATTTGAGGCCCAGCATAATTCTTTCATGTGCACGTTGCATGTAGAGTACTCTTGCTTTATTTTTGTAAATAAAATTGAATTCATTAGATTATAAAGCGTGACACTAATGTGCATCGTTGACACTAGCTTTGTTATTCATTCCATCTGGTTAGCGTTAAAACTAATAAGCATTATCAGAAGGAAGATAATGACCAGAAATATTCAGGTAGCAGACCAGCACAAACAAGTCGGGAGAGAGCAGGAGGGGTTAAGCTGTCAAGCAGATTCAGATGGATCAATCCGGGAGAAGTTTCTTTTGAATAGGACGTCTTGTTGGGCACACAAACGTGCTCATGCACTGGAAGAGACTCGCCAGCTTTCTCTCCTGCAATTGTATTTCTAGCCTTGGGAATGATTCATGTTTTGAAATAAAGGCTTGCCAATTGGCCAAGAGAATTAAAGTAAGGGGAAAATTGCATCCGAGGTTTCCAACATTTCCATCAACCGTCCGTTCACTTGGTCGTGTCTGTAATCCTGCAGGGCTGCCTCAAAATGTTTTTCGATGAGCATAACGCATCTCTAGCAGACGACAACTCCTGGTGAGTTCTTGCACTTGACCTCAACTTGTCTACTCCAACATAACGCATCATCCAGCCAAAATCTTCATCACGAATCTTCGCAAACCACTTTTGACATTTTCGATCATTCACATCACATTCTCCAAAAACGGAACAAATCTTTTTTTTTCTGTTTGAGTCAAATTTCTACCTTTCTTGAAATAGAAGAAGAATAATATGACGAAAATATGGCTTTTGTCCTTCCATTTTCTTTGTAAGATTCGATAGACAAAAATATACCAGTTTTGATAAATTTCAATTGAAAGCTAATACGACTGCCCTCACAACGCAATCAAAAGGGATCCTTATTGATTAGTTATTTAGTGTATGTAAAATACCAAAACCCTGAAACTATGATGTCACAAAAATGATATGACCCTTTCCCGAGAGAATTGCTATTCTGGAACAAATGAAAAATCAACTAACACTGTAATGGCCAACCTTTGACACGCGTAGGTTTTTCGGTAATACGCAATGGACTAAGAGAAAAACACTTTTTTAATTTCATTTTATTATCGTAGTTGTATTTAGAAATGTCGAGTTATATTTCATTAAATTCATAGTTTTATGAATATATCAGAAAATAGTCTGCTTATCTATTAGCATTTACCTGAAACTAGAATTTATGTACACTTATAAGTGACTCTCCAATAACAAAATCATACAAAAAATTAGAATTTCTACACAACGAATATGGTTCGCAATCACTACTCTAAGACAATTCAACACTGGCTTAACGAAATAATTGGAGTGTTGACATCTACCGTCGGGATACACTTAATAAATACTTCAAATGTCAAAGAGCATTTATGATTACAGTGGCTGAACATGTTTTACAACCTGTAACAAAAACATGGATATATATATATATATATATATATATATATA
Organism: Thysanoteuthis rhombus; assembly: GCA_963457665.1. Classification (NCBI taxonomy): domain Eukaryota; kingdom Metazoa; phylum Mollusca; class Cephalopoda; order Oegopsida; family Thysanoteuthidae; genus Thysanoteuthis; species Thysanoteuthis major. Next base: position 35,740,709 of record OY735231.1, on the reverse strand, counting down.
TATATATATATATATATATATATATATATATATATAATTACATTACAAAAAAGAAAGAAAATCTATATCTGTTGCAGATGATTAACTAGTTTCCTTTCAGTAAATTTAATTAATTAATTAATAGCTCTATTTACTTCGGTAAATATTAGGTACTGTAATATCATCGACAAGAGAAAAAATAGCTTTTCCTTCTTGTGCAATTAATGAATTAAAAGCTCTATTAGTAAAAACATTAGCAAGGAAATGTATTTGGCAGGTGACAGAGAAATTTACCTAGCGTCACTCTCGCCAAGGATCTTGCAGCCATCACAAAGGAATATGAAAATGCCATCTTGGACTTACTCAAAAGAATAGCAATAGCCCTGACAACATTTGATGCAGGCGATTTTGAGTTTTAAGAAAATTTAAAGCACTAACGACAAATGTTCAGAAACTAACTCTGTTTGAAATTACGTTGCATTTCGTGAAGGCTTCTGGTAGGAAATCAGATAAAATGATCGACAGAAAGTTGATTATTGAGAACCTCTTGAAGTTGTATTTTGTGGAGGCATCTGGTTGGAAATCAATTCAAAATATCAATAGTACGTTGATTAGGAGTAGTTTGCCAGAAATTTTCGATATCATTATAATACTCAATCTATACTCATCTATAGCTTTAGAAGTTGTAACAATTGATAAGTAAATAGAATATAAATACTACTTGTTAAAAATCTTTGACACTGTTTACAAGGATTTGGTTCTTTTAATACAGAAACAATTCTCAATGGTCTATGGCAGCCGGTGACGATGTCCCGGGTTCTTTTGCATGCGTTAGCTTATTGATCCTGGCAAGACTCAAGTCTGGTCGAGACCAGGACTTATTTCATACAAGTTTTTACGACCAACCCCTTGGTAGGATGGAAGTCGACCCAGAGGATACCTCCACCTTGATCAAACTGTTTAGAGAGTACTCAATTAGCTGCTGGGTGCGCAAGGGAATATGCCTTAATGTACAGTTTTCCACACTCATTCCGAGAATCGAACCTAATTCAAATCCAGGACTGTCTACGTGTATGATAGACTACACAGATCGAGTTGGAAAGATCTACTGAATAACAAAAGTAAACGAAGTGATTTTTGTGATTAATGGAAATCGACCAGTATTCGGAAACAGTTTTGTTAACTAACATTCATAGAATGTGAGATGATGTATTCATGTGCAATGGAAAACAGACACTAATGAATCGAGACATATCATTTCATGGTTTTGATATATATATTCATGAATATATTTTGAAATATTTCTATTAATATTCGGACCATCCTCATCTTGGTTGTTTTTCATACAACGTTTCGGCCGTTGTACTCTACGGTCTTCATCAGGTATCATCTGGTAGGTGTGGGGAAGTAACGAACCGAACCCTTTATATATCCGACCGGGGTATATTGACCGCACTCCCCTCTTAACATTAGTTGTATTGTTATATTGTCTCACACTAGGATTGAACCTAGAACCATCAGATTACTTTACAGTAATTTGTCTGATGCTGTAACCACTACGCTATGTGTCCATGATACCTGATGAACGGCCGAAACGTTGTATGAAAAACAACCAAGATGAGGATGGTCCGAATATTAATAGAAATAATAATAATACCTCATCTCAAAAATTCAGAGATATAATATTTTGAAATATTTGAACCTGAAAAACAATAATTTGCATTGAAAACAAAACAAAAAATAACATTACCCTTTTTATTTGATAATGTAACCAATTTCCATTCATATATATATATATATATATATATATATATGTATATATATATAACTGATGAAACTTAATACAAAAACTTAATTTTGTTAATATTTTATATCAAAAGAAATTGACTTTGCTGTACCAGTAATTCTGATTTTGAAGTTATTCAAAATTCCTCCATAAAACGTAAACACAAAATAAAGGATGAATGACTTATATAGAAATTGGTTAGCTTACATAATTTAATGTTTTTCCTTGTTTAATGCTATTGAAGGGAAGTTCTTCATTTAAAATGTTATATAGGTTATGCAATCTTCAAAACAAGGGAAGTAAGCCTGTTACAAGTTTTATAATTATTCCCCTTGATTAAAGATGTTGCAGTATCTCTTTTTTTTCTCGGCACTTGAAAAAAAAATAAGTAGAGAACTTAGATTATTTTTCTTCACATTTTTTTTTAAGTTTCGAAAAATAAATATATATAATCCGCCGCACCGTCATATGTCGTCCTATTAAAAAGTAGATTTGAAGAGTACTCTGCTCAAGGGAGAGAATTCTTCCGTTCTATCCTATTTGTTGAGACATGTAACCATCACATAACGCTCGGAACTGGAACGGAGAATGTTGGACTCTGAATACCAAATCATCGTAAGTCGGTACGGTTATGATATTACTTCCGACAGAGTCGTTGCTCATGACAGAAAGGAACTCTGGGTGTGTCCAGACCTCTCCACCTACGTTGATCACGAACAGTTCGTTGCCTTGTTGAACGATTCTCTCCACCTCAGCCAAAAGCTCACCTGTGACGGCACTGACGGATGGGTCCAGGAAAAGGACGGCGACCCGCCTAGCTCTGTAACCGGAAATTGCATCACGATGTTCCACGGCTTGTAAGTCGAGTCTCATTTTACGAGCGACGTCGACGAGATCAGGGGCGCTTCTTTGGCCAATACCGACTGAGATGCTCGGAGCAGTTCCTCTAAGATCATCCATAACACCCCCTCTCAGATCCTGAGGTACTCGGCTTATAGGAATGTTTAGATCTTCGGGGCAGTAAGCGTGAGATACGACCCCAAAACGACCGTATCCACTGAAGGGAAGCAGATGATCAATGAACTTGTAGATCATTTGGGTTCGATAGGCACCCATCGATATCAAATCAAAACCGAAAGTGATCACACCTGAAAGAAAAGAAATTGAATAGAATATATATACTTGTGTTATATTGTTTTAGGAGACATTGCAAAATTTACCGTCGGAAATCTACCAATAGAAGAGCAACAAAATAAGATAAATGAAAAAGTGATTAAAGAAATTAGTATTAACCATCATATTTAAAAAGCAATAAACAAACAAGTTTATTCTGACTTTTATTATGACGGTTTAATTTTTATTCTATCAGCAGATCCAGAAGAAGCAAATAGCACTAAAAAGCTTACTTAACAAAATCAGGGTTCCGTCTTACATGACATCCGAGGCAATGATTGTCTTCATTCCTCAATCGATCCATGGAGACCTATTCCTTTTTATAGCAATTGTGATTTTTTTTCACGGGACTGGTGTGCTAGCCCAGCCCCAAATATGGATTGCGTTACAGGGCTGAAAGACTTTAATACTCTGTTATTTACCAATAGTTTTGTGGGGATGGATTTATGCGTTTACAAAGGGCATTAGTGCAAAGCGAATGGAAACCTACTCAGACAGAGTTAGAACTCGACGGAAAACCTTCAGCCTATATTTCTCGATAAAGCACAAGCAAACTTTCGACAATATTAATTCTCAACTAGTTCTTCTGCATCCACTGATGCTATCAATCACGGTGTTCCAAATCGAATTCCCCCCAACCGTAAAGAAAACATGAAGCTGATAAGATAAAGAATTAGATTCCAACGGGATTAAAAATCGCAGTTGGAACAAAGTGGGGTCACCTTTCCTGAACCATGTGTGGCTTAACTAGTCAAGACATCGTCCACGTAAGACAACCTCCCAGTTGGTAGAACATAATCAAATAACTGCAGAGAAACATAATGTCTTCGATACTTTTTTGAATGCAATTGCAAAGTTATTTAAATCCAGCCGTCGTTATTTCACTGCAAGGGTAAAACTAATGAATAAATGAACAAACAAAAAATCAATAATTACTTGGAGCTATTTTGGGGGGTCGGTGTACACGTGGCATAGTTGGATATGACCAGCTGGGACGTGGCCTTGTGGGTTCAGCACGTGGTGTTGTTGGACGCTGTGTTGTTGGGCGTGGCGTTGTTGGACGTTGTGTTGTTGGACGTGGTCTGGTCGTACGCGGCCTGGTTTGACGTGGCCAGGTCGGACGCGGCCTAGTGGTGCGTGGTGCTGTGGGTCGTGGTCTTGTAGTGGGGGGTCGTGTTGGACGTCTTGTTGTAATTCTCATTGTGGTTGGAGCTTTGGTTGAAGATATTTCGAGTCTTACTGGAAAAGACACAGAGAACATATTGATAGTATGCAAGTCTTTTGATTAAAGGCTTTATATTCATTTAATCATAGGATTAACTCCAAGATATTTGCGAAAAAGAGAAGTAGAATAAAGGCTACGCAGTCAGTTCAGGCAATGTCCAAGAAATGTATCCTAAACATGAATGTTCGTGTTCGGAAACAAAAGGATTCTGTTCAAAACCAGCGACGTTGTTTATAAACTTTTGTTTTCAATTCATTTTTCAAGGAAATCCCTGTTAATACGTCCGAAACATGAATAATTATTGTATCAAAAGTTAAGCAAAAAATATCGTCCAAAATGCGATATAATCCATTGGTAAATTAAAATATAATACATATAGGAAGTGAATACATTAATCACAAACTCTATATAGTCTGCTTTCTTTCTTTCTTTCTCTTTTTTTCAACCTCCAACAGAGTGAACTTTATCATCACGATTGCTTAGATGGTAAAATTTAAGATGCTAAGAATTCAGCATAGAATTTGAAAAGAGTTGGTAGAAAGATTGATGACTTCATATCGGAATCAGTTTGAACGAAAAAATTTTCCCAAAAGAAACAACCTTAATCATTTACCTCCATCTTGATTAATCAGTTTCGATGAAAATCAACAACAATTAAGATGGATGTAAAGAGTTACATATATTATCAATATCATTAGAAACTTATGCAAGTTTATAAGTAAGTACTTATAGCGAACACACTGCCAAGAAGAGTCAAGACTAAGTATCGAATCCCCAAGTGTTGAAATACTCTGTAAAGATCCTAACACAACATGGCTTTTTGCAATCAGGGTTCAGCAATCGAAAACATTTTCTATCTTATCAATATCTGCAACACCTAATGGACTCTGTGATCCTGTCGATAATTAGGTACGGTTTCAAAACCAAGTGTCATCAGTTCCTTCAGAAACTACTTTCAGTCTTCACTTTCACAGATGTCACAGCTTCAACTCCAGCTAAAAAAAATATTTGTTGTAATGTAATCCTGTAGCAAAATAATTTGTAATGTATTTCTTTACTGAAATTATTTGTTACGATGATTTCCTGCGGTAAGATAATTTGCTATGTATTTCTACGGTAAAATCATTTTTATAATGCAGTCCTAGAGCAAAATGAATAGCATTGATTTCCTTTTTATGCTCGGAACCATGTATGAAAACATAAAAATGAATGAAAATGGAATTTTATACACATATATATATATACATATATATATATATATATATATATATATATATATATATATATATATATATATATATATATATATATATATATACTATGCTTAGGAAATCTGTGTTATCACTGACATGATTTATTGAATAAATGCACCGTAACTTCCATTTCCATACATATATATATATATATATATATATATATATATATATATATATATATATATATATATATATATATATATATATATATACTCATAAGTGTATGGATACACGCGGATTTATATGTATATGTGAAGAAGTAATCAAGCGACAATTGACTTGCGTGCATGAAATACAAACTAGACAAGTTCAGAAAGTATTAAGCCTGCGACACCTATGATAGAGAAGTCTGGCGTAGCTTAGAGAAGGTTTACGTCAATGACAGATAATCAAAGACTGATGACGATGGAAATCCATACCAGCCATACTTATGCACCTGACCTACAAGCCGATATCTGCTTCCTCCTTCAACTTCCTAAATCTTCAACGCTTATCCCTGTCAAGTACCTTGACTTGATCCCGGAGAGGGTAATGTGTACCTTCTATATTCCAGATATGATCCGTCATACCATATTTCCATCTTACTTTAAGGCGTGGCCGGTATCCCCTTATAAACCTTTCTGCGTTTGTATGGGATTTTACAAAAAAAAAACCCTCACCCGTGAGGGAACAACTCCAGAAATGAGGTTTTACTATAGAATACCACTCTCGTGTACCAACGTAGAAAACCTCACTGGATCTATTATACCTCTTAAACTCCATTGTTTTATTTTTTCAAAAATCCTAACGACTTTTTCCCAGAAAGACTTCAGTGAAAATCACTGGAAAACCCACTTTGGTTATCGCTCACGATATGATTAACGAAATTCCATCAATGACATGTATTCATTGTACAGGTAAATTTTGTGATTGCTATACTGTTAACAAAAACTTGTGCCACTCATTCATTTATGAAGGAAGAAATAAAGAAGAACCTTAACAACAAACCTCTACATGGCTTGATATGGAAATGATGAGCGATCTCCTCCAGGGCGGAATAGCTGGCAACCTGATAGACTCCTTTGACAGGATCACTAGCAATCGCTTTCAATTCTTCCATCTCATATCGGTCGCCAACACCGACAGCATAAACGTTGACCCCCATTGAGTGAAGCCTTGAAGCCTCGTCCCGTGTGGCTGCCGTGTCCCTTGACAAACCGTCAGTGATGACGATAGCCACCACAGGCCCCTGTCTGCTATCCAGCTTCGGTGTGATCTCATGGCGAAGCAAATTCAGAGCAGCTGCCGTGTTAGTGATGCCCGTTCGATAGGGGATTTTCTGGATGGCACCCTTCAGCTTATCATAATTGCTGAAGCGGCCCAAGGGAATGTCCAAGTGTGCACGGTCGCTGAATGTGATGACGCCGACGTTGACGCCATTTCGTGCAACACCGTTGTTGAAGGTGTCAACCAGGTTTTCCACAAAAGCCAGGAGGCGTTTGTAATCTTCTACCCAGATGCTGCTGGAGGAATCCAAGAGAAAGATGATATCTGCGGCCTGCTCTGTGCAATCGTCTAAAAATAAATATAGAAATGAACAAAGCCTTAACATTGATGAATGTATACTTAAAACCCTTCATTTCGTATATTCACATAAAAGAAGCAATTTGGTATTTTGGCAAGGCGATGGGTTTCAAATATGACAACATTCGTTAAAATCATTCTTGTGCTGACACTTTTGTAAATGCACCTTTGGATTTATTCAATTATAAAACAGACATAAATACTTCAACAGAGAATAATATGGTATAACTACGTTAGTAACTCAATTGAAAACCGTCCATTTTCAGCCCTGGGGACAATCAAAGAAAATTTATAAGAATTTACAAATTTGGGAAAAAAATCGATTCTATGCTCCATCAAGGATCTTGTATTGTATACATTTTGTTATTACATCATCATGAAATGATTCCCGTTATTTCTGTTAGTGTTGCCAATTTGGATATTTTCTATCTGAATTTAAATCTACTGTAAATTCAGATATTTCATATCTAAATCTAGATCAATGATTTTTGATAAATGACCCATAATCTGCAGGGTTTTTTTTGTTAGATTTTTCGATAAATGCTGATCAAAACAACTTCAAACTTGACGCTGCCATGCCTTATGCGTTGATCAATATATCTATCGGCTTCGTACCATGGCCAGTTATCAAGTAATCGCAGTGCATGAACATGTACAAATTTCTTCAATTATATATATATATATATATATATATATATATATATATATATATATATATATGCATGAGTGCGTACATGTGTTTGTGTGTGAGTATATGTGTGAGTGTGTGTAAACAGGGAGATCATTTAATTTAGAGCCCAAAGATGAAAAAAGCAATATAGATAAGACAATCAATATAAGATAAATACAAGATATAACTCACCATAAGTCGGTCTATATCCGAATGCAGCCGCCTATACGAATGAAGAAAAACATAACTAAGAAACAATTGTTGGTTGACAAGTGAGAATTTCATACAATTGATCTTTTATTAATATATGAAGCTTCAAAATATATGGATAATTTTTGCTTATTCGATACTAAAATCAACTATCGCACACATGCACGCGTTTGGGCGCGTAAATACGTGTATAGTTTATGACTATATATATATATATATGTATATATATATATATATATATATATATATATATATATATATATATTTATATATATATATTTATATATATATATATATATATATATACATATATATATATATATATATATATATATATATATATATATATCTGAAGAAGAAAATTCACACAAATCACCATAATATCTTATTGTGTGTAGAACGCAAAACCCCTTGAAAAGCTCACATGAATTGCAATAAACAGATATTTGGAATCGATAAACTGAAACGACATACGTTTTGAAAAAACAATCTTTTACATTTTTAGTGTTCAAAGCTGCAAAAGCTTTCTAGAATATACATCTATCTATCTATCTATCTATCTCTTTCTCTCTCTCTCTTTCTATATATATATATATATATATATATATATATATATATATATATATATATATATAGAAAGAGAGAGAGAGAGAAATAGGTAGAAAGAGAGAGAGAGGATACATCATTTATATGTGCTTTTATAATCTTTTTTTCCACATATAATACGTACTCACTGTATATATCGCAATGAAAAAATATCAAAACTCCGAATAAGATCAATATTTATTAGTCATAGATGTATTTTTAGGAAATGCTTTTTTTTCATTTCGCTTCACTAAAAATGTAAAGTATCTGACTGTACGAAAAAATGCATATTTGAAGATAGCTGAAAGCAGAAATGAAGTGAAAATAATGGAAACTATCTTAGAGCATTATTCTACATGAAAATATCTAGCGATCTTTAGCCATGAAGGGAGATAACTTTTGACAATCTTCATGCCAGTCGATTTAGCACCGAATAAGTATCACCAAAATATGAATTCAATTCAAATAATAAATAAATCTACAAATCACAATGCTATATAGTCATGTTTTAACTTCAATGATTACAATTATTTTCTATCTTTCCGCTTCTACTGGGTTACAATTCATAAATCGGTAATCTTACAGATATTGTGATTTTATAATCCATGACAAAAATCCATTTAAAATGCATAAGTCCCGTACTTTTTTGCATTGATAAATGCATTCAAAATGTTTCATTGTAAAAACATAAAAAAGCCACCCTTATAAAAGCACAACAAAATACCTCTTGATCGTGAATAGATTTTACATTTTTGAAAAGAATTTCCTGGAAACTCAACGCCAGTTTGATTTTTGTGAGTAGGTAAAAAATATGCTCTTAATTCAGAAAATTTCAATATGCAAAATAAAGTGAAATATTACTTAGTTAACATTTCTCATTTTTATTTCATTTCCGGCTTATTGTTGATGCATATACAAAGAAAAAATGTTCCTGCTGAAATATTCATTGGGATATTCAAAAATCTAATCGAAGACTTAGGTAATAAAGAAAAAAAAGCAGGATACTTTTTACATTCTTCCCAGTCTTTATTGCACTTGAAGTGTTATCATTAGATTGTAACGATCTTTTAATCGTCAAGAAATAGAGGAATCCATCAATAGTCATTACCTGTTGTGATTCTAATAGAGTTTTTGTGAAGGAGAATATTTAATTAAGCATCTATGGAAACTTCGTTATGCAATAACATCCTTTCTCCTTGGACATTTGCAGCGTGACTGCTGTGGGGTCTGTTGATTGGTTCAAGATGTTTTGGATGGATATCCGCTGCTTACAGGTATTTGTAATTTTATGTCCGTTTGGACAACCATATTATGGAACTGGGAAACATTATCATCTTATAACAGATGCAGTGTAGGGCAACGGCAGAGGGAATGGACTCAGTGAGCTGAGTTCAAACTCTGGCTGAGATAGTTTGACAGTTTGGTCTTGATTAGCACTAATGATCAAGGGAAAGATATGAATCCAAACCCTACACACACTACGGATATAGAATTACGTAAAATAGCACAAAACGGACATAGGCGTGCCACCAAGTGATTGTTACCTCTTAGTCTAATCCATCGCGAAGTGGTGACCAATATAAGGGTACTACTTACTTATTTTCAAAAACCACCTATAAAATGTTTGGGAGTATACCTAACAAATGTATACAGATATTTAACCTGACTGTGATATCCATGAAAATTAAATTAAACAGCTTTCAACCGCAGAGCCTGACAATAGAGGGTTTTGCTCTTCACTGACTTCAAATAGCAAATTACGGCCTGTGAACTAAATCTGGTCCACGTCCTCATTTCATCCGACCCACCGACTTTGCTGAATATATGACGTTGCGTACAATGATTATCAGTTTCTCTTATCTATCTCTGGTTAGAGAACCATGAAATTCCGTATTCTTTTTAGCTAAAAATTATTTTAACACCACGAAGCTGTCTTTAGAGCTGTTGTGTCATCGTTTTAATTGCACTGACTTTCATGACGTAAGAAATTCAAGTCCGACCCGAAATACAGTATCGAAAAAAAAGCGAAGGTTTCATTTTGCAGTGGCATCAGATAAACATATGTTTTAGAGCAAAAAATGATATTTCAATAATATGAAGTTATTATTATAGCTGTTGTATCATTTCTATTTATTTTGGCTCTTAAACATAAAATGTTTCTAATCTGGCACACCGCCAGAAACATTTGCCGGTCCCTGTTTTAGAACATTGTCAAATATGATAAGAAAGGGTTTAGATTTTAAAAAAAATGAAAATTACTGACTTTAGACTCTTGACAATTACATATGATGAAATTTGGGCCTAAGAAGACCGCGAACAAAAGAAACTGTAGGTATCAAAGAGAGGCAAAGAATTAAAGATTAACTCAAATCAATTGTTTGCAACGTAACAAAGTAAAAAATAACCCTCAGTGAATAAACTCCTACAAAGAATTTTGTAAAATCTCATATTCCCAAGACCTCTGGCAAGTCTCGAACTTGAATACCTCATTCTCAGAAGCCTGTATTTCCTGAGCAGCTGTCTGACCAATCTAGCATCTAGGGCCAAAAGTAATACGAAGCTAGCTATGTAACTTATTTTTTATTTTCTCGAACGCCTCATACAGTGCAATCTTCTCTTTTTTTTTTGCATAAACTAGTAATATCAGTTGTTATCTTTTTTTCCAATTTTCCGATGAATCGTTATTAATTATCATTAAATTTTGACGAGGACTTCTTCATGGAATAACGATCCAGGAGTTAGTATGAAAAGCTACAAAAATCCTTAGTCAAAAAAATGACTGTATTTCGTCGAAGAATTTTGGATAATTCTACAACCAGTACTTCTACTGTGTATGCAAAGAAGATAGTGGCTTATCGGACATCTTGGAAAATAAAGAATGAATTTTATATTGAGATTTGAATTATATCGTAGCGTAATCAGTGCGGTAGCCCAGAAGTGTTGCCTTTTAAGTATAAATAATGCAATTTCCTGTCTCGCTGGAGACTTATTCTTCATTTCCAAAACGCGCTGCTTTCTACTGATTGCAGAGTGACAATCTAAGAGTTGCGATAAAGCAACAGAAATAAAAATGAAAGAAGTACTGCAAAAAATCAACAAATGAATTTCAATGCTTCACGTAAGATATTAAAACAATATTACAACTAATCATATTAGTAACTTACGTGTTCAAGTGAACCTGTGCCTCTTACTAGTTCTATGTGAATTACGAGTACGAATCTGTGAATCATATATTTTACAAGCAGATCTGGATAAGGACGTTTGGTGGCCCTGATAAAATTTTGGTTTCACCAATGCTTTAAATGTACAGATATTTATATTCCTACAATATTTGAATTTCTTAAGTGATTTGAAATATATTTCTTGTAGGTCTCAAAACTTTTGTAGGACCGATGCCCTGTACTTATTGATTCTTAATCATAATACACCCCTGCTTACATGATAGTACGTAATTTGCAAGTACAACAAACGGTATAATTCAATATACCGTCAGTGAATCTACTCAGGGTACAACTGAGGAACCTTAGCGTCGTATGACAACGTGGATATAACGATCGGCCACTGATATAATAATAAAATTATTGTATTATAATATAACGATTCAGCAGCGAAAAAAAACTTATCCTATTTATAAAAATTTACTAATAACTAGTTTATATTACTTCCAGGGCAAGGGAAATCGCAAAACTAATCCTTTATCGTCTGCACTTGGGCAACAACGATATTCATTTGAGAAGCCATTATGAAGTCCTGAAGTAGAACATACTCTTTCTTAAACATCTTACTTAAGTCGTCTTGATGTATGTTGGATTCATGAGAAAGCGTCCGAACTATGCAATCGAGAATACTTTGAAGCAATAAGCACAAACAAACCACAAGTTTCTACAAAAGCTGACATCACAGTGAGACATACACCAACCACATAAGATCTTGATCTAGGGTCAATGTCTCGCTCTGCTGCCGTGAACATCACTTTGAAAAATTGGCACTTCGACCATTCACTTCTTTGTGTATTCAAACGTACAAGTAAATACATCAAGTTGAGGCAAAAATTCCAGAAAGAGCAACTTCGTTTGTACAATGTCAGGGGAATTTTATAAAGTGTAGATCTCAGGCATACAAACACGCGTGCGCTGGCACCACACACACACACACATCCAGACATACGCCCTCATATATATATGCCACCCTGATTCGTAGTCCAGAGGTAGGATATCGGCCCCCGGGTCCGATGTTAGGGTTTTAATTTTGCCTCGCGTTACTGGATGGGATAATGTCTATAGCCTCACGGAAGCGATGCAAGCATCGAAACAGCTGTCTGGATGACACAATTATATACATATATATATATTGGGATATGAACTTATATATGTCACACCGAATATGCGAAATGCCTGATTGATAGAATATCTTTTTTTTCTGTGAAAACAGTTTGATGCCACTTTGACTGCATGGATTTTTATATCCTTGTTTTGATCCAATAAACTTTTGATCAAATTAGAATTAAGTTCATGTTTATATATATATATATATATATATATATATATATATATATATATATATATATATATATATATATATATACTCAATTCCAATTTGATCAAAAGTTTATTGTCGAAACGATGTATTCATTTATCTTTGGTAAAACATGTTGGATTTCACGAACTTTTGATTGCAAGATAATTGTTTCATATCCTCGTTTTGATTAAATGAATTTTTGATCAAGTTAAAACTACTCATCTATTCTTTGTAAAAAAAAAATTAAAATTTTACCAATTAAGAAACGTCTTCGATTCGGCGTTATATAAGCACTGGGGTTTCTTCACCATCTCAAAATACTTAGCGTTTGCCACTCACGCATAGCGATAACGTACAGCAGTTTTACGTGAAATAACCGAATATTTTGAATATGGTTACGTTTTAACTTGCCACTATGATGAAGCCGATATATATATATATATATATATATATATATATATATATATATATATATATATATATATATATATATATATATATATATATATATATTTATTTATTCATTATGAATAAGGAATGGATATATGATCCGAGAGAAATGATTATAAATCAAGTTATTCTATCTTGAAACTCTCTTTGAAATGATCTCCTGTTGTTACACGGTGAATTCATCATTTGGCCCAGACAACTTAAATAAATCAAAGAAAATAGGGTTGCCCAGGATTTTCTTTAATTGTTTATTCTATTTACGCTGTTCATACCGAGCAATACTTTCGCCGTATATGTGAGATCATTTCAGATAGAATTCCAATACGATATGGCTTAATTTGGATGCAGGTTGACCCGACAGGAGTGGACGATACGGAAAATAGCAGTATTTAAATCAAGTTCATTATACTAACATCATTCAACTTACGACTTCATCAAAGTAGTAATTCTAAATGTAACATTTTTTTCGAGTAAATGTTGTTACAAAATAACATATACATTTGAACGAGCTTCAATATTGTTTCATTGAAAACCACTGCTTTGACAAAGCCGAAAGGTGAAACGTATAAGTATAGTAAACTTAGTATATCTCAGAATTTTTGAGATGAGGTATTATTATTATTATTTCTATTGATATTCGGACCCATAGTGCAGTGGGTACAGCATCAGACAAATTACTGTTAAGTAATCTGATGGTTCTCGGTTCGATCCTAGTGTGGGACAGTAACAATACTACTAACGCTAAAAGAGGGGAGTACGGTCAATATACCCCCGTCGGATAAATAAAGGGTTCGGTTCGTTACTTCCCAAAAATCTCCCAGATGATACCTGACGAAGGCCGTAGAGTGCAACGGCCGAAACGTTGTATGAAAAACAACAAAGATGAGGATGGTCCGAATATCAATAGAAATTATGATAAACTTGATTTAAATACTATTATTTCAAACGTATATTTGTGCGAAGAGTAAGTATGAAATGACAAGATGGGGCTTGAGTAAGTCAAAACACAACAACAGTGCCCAAACCATAGGGCATATAAAGATCAACGAGCAATCATAAGCAATCACTGTAAGTTCCAAATCTTTGGTTGTTCCTACACATCTTTCGAAGTAGACATGTATCTAACGCGTCGTGGGATTGTCGAATAAAGATCGAGCAACGGAACTATAGGAAATTTTTGGTGAAATGATCAAAACGGCTAACGAATCTTCTCGTATGTCAGCAGAAGTTAATGAGAAAGTTATTACATGTCATATACATTTGCATTTGAGTGGCACAATGAATTTTTTAGGGAAAACAATGAGCGTTATGGACGTCCATGCACGTCGAGGATCACCAAGATTATTAAGAAACAAATTGGATAAATCTTTTGAAAGGATTCATGACTCAGCCACAGAATAACTGTATAAATGGTCTACATCAATGAAAGATAGGTTCCAAATTGTTTATTTAAAATAAACCAAATATAATTATGAATCATGTGCTTAACATTATCAAATATTTTCATAATGCATTGGTTTTATTCCCGAATTTAATCTCATAACAATGAATTTATAACAATGAATATAAAATATGAATATAAATATATATATGTTTATTCAATATAAATTCATAACGATGTGTGAAACTTGTTACCATTCAAATTGTTCCAATCCCAAAATTGTTCCAATTTTCATATCTATTATTAGACAGTTATTGTCATTTAAAACACTCTGTCTAACAGTGATCAGAATAAGCAGCTTCCCCTATAGATAGATAGATAGATAGATACATACATACATACATACATACATACCTACTTACGTACATAGATACATACATACATATTTGTGTTTATGCATGCAACACAATTGTATGCCTGGAGATATAATTACATAAATTTACGTAAGTTATGAACTGAAGCAGTGTTAACAGGTGCATGTGTACACAGCGCTGACAAACAAAATCTGGTCGTCATTTGTTACTTGCGCTGCGAAATTTGAACCTTGTGCATGATAATTGATCTCATCAGTTATTCCGCGGAGAGGTTATTAATCATTGCAGGATAGTCTCAAGTTACCCGAAGAATAATTCACACATAGTACCATATTATCTAATTTTGTGTAAAACATAAAACTCCTTTTTACATTAATTGCATTAATAGATATCTTGAAATGATTAACAGAAATGACATAAATCTTCATTTTATTCATTTAGTGTTTAAAGCTGAGAAACTGTCTAATCTCTCTCTCTCTCTCTCTCTCTCTCTCTCTCTCTCCATATATATATATATATATATATATATTCAGTGAAAGGTTTTTTAAGGTACTGTCTACTTTTTGATTTGATAATATATATATATATATATATATATATATATATATATATATATATGCTTTCAACCCAGATTTTCATCTCGTTTATTCTCGGTCTTTTTCGTCTTTTTCAATGCAATAGTATGTATTCGAGAAATGGATATTTTGGTCTTATAAAATGATTTGCAAATTGCGTTATATCATACAGAAACTTATTTGAATGATTACCCTCCGTTATGTGGTTGATATATCATTTATTCAAGACATGTTAAATAGAATAAACAATTTGCTCCAAAATGCTGATAAGCGCAATAAAAAAAAATGTGTTTAATCAAAGTAAAAATCGAATTCTTAGTTTTTTTTTCAAATCTGATTACAACCTTATCATATATACACTGTTTATAACAGAGATTTTTCCGTTTCCGTTGTGGAGTAAGAATTGGTGATTAGGGGAAGCATTAAGCTAATGGTGCAACCTCTTCTGTTTCGATTCTTTCATCGAATCCAGCGATGGAGATATCCTTGGATTTTTCTCGGAAAATAAGTCTACCAATCAGTTCTCCACTTGCGATAGTCGATTTCGCTGGGGACGAGAACCTCTTTTCGAGTGTCACTGTATCTCCTTTGTCTTTGGTGATCCCCCGTTTCGTTGTTCAGAGGACAGCTTGCCAAATGGTAGGGTCTTTGGGAGCCTTCAGTATTCTATCTTTGAAACGTGGCCGAAACAAATGTCTTTTTTTTTCTGTTCTTTTTTTTTTTTTTCTGTTTTTTTCTGCAGCCTAACTCTGGTGCTGGAGGTGCTTGCATTCATGAGAACTTCATTGTTTTTAATGAAGTCAACCCGGTGAACTCTGAGAATGGCACGGAAACAGCGTAATAAAATCACCTCAGGTTATGACTATGTCTAGTGTGAAAATGTAGCGGGGAAAGTGTCACCAGCTGTGTCAACAGTCAAAATGTTCTTTTTATTCATCCTCCGCCCTCAAAGATTATTATGATGAAGATGAGCCAAGATAAACGCCTGGGAATGGCTGAGAAGAAGAAGAAGAAGAAGAAGAAGAAGAAGAAGAAGAAGAAGAAGAAGAAGAAGAAGAAGAAGAAGAAGAAGAAGAAGAAGAAGAAGAAGAAGAAGAAGAAGAAGAAGAAGAAGAAGAAGAAGAAGAAGAAGAAGAAGAAGAAGAAGAAGAAGAAGAAGAAGAAGAAGAAGAAGAAGAAGAAGAAGAAGAAGAAGAAGAAGAAGAAGAAGAAGAAGAAGAAGAAGAAGAAGAAGAAGAAGAAGAAGAAGAAGAAGAAGAAGAAGAAGAAGAAGAAGAAGAAGAAGAAGAAGAAGAAGAAGAAGAAGAAGAAGAAGAAGAAGAAGAAGAAGAAGAAGAAGAAGAAGAAGAAGAAGAAGAAGAAGAAGAAGAAGAAGAAGAAGAAGAAGAAGAAGAAGAAGAAGAAGAAGAAGAAGAAGAAGAAGAAGAAGAAGAAGAAGAAGAAGAAGAAGAAGAAGAAGAAGAAGAAGAAGAAGAAGAAGAAGAAGAAGAAGAAGAAGAAGAAGAAGAAGAAGAAGAAGAAGAAGAAGAAGAAGAAGAAGAAGAAGAAGAAGAAGAAGAAGAAGAAGAAGAAGAAGAAGAAGAAGAAGAAGAAGAAGAAGAAGAAGAAGAAGAAGAAGAAGATACCACCGATGGGCGAAAATATCAGAAATATCTATAATAGAAAAAAAAAGATTCAATCTTCATTAAATGATGCGTACCATATCATACACATCGAATTCCTTGATAATATATCTATTTCTTTAGCATGAAGATTTGTATGTAAAAGTCACATGATATTGTTTATGAGAGCTTTTTGATATTTATTGCTACTTCCCTAAATGAAGGCTGCAAATAATAGAAATAGCTGAGAATCATTTTCAGCCGCACCCCTTCCAACAAGCAGGTGGTTGATTGATGACCTGGGCTCTTGGAGAGAATTCACGCATAAAGACATGCTATATTCTATTACCGGTACTCAACATACCCAGACATTCCTCTCTTCAATGTTCCATTCGATGCCTGGTGTTATTTACTGTGCACAGCTCAGTTTGGGCCCGAGGCCACAAGAATAGGACACCCAGTGTGGATTAAACTCCCTACTCAGTAGTAATGATCCACGATATCATCTTGGTAAACATAACTCCACGACCTGGCACCTCTTTTTATTTAGCTTGGCTTAGATTCGGTAAAAGGTCACAAGTATTGGGCACCTAGCGGGGATCGAACCCTTTATTCAGTTATAAAGAACCGGAAATCAGTTTGCTAAACATTATCCCACGACTATGCACTCTCTTTTACTAAGTTTAATACAGTTTTTACACCAAGTTGCAAGTATGAGGCACCCTGTGAGAATTGAACTCACTACTCGGTAGTAATAATCCAGTGGTCAGATTTTCAGCCATTACACCATAACGATCGCAATTTTATGCCTTGTGATGAAATTCTAAGGTATCATAAATAAATACCCAGGTTATCCTGTGTCATTCTTCCAGTGTATATTTATATGTGTGTATGCACTGGTACGAGCAGTTTCGGAATGGAAAATGTCTCTACACTAAATACTGATCGCTAGTAATGTCTACGAATGATACTTTCTTTGGTAAATCTAAGAAGAAAAAAAAAAGGAACCTAAATAAGATTTTTAAAAAAAAGAATGTCAAATTCACTGTAAGAAATATACTACAATCATCTTTTCTAACTTCTTATGGTACATAACAAAACTCATATTCTCGACCTAATCAATATCAAATTAAAGAAATGGTTCCACTATGACATTATGAAAAAAACCCTCATAAATATTTGAGATAGATGTAATATCCTTTGTTAAACTTCTGATGTAGAGTTCTGAAACCTCTTACATGATTGTTTGAGATACTTAGTAACCTATCATTTACTCACTTGCTCTTCATGTGAGCTGAAATACCACGGTTGGCATTTATTAAAAAAAAATAAGGTTGAACTCCTCTCTAAATCATCATCATCATCATCAGTCTTTCAGCGTCCGTCGTTGGACATACACCTTCCCCAAGATTCGCCACACTTCTCTATCATGGGTGTTGCGGAGCCAGTACTTTCTGAATTTGTCTAGCTCGTCTCTCCATCTAATATTCTGCCGGCCTCGGTTTCTCGTGTGATCTCAAGGTATCCATGTCGTGAGTCGCGATGTCCATTGGTTGTCTGCCATTTGTGCAACATGGCCAGCCCACTGCCATTTGAGTTTTTAATCCCTGACTCTTGTCTTTTCCCAGATGTACTGTGCTGCCTTATGGTCTCTGAATAGGACAATTTGTAGTAGTGATGGGCGCCTGCTGAACAGATTTTTTTTAAAATCCCAACTTCGGTTGTTACACTTGTTGCTACCTAAAGTTTCGGAGAATTTAACAATGGAAAAAATGCACATACCAGAACACTTAGTTTCCACTTTTCCTTCGAAGTAGTCCCCTTTTGTACGATAATCCCAACAGTTTTGTGCAGTTCTGTCCACCAGGATTTACAAATGAATTATGGCTGATATCTCTCGGGAGTAATTATTGGTATGAGACATAAATCCAATCACGAAATGAATGATACAAAATGATGTTATCCTTAAGCTAGAAAACTGTCATTTCCAAAAGCCCTTCGTGGTCAGCGTACTGCTTTCTACTGATGGAGCAGGGTCACCACGTAAGAGATGGGTGTCCCCTTAATACGACCCTCATTTCTTGCAGAATCAACAATCGCCAATAGACAGCAGGGGCTTCTGACCGGGAGACATGGCGACACAGAGTCAATCAGGTAATAAGGTAACATCTAAACAGCGCGACTACAACAGAAGAGATGAGTTAAAACAGGATCTTCTTCCCTTTGTTAAACCTTCTTGGACCCCAAGCTTCCTAACACGGCCTTCACTGTCCATTAGTGTACTTGCGATTGACGAATGAGATCCTACTAAATCCTCGTTCGTGAAGCCAAGTCATGAAGTTAATAATATATTTAAATCACCATTACATGACTAGCTCTTGTCAAGGACGATAATGAGTGCATTGAGAATTATATCTGGAATTTCAACATCCCCTTACCGGAAGTTAGAAATGAGAACAATATTTAAACACTTGTGTATTGTTAAACTATTGAGTAAGAAACTCTCGAAATGAAAACTTGAGACATGGACTTGATTCTTATATTTAATTCCCAAATCTACAGTTTGGTTGCATGAGAACCCTATTGATTTTCATCAATAAAAGTCGTTTCATATCAGGTTGTAACAGCTTAAGACTCTTACCAATAACTGAGTGTTATGGCAGTTACGTAGAGTGTTGTTACCAAGTACTCACTTACTTCCTTTTCTCTTTCAATTCTTATGACCTGTTAGAGACAAGAAATTTAGCTTATATATCTACTGATGTGGCAGAGTACGTTTGGTCATCCGTAGATTTCCTAAGATTATTAGAGCTAAATGAAATCAAGAAACCTGAGCTGGAATTTGAACTTGGTTTAATTTTTTTTGTGCCATCAAAATGCACACTATCTCTCATGCCTGCATGCGTCTTTCTATATGCCAGATAATCACATATCTATTGATTTCTATTCATTTATCATCTATCTATCTATCTATCTATCTATCTATCTATCTATCTATATACATGAGTTTGTTGGCGTGTGTTCAATGATGTAGCTTTCTACGCTAATGTGTATACACATATGATTATAGATTGCTTTATATAGGAACTTATTTGGAATGATCTCCCGTCATTACAAAGTTAACGCATTACTCGACCTTGACAATGTAAATAGAATAAACAATTAAAGGAAATAGTGCTGCAGCAGCAAACGAGTCAGTCACCGATAGGGTAGTCGCTTAAACGTAGCGAGGCTCTCACCATTAAGCGAAACAGCCGCCGGTAATGCAAAGGCTGAGATAAATGCTTTCACACCAAATTCTAATCCCATTTATTCTCGTTTTATTCGACTCTCTCAACGTGACAGTTATGTGTTGAGTAATGAACGTATGTGGTCCCGCAGAATGATTATAAATTGCATTATATTACATAGAAACTTGTTTTTGACGATCTTCCGTCATTACACGGTTAATGTATCAGTTGACAACGTAAGTATCCATTTCCTGCATTAGTATGCACAACTAGATGAAGTGAACTAGCAAAGAAGGATATTAATGTATACACTTGTGTAATGTTCAGCCCCTTTTTTTACCATGCTTATCACAAGTTCATTATATACTCAATGCAATATTGTAGTATGAATCTCAGTTACCAGTGATGAATCCTGCATATGTAATTCTAATTTTTGATGTTTCTTATGTATTAATTGTTTCATTAAATGTTTAACATAGATTACAGTATGCCGGGTAATATTTACTTTTCAACACCCTTTTCAAAAATGTTGATATTCGTTGATAAGAGGTTGGGGTGGAGTCAATTCTGCTAACGAAAGCTAATTAGTAATGATAAACGGTACACGATGCTAATGGCCACCACCATAAGAAATATTTGTTTACATTCCAACTCTGACCATCTCATCGTATATCAGGATTATAAAATAATAGGATAATTTATCATATAAAGGGTTACAGCACGTAAAATGACATTTGTAAAAAACATAATCATTTTCCATGAAAGACAACTATATGTTGACTTCTGCTGACTAACCTAAGCCAAATCGTAAGTGTAACTCATTCGATGTTAAAATTCTCTAATTGTAGGTTAAAATAGGTCTCAAAAATCAAACACTGCCCGAGTGTATAATTTGTGTTGAAATAAATGTGTTCATCAGTGGGCTACAGACTAATTGATGCGCTTGAATATATATATATATATATATATATATATATATATATATATATATATATATATATATATATATATATATGAATATAACAAATGGCTCTGTCTGTTTGTTACTATGCCCCCTTACACATTTGCACAATTCAACAAAATTTGTTATGCATACTTAGTGGACCTAGCAGAATAACGTCGACTATTTGTTTTTGTTTTTATAAGTGATACTAAACTGAAGACTTCCTTCCCGTTCAATATATATATATATATATATATATATATATATATATATATATATGCATATGTATATATATATATATATATAGTCTACAAAGTTTCACAGCTTCAGACACTAAGCATTAAAACAATTTTCACTAGAATTTTGGTGTCATTTCAGTCACTCATTTCTCAATATCTGTCGAGGCTATTCATTTAATCTTCAAAAGTGTTTTATTTTCTGTTCCCTGTATACTTCATCATTATTGTACAATGTATAAATAGTCTTTTGTTGAGATCATCATTTGTTTACCATGTAACCGTTTCGAGGATTGTAAAAACAAACAGTTACAGTGACATGACTCCCCAGCAGCATTGATCAAACAACCCCCACCTTTTACTTAACAGTTTATGCAGTACAGGTAATTTTTCTTTCATTTTATATAAGGTTTTATACATATGGTATATTGATATTATTTCATGCTACCTACTTATTTTTTTAAACAAGGCTTACTCACGGTGGTTACCCTAAAACGTTTTTAAGGTTGAGGGGTCAGTAAGTATAACAACAAAAATAACTCGCAGTTCGTGTAATTTCTATTTAAAGTGAATTTTTAATCTGCTGTATCGGTCTCAATATATATATATATATATATATATATATATATATATATATATATATATATATATATATATATATATATATATATATATATATATATATATATATATATATATATATATATATATATATATATATATATAAATATGAATATAAATATGAATATAAATATAAATATAAATATAAATATGAATATAGATATAAATAAAAGATTATTTGTATCGACTGAAACTCTTATTCAACCGCTGTTTCTTGCTGAACCAGTGCTCTTATAAATTTCACAAGTTTATGCAAGAATTGAACCCAAGCCCCTCAGGTAACGGCATCACTGGGACATTATAGTTTTAAAACAAAAAAATATATATGATATCCCTATGAAGACAATCAAATAAGTCGCTGGAGAAATTTGGTAAGTAAACAGCTGAAACGCTGTCTGACTATCCATTATCCCATCCAGTACCAAGAGGCAGGATTGAAACCTTTGCTTCAGGTCGCTATCCTACCTCTGCGCTACGGAACTGAACGGTCAGTAAGGTTAAATATAAGCAATATATTTATTTAGGATATATTCCTCATGACAGTTTAGCTTGACGGTATCTGATGACATTTTTCATTTAAAAATCCTACAAAAGTTGACCCGTTTCTACGTATTGTATGTAATTTATTATATCGTTTAAAGTTGTCTTATATCTTCAAGTATAAAAGGAGAAAATCACCAACGCCAGATAAAGACGGCAATGTTTGGAACAGATAATACTATCCGATTATGCATTGATGTGGTCACAGAGACAAGAAACTTTGAAGTCAGAGTACTTGATGGATTAGATTTAGAGAAGTCTTTTGTCTTTTCAGAAAATAATCAACTTGATTTGTTGACCTACACAACCAATTCATTCAAGAATAAGATAAGAGTTGAAGCTGACGGCTATGGTTGTGGCATAATACAGATAAAGTCACAGTGAGATTTTTAGTCTGAATTTCGGAGAAGAGGTGTCATAATAATTGTAAACTGATATGCTCAGAATAGTGTCCTCATCTTGGTTGTTATAGTCACAACTTTTTGACCGTTGAATCCTCTTTAATTATTTTGTCTATATTTCAGTATCTATTCACATCATCTTTAGAGCATTATGATCATCTTGTCTAGGTTGACAATTGATGTAATAGTGCTTCTTACCGTTATAACAATCTGTTGAGCAAAGTTAGTTATGGATGGGTGGTCACGCTAGTTCTCACTCACTCACTTTTCTCTGTCAACCATTGTGATATGCCAATGATAGGACATCTTATCAACGTGACTGGCGACGAATCATAGCAAACGAAAGTGTCGATTCAGGCCTTCCCTAAGGGCCCAAGTGCAGAGTTAACACAAGCAGCTTATATCATATTTTGTCAATACATCAAGCAATGCAGCAGTGCAATAAAAATAAAAAAAGAGCGTATTCTCAAGTAAATAAGTATGAAGTGATCATGAATAACCTTAGCCGGAATTTGAGCCCTCGTCGCCAATTTCACAACGAAAAACATAACGCCACCCCATATCTCAACAATACGGAAATAGACGAATTAAGATATTTTAGCAAAGGTTTCTCTCGGACAAGTCAATGATTAAATGCTGTATGGAGTGGTATTGTCTAATAACTGTAAAACGATAGAGGCGACTCGAGTCATATAACGCTGTCAACTTCCGCTTGTACATAGAAGAAGGGGAAAAGAGGACAGGAAAGGGAGGGTAAAGAAATAGAACAATATGGATAGAAAAGATAATAAATTTCCTTGCTGCACTGTTTTTATACCCATTAAGAGACTCCTTGGCTGACGGAAAATAGTTTGGCTGGACACTCATTAAAGTGTATTTAAAAACTCAGCGTGAGACAACTAAGTGTAATCTGAAGTATGCAGAAGCGGGAAAGCAATTTGGGATATAATATGCTCTTGAGCTAATCCATATTTTTTAAATCAGATGATGTTATCAAATTCATGAAAAATATTAATTGATAAAAAAATGCTAACTTTAGTTGGTAATAGATAAATACTATAAAACACTGTTACACAAGAAAGAGTAAAAATCCTGACAATGGAAATAAAAACGTTCATATATGCTTTTTCAATGAACATACGACGTCGTTAAATGTAATTGGTTTTGCCAAATATGCTTTTAGTACAAAAATATGAAGTAGTTGCAGAAAACTATCAAAGTTTAGAGCACTATAACACTCAAACACACACACACACACACACACATACAAACACACACACATGTATCTGATACTTGTAGTTGGTCACAGGCTCATAAAATTGAAATTTAATGAGATTCCAGCTGAGAGATAAAGTGACAAACATTATAACAATGCTCACTGAAAGGAAGTTAGCGCAAACTGTTTCTCTTTTAGAACAGTCAAGTAATTCTTTGGGATTTTCTCCATTGGATGACTAAAAATTCCTTTTTTTTTTCTTTGCCTAATTCATTTTGATAACAAAAAATTAGGATTTTTTTTCCATTATTGGGATATGCAAATTTTGGACTCCCTGTAA
>OY735231.1:35683336-35710836 GCA_963457665.1 Thysanoteuthis rhombus | reverse complement strand
TTTTCTTTGGTGTTCGTCTAGGTTTAAGATGCAATGACTTCAATAGTAAACTTCAACCGTGGCCATATTTACTAATATAGTGAATATTAGGTACGCTGCTGAATATATACTTTTACTTACATTACTTCACAAAAAAACAGTTGTTAGTAATCAGTGTTTTAGCAATATTAATGTATTACTGGGAAAGATAATAATTGATCAAGGTTGACAATGATTAAACATAGGAATCGGAGAGTGTTTTAACAAAGTTCTCGCTCACCCACACTTTTTCCCGTAAACTATCGCAGAATCTCGGTGACGCAATATTTTGTCAAGATATCAGGAGATAGAACAGAGTACTGGGGAGAAATGGATTCATACCTTTCCCAAGTAGCAAGTGAACATAAACAGCTGCATCCGATTCCGTACTCAGATCAGTTACGCTACTCTGCACTTTGTCTCAGTGAATAGTATATGAATAAACAAAATGTATGGGGGATATTTGCTCAGATTCGCTCAGAGATGGTAATAGGTAGTAAAATCAAACTAAGTCAGTGCAGATCATGAATCTAATAATTTTTGTTACTACATATATCCTAAGAAGAAGAGCAATCCCTCCAACAGAGCTAGTTGTATTTCTCCATTTTCGCATCTCACGTTCCGATATCTGTGGTCCCAAATTACTAAAACCTTATCATATCCCTAAAGCTAATTTTACCTTAAATGTAACTCTGACGTGTCTCAACGGGAATGTCAGCAATGTTGGTACATTAAAAACAGAAATAAAGCAATACTACTAACTCTGTAGGAAGGATGACACTTCCTAACTTATACCCTGTTGTTGTAAGACATAGTTATGCTGACCATAGCTCTGGGATTTACACTGAATGGGCAAGGCATGATCAAAAAGCTTCAATACAAGCAAGAAAGGTTTAATTTAGTTCAAATCATTGCAAATAGAGAACAGACCAAAACTTCAAAATATTTCAACTCTTATTAAAGAAACAGTTGTAAGTTTGGACACGAAGCTGCTTCAAAGCAATCATGAACTATAAAAGAGATTTTTGGGTAGATTGAACTTATCCTTGCTGTACGTGTAGTTAGCAACACTTTTGGGCCGATCCATTCTGCGTCATTCTTCAGGTATGCTGTGATGATTGCAAACTGAATTCTTTTCCTTTCCAGTGGTAGCAACGCTTTAAAACTTGTTGCTATGCTGGAGAGAACAATATGTTGTTTACCACTATCACATTTGGATAGTACATCTGAAGAAGGCCGTAGAACGGGTCGGTCGAAACGTTGTTTTACCAACACGATCAAGGAGTGCAATCGTCCGAAAGACTCTTGGGATATTAATAACCCCTCTCAAAACTATAACCACGGTTATGGAATCTGTGTCGTATACTAGATATGTCCACAAAGTATCCAGCCAACGAAAACTAGTTGCACCATTTTGGTGTAACTTGGCAACCTATTAGAGAAAAAAAATGCTATGTATGCATGAACAGTAACTCTCCTGTGACGTTTTTCAGTCGGCAATGAGATGCCATTGAGTGAGCGTGTATACTGTTTGGAGGTTAAATTCTCAAAGACCGAACCTGCTCATTATTTACGTCATGTGCAGATTCTTTTCGCAAAATACCACATCGCTCTGTCCTCAACCTGAAAGTCCTGATTTGGCTTCCTGCGACTTCTGACATTTTGCCGTTAAATGGTAGATTTTAGACCGTGGATGAAATTAAAAAGAACGTAGCAAGGCAGCTAAGGACGCTCCCAAAAGAGGTCTGTGCAGACTGTTTTGAAAGTGTGTGAGGTCACAAGAGGGGAGTTTTTAAGACAAGGACTGCATTCTTTCCGAGGAGACCACGTATTTGACAAAAAAATAGCTCCCATAAAAAAAACAAAAGAATAAATTTAAACAACCCTTCCCAAATATATTTTTCAACCTTTTTGGGGGGCCAACTTTAGATTTTAATCATATGCAACTCCGTGCAAAAAATGATAAAGAAAATATGTGTTTTTTTTTTTGTCATTGTCCAAAAACAAGTGTCAGTTATGAGTGCAACAATAATGTGTATTACTTAAAGCTACAGATGTACAAAAAATTATATTTAAAAATAAATACATTGGAAAACAAGAAGGCAACGTCTGATTCTGATAGATGTTGATAACAAAACACTCCCGCGGGAAAAACAACCAAAAAAGATTAATGAAATGAACGCTGTTAATTTCAAAAAATGACTTCCTTCCTAAATTTCTTCTGATTTATTTTTTTTTAGCGTTTTCCAATTCAATTACAACAGTCTGGCCCACCCAACTAAGCAAAACACATGACAAAATGGAAATGAATGAAAACTTTTTTCAACTTTCTCATAAAACTTTTAAAACTTGAGAGAAAGCAAGACATAGAAAAAGAGCAAGAAGTGAGTTTCAAAAAAGGGGGAAAATTGCTTACCCCAAATAGGCAAATGATCAAAAAGATATGTCGATACATGGTTAATTCTGGTGTTCAGTCCTCAGATTTCAGTATACATTTTTTGAGAGAAAAATCTTTTGTTGTTGGTTATATACGTTCCAAAAACGCAAAAGACGATTTTCTGTTTCAGAGTCTAAAATTCCTAGCTTTTATACAAGAAAGACATGTTGAAGGAAGGATGGAGAGCAAAAAGGGTGGGAAATGAAAGAGTGTACTAGGATGAGGGGGTATGAGAATCTGTGCTGTTGCGTAGGCGATTGGGCGGGGCCAGAGACAAGATGGCAGCCTGCAAAGCCGCCATCGAAGATATGACGGGTACACATTCGCAGATACACACAACGTTACAAACTTGCACGCACATGAAGGCAAAAAAAGCATGCAAATAAAGAAAAATTAAACACAAGCAAAAATAAAAAAAAGATAATTGTATGTACCTAGGAGCATAAAAAAGCAACAACCTTACAGTACACTTACTAATTATACAGGATTCTCCTGCTATCCGAAAGTAAAAATCAAAACCTGCCTAACGGTATTTTTTTCTATTTTGATGCATTCTTTAGTACACTCTGATAAATTTATTCGGCATATTTCTCATTCTTATTATGAACTGGTTTACCCTTTGCCTTCAAAAAATGACAGCAATAATTAAGTAATTTAGCAGTTGCATTTTACTCCCGAACGTGGGCGTCCCCTGACACTTTTATATGGAGGGGTAATAGCATATATTCCAGAGGATAAGAAAGATATAGGGGTGGGTGGAAAAAGATACACCCGAATTTTGATGATCAGGTAAGAAACCAGGAAGTGCCTAAACAGTACTGGTCCTCAGCTGTCACTATTCATAGAGGCCCATTGATCCAAGCCTCTATAAGGTTCCAACTTTCCAAACCTCTCGATCAGAAGTCCTGATCCAGGGGAGAAGAAATGCCCCGTTCGCATATCCTAATTCCCAAGCAAACGCCCATGCTCATATAATATAAAAATATCATGTTGCAAATCATTTTTACGCTTGTGTTCAAAGTTCCTCTATGTCAAAAAAAAATCTAGTGAGTAAAACCTCTTGTAAAGTAAAATCAAGTAAAGATACAATTTATCGAGCTCAACGGAACAAAATTCTCTTTCTACCAAGTTACGTCATCAAACGTCACTGATGACGTAAGCATGACAGACGACAAATGCATGTTGCTCATTATTATATGTCTGTAGATTCTTCACTAGTATTTCATTTCTTCTCGAAAGTTTTTTTCATTTATCGCTACATACTCATGCTGTCAATCTACAGTAGTGAGTAAACAGTGTGAATCAGAAACAAAGCATAAATCGATCCCATGAATCCTAAAAAGAAGAGTACACAACCAATGCATCCTAGTCACCTAGGGAGCTGAGACATGGGACCCAACCAAGAGACAGACCTGCAAACTGAGAAGCATCCAACACAAGCATTAGAGAATCATGCTCAACTTTACATGGAGAGATCACAAGACAGCACAGAATATAAGGAAGAAAACAGGTGTTCGTGAGATCATAGTGTATACTAGAAAACATAAATAGCAATGGGCTGGTCATATTGGAAGAATGGTAGATAACCGATGGATATGGATCCCCAGAGATCACATGCGAAATAGTTATATGAACCCTACTATTGACCGAAGATCAAATCTAATCTTGAGACCATTCTTTGTTGATTTCTCTCTAGGTGCCATACTTGTTATTGTTTTCAAACTGCTAGAGTTATCAACATCAGTTTTATCTTTGTTTCATTTTTATTAGATAATGCAGTGTAAAGTATTGTTATCATTGATTTCATACTTGTATTTTCTTCCATCTTCATTTTTCAGTTGCTTTTAAATTCAACTTATTCGTCAAAAATTAATAATGACGATAACAGACAATGCTTCATTTAATAAAAAATAGAATAAAGATGATGTTACTTCACAGATGGCGTGTAAGAGATAACAGAAGGTCGAGCAACTTGGAGAGAGTGAGAAAAAATTGAAGATGATATTTTCCCTCGGCACAAAAGGCCACAAACGCCCGGCAACAAGAATTTTGAAACCGTTCCGTTGGGCTAACTTTGCACCCATCACATACATACACACGTACAAGCACATGCATACGCGTGTGCATGTATGTATGCACGCACACACATGTACACGTAGACTGACTGGTTCTTATTCTTGCTTCTGAAAGTGTGCGTTTTCCTCGATATAATCATACTTATCCACCATTTTTAAACATGCCATAATACATATCAATATACACACGCAGTCTTGTAGCGGCCATACTCATACTTAAACCTTACATCTGCCGAAACATTGTGACAGAAATAGCAAAACAAGGAAAATCTGTACATCTATAGTTACAACTCTTTGTCTCAAAATTCAGAGGAGACAAGGGGAGTGCATTGGCCGAAAGGTTGTGACAAGAACTACAAAGACAAGGGAACTGCCACGAAATAATAAAATTCACTTCGGATGATTTTTTGACTGAGAATATTTCTATGAAAATGTTGGTTTGAATTATTTGTGAATTTAAGATTCAAGTTGGTGTTTAAAACGTTATACTGATAATGATGGTCCATTCTCATTCTTGCATCTCTCTCTCTATCTCTCTCTCTCTTATCTCTCCCTTGTATTTCTCTCTCTATATCTATCTGTCTATCTATCCCTATATATATATAGAGAGAGAGAGAAAGAGAGAGAGAGACAGACAGACAGACAGAGATTTGTGCATATGTGTGTGTCTGCATGTGTCAACCAGGGTGCTTAAATGTCCGTTGTCTGACACGCTGTCATTAACTGAATTTAGATCCGAATTTTCATGTTCAATACATGCGATTAATATTCATCTCTAAATTATGTGCATTGATATGTGAGAAGATTATGTTGGATAAATGAATGTTTCATTGTTAATAATGTTTGCTCCTATTTACAATAATCTCAATTTTGTTGCTTTTTTTCTTATCGCAACTAAACTAAGGCCGGTTTCTCTCCGGCAGTGAGCTAATAAATCAACAGCTCTGTTAATTCATTTACTCACTGCCTGAGGCAAATCAGCTTCAGTTTAGCTGCGATAAAGAGAAATGAGATGAATGTAAATAAAAGCAAAGACTAATGATGATGATTTACTAAAATTCATTTGATAAAATGAATGAATAAATATGTTATGCTCTTATATATATATATATATATATATAAATATATATATATATATGCATGTATATATATATATATATATATATATATATATATATATATATATATATATATATATATATATATATGTATTCTCGTCGATTTGACCTACTAGTGAATTCAAATTTTCGGATGTTCTCTTTGAACAAGATATTAGAGACAACATCTGCAAATTAGAGGAATTAATCAAGAGGTCAAATCGACAAGACGAATCGATACTGAAGAAGAACAGCTACCTAAATGTACTTTTCACTATTATTCTTTATATTATGGGATTTCTGGTGTAATTCCCCAAAGCATTGCAGCCCTCAAGGATATTGAGACTATTCTCTACTTGATTAACTGTATCAAGTCATATTCTGGAAAGCCTGTACGGAGAAGAAGAGCGATCATCATTTTACAGTCCATTCACCCATTTACTTGGCAAAGAATTAATTCAACATTCGATACCAAATTCATCACCATTTTTTCTAGCCTTTTTCTCATTTTCTATCATTTGACTTTTATGCAGAAAAAATTCCTAAAAAAGTGAGTTGGTAGAGAGGGTTTCTGATATATATATAATATCATAATAATTAAATGATTGTGTCATCCACAGGTAGCTATTTCGTTGTATTACAACTCTTCAGTGTGGCTATAGACTATCCATTATTCCGTACAGTGCCACGAGGTACGATCAAAACCTTCGCTTCAGACCCAGACGCTGGCATTTCACCTTTGCTCTATGCAGAACTGGACGGTCAGTAGGTTTGAATTTAAGCGATATATTTATTTACACCTAATTCGCCATCTACCAGAGTGCTGTATTCCTAAGTTGGAAGATATATATATATATATATGTCAATGTATGAATGCATTATATTATTGCATTATATTCTGTTGGATTATATACCTCAATATATATATATATATATATATATATATATATATATATATATATATATATATATATATATATATATATGGGTGTATGTGTATGTGAGTCCTCAAAGCTATAAAGTTATTTGATTCGTCTCTTAGGGCGAATCTCACATGCATAAGAGCGAATAATTTTGTTACTTATCGGAAAATGGTAGCACTTCGCTAGCCAGTGTCGTAGACCATTGTTACTCCACATCTACAGTGAACTTACATCAGACAAAACTAAGCTCATTCAGGAAAGTCTCTTACCACACACAAGATACGTCCCAGGAAATGAGCGTTCAGTGTAATGGTCTGGCACAATTTCCTTAACAAGTTTTAGTAGGAACTTTCGACGCCAATCGTTTTACACATAACTGAAATAATTGCATGTGTCAATGAATTTCATCTCAATGTTGGCAAAACCTTTACTGTCAAAAATTTATGTCTTGTGAAACCAGTATTACCCCAAAAAACGGAGTGAATTATGAAGTTAAAATACTATCTCGCTCCGTAAAGTATGGACTGTGCGCCGTACAAAGCACAAGCTTACAGTAGCCAGTATAAGAGCAAACTTTTTCGTGTGCAACTACTAATCCCGTATGTTGGTGTGGTGTGCAGTTCTGGGCTTCTCTGTACTTCAAAACTGGAGATATATTTTTCATTGACCTTAAATTATCACTGAGACACTAGAGAACGGCATACACTGAGAATCGAACTAGTTAGTTAGTTAACTCTCAATCCAAGAATACAGAAATGAACGTGTACAGATGGAGTCAACTAAACAAAGCCACAGGATAGTGTGATATGAAGCCAATCAGGATTGTCCTTCGTATCTAGATCTGCGATCAGCAATTAACTTTCTTTTAAAACAAGTAGATAGTTAGAGAAGTGTAATGATTATCAATATTACTACAACGGCAATTTCGGAAATCTTATGTAAATACCTTAACCACTGTCACCAAATTTGTTGGTTTCTTTGTTTGTCACACTGTCATGACTGAAATGAGAGATCAGCTTTAAAGAGATGGAGAAAGTGAAGTTATGTGACTGACTAACGACGCTTCATGTCTTCATGTGTCAGCTAACGGCCTCTGTGAGCAGAATTGAAATATATATATATAATTGAGAGACTTCTTGACTCTTTATGTCCAATTCTTTTTAATTATATTTTTCATCTATATTTGAAGACATTATAATATAGAGATAACAACCATGGAATAACAAAGAACATTCAGGTAAACACTAATTATTATTAAAAGTCAATATTAGACCAACAGGTTCTGCCAAGACACGCAAGTGTCAAATTGATAGACAAAAACAGTTTATTTGCATTTTTGCATACACGATCTGATCAATATTTCTTTTTCCTTCTCGATACACAAACTAATGCTTATTTAGGTACAAGAATAGTTCCTGCAGATGACAAGTTTCCCTATATAATCTGCGGATAGATCAAGATTTTAGACTATTTTCTATTTCTAGAACAATGTTTTAAAAATTAAACCTAAATTATAAATTTATATTTTCAAAACTATGTTTATTGCTTAGACAGCAATTTCAATAATAGTTCTTGGTTGGCTATTTCTAACTTTTTTGGCAGGTTTGATAAATATCAAATATCAAATACCTGAAAGTAAATATTAAATCCATAAAATATGAGTTTTCAATCCATCCGTAATTATTATCCAAGTTGAAAAAAAAAAGCTTAATTCCAATAAGCTTTCGTTTGAACTTTATCTTTAATTTTTCTGTCTCTTAGATACCAACTGATTTAGATCATCGTTCAGAATAATCAGCTGAAAATTTATATTTTGACTTTCGGAGCGAAATTTTCTAAATCAAGCTACCTCAAAAATGTATAATTTTAAACGACATCAAGATATGGCCCCCCGAAAGAACACTAAAGAAAGCTGTTTAAAAATAGATATACTAAAATATCAATCTATCCAGGGTCGAGGAAAGACGGCAGTTGGATGGGAAAAGTACTCCACCCCTATTTCAAAATGCTCATTAAGTACTTTCGTAATCAGTGCTTAATATATATTTATCTATGTGTTTGGTATATACATGTTCATGCTGTGTACATGATGTACTGCAAACACAAGTATGATATGATAACATAGATGGGTTTTTGAACGTTGGGTCAGCAATTTGTTGAGATTGCGAGTTTCTCTGTAGTAATTGAATAGGCTGAGATGAAGAGTTAGTTGTTTGGGGTGAAATTAAATGAACATCCAACAATATACATAAAGCAATGATACACATGTATATGTTTATATACTGTTTTGATAATGTTGTAGTCAAATATTTCAGTAGAGTACATGAAAAAAGGAAATACAAGCAAGCCAGAAATAAACAAACGTACGTATTTAGTTATACAAAAAAGGGGTGCTAATAAGAAGATATCTGAATATTGGTTGCAAAAAAATGATGTAATGTATTTTATGGCAAAGTTTAAAATGACAAGGCAATGGTAAAAAAAGCATATTGAAAGTAGAGGTAAATATTAAAATGTTAGAATGTACACATGGCAGAACTAGTTTTGGAGCAAGGATATTTCACATCTGCGTTATGCGTAGATTAGCAAACACAAAATAGTGCGCCCGGAGATTGTGAATGTTAATTTATATCAAACGCCGAGACATCGTGCCAAGCAAAGACACTCAAACAGATTTCAACCAAAATGAATCTGATTCAGTTTCCTTCTTTGGTGTGTGAATAATTTAGGAGCTAGATTGCTACAACTTAGTGAGAAAATGTATCTATATTTTGTTCGAAATATAATGTGAGTTTCTTACACCAAAAACAGTAGAAATTATATAAAATCGTAATTTTGATCAATTCAGAAACTGTAAAAAGTTGTTTACCAGCTAATTGTTGTTTTTAGTATCAGGCTAACACAAATACTCTCCTAGCCAAGGGAATTCACATAAGAAATGTAAAAATGATACAACATTCATTGACAATAATTATGACTCAGGAAAAGTGTTATTAAAAGTCTATCTATTAGTTACAAAATGTATTGAGCCATTGTGTGTGTGTTCATATCAGTTTCTGTATGTGTGTGACGATAGAAATAGCAACCAGAACGCTGAGCAAAACATTGTTTCGAGCTACAGAAGACAGTTGGGAAGCGAAATTCAATCTGACGAGAATTGATAACTTGATACAGTAGTTTTGATGCTTGAGAAATGCAGATTTTCTCAAATGTTTGTGTCAGTTTTTGATTATCTTCTACAGTGAAAATTTTGCATGAATTGAATAAGTAAATCTGTATGTTTTACATCCTCGCTAAGAAAACTAACCGATTATTGATTTCTTTAATAGAAGTTCGGTGTCCGTTTGAAGCAAAAATTGACCTACATGTGTCAGGATGTTGAATTCTGTCTCTTTCTTGTTGAAAAAGTTTCTTTTTGATGTGTTCTTCTAGTCTTATAGAACAGAATAGAAAAAAAACCTCGATTAACACTTACTGTTAGTTATTACTTACTGAATCAATCAATTCATATGAGTATTATTTGGCGCTTTTAACTTTAATTCAATTATCAGAGACCATTAGCCAAAACTGTCATTACAATTGTCACCATAGGTTTCTTCAGTTTTCAGATTGGTCTGGTTGGTAATCTATGTGTGTATCAAACGCATGGGTTGCGCTAATTGGGCCATAGGGCTGGACATTTGAATATTTACTCCTTACATAGAAGGCATAATTATTGATTAACCAACTGGAAACTTTTATGCATCTCTTATCTATCATAGAGCTCCGATTTGGCGAGTTCCTGCCTGTTAATCATCACTTTTGTTTGTCTAGCAGTCATTGTTAGCAAAATTCATTTTTTGTTTTTGTCTCTGTCTTGTCTTTTTCGACATAAACAATAGGTATCTTTTTTAATCAACAAATTTCATCACGAAGATACATATAATTTCATTTTATTATTATTATTATTATCATTATTATTATTATTATTATTATTATTATTATTATTATTATTATTATTATTCAAATAAGCTTATTGGGAATACAATGGAGAAGAGAGAGAAGGGGGAATGAGAAGGCGAGAGAGAGGAAGAGTAAGTGTGAATAAGTTTATGATTAAATTTTTCATTAAAAAAAACAACCCTTTTTCAACACCCGTCCCGTTTCAAATTGATAACTCCAATCAGCCATGTGTCAACGTCTTCGATCACTGTCCGGAGTTTCCGGTAGGATTAGTGGGTCACAGAGAGGTGAGATACACAGCGGGACTATTGTAACAAAAATGCAGCATTGATGACGGTGATTCATTTTTAGTCAGAGGAGGCAATATTGTTTTATAACTTGAAAATCAGGTATATATCTACTACTCCTTCGCCCCCTCGAGTCCACCATTCGAAAAAAAAATATTAATTCGGTGTCTGGAGTGGGACCATTCAAAATCATAGGCCTGGATCAAATGGCCCCGTCAGGCTTACCCTCTGTACGATATATACATAGGCAACGTAATTCCGTTATTTTTGACGGGTAGTGCGCGAGTAACCACAATATACAGCTGAAGTAGAGTATGTCAGATCTGATGTTTCTTGCAACTGACTGTTAGTCGTAAAAAACTGTTGTAATCCACCGATGCACTCGCCGGCCTCAATGAATCGTTCTGTTTAATGGGCCAAATAATTATGCGAAACTTTAACACAATTGACGACTTCTTTTATAGCATAACCCAGTGAGAAATACAGGATAGCGTAAAGGGAACAAATTATTCATTGATCAATTAAGCTAATAATACAGTTGTAATTTTAATTAAGAAAGATGTCTTTCTAATCAGGATTTTTCACAGACAATTTCAATTTGGAAATATAAAGAGCAAAAATTACCGGATTTCCGATATTGGAATAACAAGGCAAAACGAAAAATTCTTGTGTATATCTATGATGATTATGAGAATGTAGCTGTGTGCTTACTGTAGTGACATGACGAAAAAACATGAAATAGAAGCCAGTTCATTTAACACGATTATGTATTTTATACGTATTTTATTTCAATTTTGGCATTTTAATATATTTTTTTACTTTTTTCGATCAATTATACGTTATAGATAAATTTCTTTCAGCTTAATTTCTTTCCAATAATACTTGTAACCATTATTTTAAGCCAATGAACTTCCCACATAAAAATCTGCAATGGAGACATATTATAGCCTTATTCTCTCCGTTACACTTGTTTCTATTCCTAACTATTGGAAACTTCTTTCTGATCTCCAGTGCATTCCTATAGTGAAATCATTTTAAATGCAGTTCTACATTAGAATCATATAAAATGCATTCATCTAGTTGAATTATTCAAAATACATTTCTGTTGGTAAAATCATTGTCGATGAATTCCAATGATAAATTATTACATACAATAGAATGCATTTTATGGCAATACATTTACATCATATATCATCATCAGCAGCAGCAGCAGTCTTTCGACGTCCGTTGTTAGACGTAAACTTTCTCCAGGATTCGCCACACTTCTCTATCGTGGGTATCGTGGAGCCAGTACTTTCTGGATTTATCTAGCTCGTCTCTCCAACAAATACTCTACCAGCCTCAGTTTCGCATGTGATCTCTGGGGATCCATGTCGTGAGTTGCGACGTTCATCGGTTGCAATGTCCATTATTGCAAAATGGCCAGCCCACGACCATTATATTTTTTTAATGAATTCTTTGATGTCCCTGACGCCTGTCTTCTCCTAGAAGTATTTTGCTGTCTTGCAGTCTCGCCTTGTGAGGTTGAGCCTGATTCTTTTATGTGAGCGTTGCAAGCTTCTCAGTTTGAGAGTCTGTCTCTTGGTTAGGTTCCATGTTTCAGCTCCATAAGTGACTATTAGGAGAATGTATTGGTTATACACCTTTTTTTTAGGATTGATTGTCAAATTTTCGGTTTGAATATGTTGGTAGTGAATCGACTCGGAGAAGTCTTTCCTCTGTTATTAGTATTCTTGAAGATGATGTCATAAGTTGGTTTGCACGCAGTCTGAAATTAAACCGACGCAATGGATTTAATATTCACGTGGGTGAACATTCAAGTGGAATGACTCGAAGAGCGAGTCACGTCTATAATAAGAAAAGGAGATTATGTTGTTATGGAATGCTGGGGTTACATCTTAACATACTTGTTTTGAGTTTAAAATCCTTGGGACAGTTACATGGTAAGAAACAAATGATCCCAACAAAAGACAATTCATACATGATAAAAAAAGTATAGGGGAAATAGGAAAAAAGACATATATCATATAAATTGCATTGAGAGATATTGGAAAATGGGTCACTGAAGTGACACAGAAGTTTTGAAAAAGTTTTTTAATGTTTACTGTTCAAAGCTGTAAAGATTTCTAGATTATATGTACACGAACACATATATACATATATATACATATAACTAACCCAGTATTCATCTATTTTTTATAATGTCTGCACTCCATACATTCTGCCCAGCATAGTTCTGAAGAATCTTTATCAAGGCGAAATGCACCTTTTTTTTTCTTCGTAATGATAAAATTCTGAGATTAACCAATCTCTTTATTTCAACACCGTCAATCATTTCTTCCATCTAGTCAGATTTTCTTACATCCATGCAACAAACAATAAATACAATAACCCTATCCTGTCAGAAAAGCTTGCATTATTTTCTGACTACTGACATTCCACCTTTCCTAATGCATAACGTACGGATTAAATGTCGAAGGTTTTAAGGGATAAAGTTGCCAAATTCGAAGTTTAAACATCATCTTTTTTCAAGACCACCATATATATATATATATATATATATATATATATATATATATATATATATATATATATCTTCTTCCCAGTATAAAATGTTTGAAGCAGTGTAGAGAAGCGGTGAACCCATAGTGAAGCCAGAGGGAGGCTCTAAAAAAGTCAAAACTTGTGTATAGATTGTTAATAGTAAAATGCTAAAATATTACTGTGATTATTGTTTCATTGCTGTCTCGCTACGTATGTAATAATTGGAATGAATGTAAGTTTTGACATATTTGTTTATTCATTCCTACCTGCGATATCACGGGTTACATGAACAACTTGCTATCGATTAACACTAACGTGGATTAACTTGTAATATTGTATTCACCAAAGTCTTCAGAACAATCTATGCATTCTGATTTAGCTCTGTCATTGAGAATAAAGTGATTGCAGTAAAAAAAACGTCTTCTCTTACTAACACATGATCTTTAGAAAGAAGTTAAACTCTAAGGACTACACATTATTTTTCCCCGTGCTTAAATATTTCTCCACATAAACATTGTTTTTAAATCTAAAGCCTTTTGAACATTGATTTAGTTCAAGTTTTCTATTGATCAATCGGGACAGAAAATAAAAAAGGCTGAACAAAGTATACAAGACTTATGCTTTATCGATATTAACTGTAAACTATTAATTCTTCGGCAATTTGATTATTTCAATTCAAAAATAAAAGAAAGTCTGTGTTACATCAAAAGTAGCTTCTATATCTTTGAAATCAACGTATATATAAAAGAAAGAAAACCATGTGAATGTGTATCTCCAAAGAAATGCAGAAATATTCACGCCTACCAAAGAACTCTTGCACACAAATCTGTTCTATGAGTCATCACTTTCTTGTTCTTCGGAATCTAGACCCCTGGCACTCGAATTCTGATTCATACAAACAGTCAACCTTTTGAAATTTGTATCACATATCAAATGCCTTCTTTTCATCTCTGCAGGTAAATAAAACAATTTAGGCAGGGCGTGTGCAATATCGTGCGCTGAGTCTGGGTACATATACAGAATATTTATCAACGATAAAAGGCACAATATGACCACCAGCCTCGTTGGATTTCAGAATTACTATTTTGATGACTAGGTAGAAGAAATTTTCGTTTTAATGTGAAGTATATTTTATCATAACAGAGTTCATACCACGAATACTCCCGGTCCAGTATCGAAAACTGGAAAGTTTTATGCTTGCATGGTACTCTAAATTTATACATCTTGCTCAATTTCATTAGTCAAGATAATATATGCAGATGATCTGTTAAGGCTTGTGGTAGTATTGTGGTTATCAGCACAGAAAACGGAAAGAGCGAACCGAGTTCGAATTTCGGTCGAGGCTGTTTGTGTTCACTTTTCAAAGAGAGACGATGAAATGACTATGCCCCTGCTTTCTGTTCCCTAGCTGGGTATTTCAACAGAAAGGATTCGTTAATGGCTTGATGAGTAAGTGAGCGCTCTAAACACACTGCGTTATCTCCCAAACAGCAAAAAACTGTTATTAACCTTAAAAGGTGGGCCATCAATACTTTTTTCTTATTTGACTGTAAATGTGGCTCTACTGATCAAGGTTATCCCGATTCTTTGTTCAGCTAGGCACTTATTCAATAAATTCCTGACATTCTTACTCAATCCGAAGTAATCAGTTTCTTCCATTTGCGTATCTACTATGAAAAAAGAATGAAGTAAAATGGGGCTGCTGCGGGAATCGAACCTACGAGCGATAGGGTAACCGTTTCAACGTGGTGTTGCTCTTACCATTGAGCCGAACAACGGGAGTGTAGGCCCAAGGTCCAAGTAACAGTCTCAAC
Organism: Thysanoteuthis rhombus; assembly: GCA_963457665.1. Taxonomy (NCBI): domain Eukaryota; kingdom Metazoa; phylum Mollusca; class Cephalopoda; order Oegopsida; family Thysanoteuthidae; genus Thysanoteuthis; species Thysanoteuthis major. The sequence continues at coordinate 35,695,699 of OY735231.1, read as the reverse complement.
TCCAAATTCTCCAAATTTTCTTCATTCTCAGTCTATATCTGTTTCTTTCAATGCGGACAATTATGTAACTGAGAAATAGTAATACAATCCCGATATGATTTCGGGAGATCATTTCAAGTAGAGTTTCAATATAACATATGTATTATTTAAAATCGTTCTGGCGGATCATTTCTCCATTTCTTAATATCACAGCTGCTATAGTAGATATTTTCATATCAACAATTGAATAATGGAATTATAATTCGGTGCAAGAAGTAATTGAGCGATATTTTGAGATAATGGATTTGAACTCTGATATCTGTTTGGGACTTCAGTGAATCATTCTAAACAAGAAAATCTGACAATCTCTCACAATGTTGTTGCTTGCTGTTTGTTGGTTTGTTTAACAGTATATATGCCTTTGATTGGTTATTTAATGGCGAAAACAATTGCTGATTTGGAATTTCGGATGTTTAGAGATGTTCTTTTATATAAGTTTCTTTTTTACGAAGAATAAAGTTTGGAAATAATTTCTTTTTTCAAGAAACGAAGGCGGTAATATAGTTTTCTTTCTTTACAAGATTGGGGATGTGGTTTATTTTACGAAAATTGGAAACATAGTTTTGGCTTTTTTTTCACAAGAATAGTGAATGTAGTTGGTTTTTTTTGTTTTGTTTCAAATTAGGCGTATTTATTTATTTATATTTTTTTTTTTCAAAAAATTGGAAATATAGTTTTGGCATTTTTTTTCATAAGAATTGGGAATGTAGTTGTTTTTTTTTTGTTTTTGTTTCATATAAGAATTTTTTTTTTTTCAAAGAATTGGAAATATAGCTATGGCTTTTTTTTATTTTTACAAGAATTAGGAATGTAGTCAGGTTTTGTTTTTTTTTCTGTTCCAAATTGGGAATATACATTTTTTCAAAATTGGAAATATAGTTTTTTTTTTCTACAAAAATTGAGAATATAGTTTCTTTTCACGAAAATTGGGAATACATTTTTTTTATTTTTTTAGGCGGGGTCTTTAATAAGGTTTGGCCGAATTCCTTTCTTTTGACCTGTCTCACTTGGCTGAACATACAAGGAATTGAATAGCTCTCTGGGTCGTTGGAACGTACAAGCCACTCCACCACGCCAAGTTAGTGACCCAGACATATAAAACGTTTGGATTTAGTGCAATTATAACGTAGAGGTCGTTGTAACAGTTACCCTCCGGGAAATCGGATGTTTTGGTTGAGCTGGGTTCAAATTCCAGCGACGCTGTGTGCGTTTACTTCGCACTTATGTGTTCGGTGGAGTCATGAATCTACATCTGTTCTTCCTCCGACCATAGGTGAAATGACAGTGTAGAGTTCTCTATCATTGCATCCTAACTCCGTAAAACTCGCTAAAAGATGATCGGCTCGCAAGCTGAAGCAATAATCCGTTTCAGGATTCAGTATATAGGCTAACGTAGTGCAAAAATTTGTTGCTATTACGAATATCAATCGATTTCAATGGAAATAAAATCCTATGGTGTATATTATGAGCAAATCAGCCATTTAGTATAGTATTAAAATACGAACTTACCTGGTTTTTTTTATTAAGAGAAATTGGTCCAGTCAAGACTCGATTACAATCTAAATTTCCAAAGAGTAACCGATATAAGCTATAGGAATTGCTAACGTTAGAATGTAAACAACACATTATTTAGTGATATAAAAAAAACGCATTTGAAAAGTATTTTTTCTAACAACAACGAGTTTAATTACTGCAGCTCAAGCGAATATTTCAACTTTCCCCCATGATTCAATGCCGATTACAAAGAAGTTACGACACCAGGCAATGAAACGAGAGAAGAAACATGAAGAATAGCATCCTCCCCTAAGCGAGATTATAGCAACAAACATGACGTCACACGAACACTTATCCATGAAAATTATAATTATAATTTTTTGTGAAATGAATCAAGTTGGCATAAATAACATTTCCAAGGAGCTCCATTGGCAGACTTAACAAGCAAGTATTGCTATTTGGAAACCAACACTCAATAAGACCGAATGGCTGAGTTGTAATAATTTTATAGCAACAGGATATTTTGATGCTCTCATCAAGCAGGGACACAAAAATGAATCTATTGAAACTCTGGACCATCATAGTATATCAACATGAGGATAAATTCACTGTTTAAATTGTATAGAAAATTAACAGAGATAACGGTAATTGCCCACCTAATATGAAATATCAACAAAAAATGATATCAATCATAATAATTATATTACTACTAATAATATTAATGATAATGATGATATTGATAATGATGATGATAATGATGATAATGATGATGATTTTTATTTGGGAACTGTGGAATATGAATGTTACCACATTGCTGATCATCACTGGCGAGCTTGGAGCGGTCCCATGGGGCATGGCAGATAAACTGGAGGAAAAAGTTACATTACTCAAACTATCATGAATACTGAGGAGTGTGCTGAAGTGATGAGGGTATTTTCTGTCACTTGATCCCCCAGTGAGAGCCATCAGATAATCGTGAGAAAATTCACTGGAAATATGATAAATCAAATCGGAAATGGGATCAGTGAAATAATTTAGAATTATGTTTGTGGTTGTTTATATCCTTTTCTCTCAAGTACCCTTCAAGGTATTGCTATTAAAGGTATGAACGCGACACTTCCAATATTTTCTTCTACAGCTGAACATTTAATGATAGTCTTATTAATGACTGGCCATAATGATAGCTGGCTGTAAAGTTAAGGACTATTCCCTGTTACCAATACCAAGTACCTGTCATATGATATAAGGAACGAATTCGAACATCACTAAATAATTCTAATTGACTACTGAAATACTATAAAGGACATGTCATGTCCTCACATTTCAATTAATCATGACATTTATTCTATCTGTATTTGTCATGAGACAAGCTAACTAAGCATAAAATGTATTATTAAGCATTAAGATTGCAAGCCACTTAAAAAAATTGTTCACAGCTGTGACTCTCCGGATCCCGACTGGATAAGCGACACACACCTTCTTTCACTGCGGATTTGTTTACATTTAATATGGATTATATCAAACAGTGGTTCCAACTTTTTCAAGGTCTTTGCCCATTTTTCTCATTAGGATTAGTTTCCGACCGTGTACCTCAAAATCAAATCTGGGAAGCGAACGTTGCATTCGTTCACGGAGATTAAAAATATCATAAAAGCAATTAAACGCAAAATCCTGCCCTTTGATTGAACGGTTATACTCATTCTTGCATCTCTTATTCCCAGTACCCTTGAGGGCGAAACACACACTAAATTTGGTCAAATCATGACATTCCATAGAAAGGTATACAATAATGAGACATTTGAGGGGGTTATCTTATGCCTGGCACCATATATATATATGGAGAATAATACACTTGCAGTGATATCTTCTTATTAAAAGAACTTGTTTATATAATGTAAATATTGTATATTGTATGTATATATAATGTAAATATTGTATGCGAAATATAAAAACGCTATTTTTTGTACAATGTAGAATAAATAAATATAGTATCGTGAGATTTTCCTCAAAACTATATTTTTCAAGCCTAGGCGAATTCTCCTCTATCATTTATGAACCGATCTTTATGAAATAAACACCATTTTGTAGGGGATTGTGTTGACGAGACAATCCCAGACGTATTTTCTTTGAATTTTATCAAATTTTATGTTTATTCAATTTTTTTTCAAGTGTTTCCTCCACACCAATATTTTCTGCCTTTTCAAAAAACTCCATAAAAACAATCCACATATTTGTCAGAACATTATATCGAAATTGCAAATTTCTGTTTTTTTTAACATTCTACGTATGCCCACTCCAAAATACCTCAAAATCAAAATAAAAACAAACAAAACTATATCCCAAAATTGATAAAAATTTGTATTGAATGTAATCAAACGTGATAAAAACAGTTGTGAAAATTACTGGTAGCGAGGACTCAGAAATCCAAGCCCAAAACGTCACCATATTTATTTTAACTAATAGCTTTATCCCTCCCACTTAAGACTTCCTAAATTACCTCCTTGTGAGTAAACCTCCCTCCTGGTTTGGAACCACTGATATAAAAGACCGACCATTAAGAGAGTCTGCTCTGATTTTCACTCAGTCAATCGCTCTCTTCCTTTTCCCTGTCCTTTCTCTCTATCGTTGTCAGTGCTTTCAAGTACTTGTAAAATCAGAAAATGTTCACAGCATTTTTTTACATAAACCCTCGATCCATATAAATTCATTAAATCATTATCCGATCATGAAACTATATTCTTCTGGTTTTCCATGACCTTACGCCACCTTTCAGCTAAATTCTATACCTCATACTTGTAAGAACAATTCATATTTTGATTTGGTGAATTCTTCAATAGAAGTCGTGCTTGACAGAGCATAGATCCCACTTATAACCAGAAGATTTATTCACTCATGCTTCTAAGCAATTAAGTTCGTATGCAATCAATCCGCAGTCGAGTTGGGCCAAACACCATTACTTAGACTTGCACAGACGAACATCAAAGATGAAGCTGTGCATAACTTGAAGACACCCTGCTAACAGAACATTCATCACTGCCTGAATGGTTAAAATATTATCATTATTATTATTATTATTATTATTATTATTATTATTATTATTATTATTATTATTATTATTATTATTATTATTATTATCTCCGCACCAGTTGCCTGGAAGACTGAGTCACAGCAAGTCTCCAGCCCACTTCTCGATATCTCAGCGCTGTGGTTGGCAGTTTCACATCAGTTGTCTGGGGGTCGTCGCCAAACACAGTAGGTCTCCTAACATTTCCGGCCCTCCTCTCATCATCCTCACATATCACAGCAGTATTGTGATTTGTACTGTCTCCCATCCTGGCTCTCAGGGCATTGCTGACGACTGGTGTTCCTAGGTCTAATATTTCCAGTACTCTCCTCAGTATTTGTGCAGACCCCAGTAGTGCTGTGGTTTGCACTCTCTCAACCCTGTCTCCTCTCGAGCTCATCCAGCCTCGTTTTTAATATCTTAACAAACAGGTGATAGCAAGTCCTCGTCAAACTCGAGCAGTCGCGTCAATATGGTTACAACTTAATTGCATTGGCCAAACTGTTTCTCGTACAATCGTTAAAGTCAAGCAATGTCAAGCCTGGTCAGTACTCAGATGGGTGACCACTTGGGACTAGCAGATGCCCTGAACAGCTGGTAATGACATTCCTGTTAATCCTCTCAAAGACGGGGCTGATCTGTATGTTCACACAACAACACAAACAAAAGCACCCCTTTCCCTACCCAAATTCCAATTCGCTTACTAACCTGACAATGAAGAACCTCAATATGCTCCTGGATTTCATTATTATTGTTGTTGTTATTATTATTATTATTATTATTATTATTATTATTATTATTATTATTATTATTATTATTATTATTATTATTATTATTATTATTTTGGACGTTGAGTCCTAACATCAGAAGTATTTAATAGCTTTTGGTAAGGTTCAAGTGACAGTAAATTGTTAGTACCACTAACTAGCCAAAAAGTCATAATTTGAAGGTGACAGGTTTAGAGAATATGCTGTATGAGTAAGAACTTCCCATCTCAGTTCAATTATAGTTTGTTGTGTCCCATCTGTGACGAAGATTGGCGTTGCCACGCAGCAAAATAACTAGTTGACTCTCTTGGCCTCCAGAAGATGTTTTCCCTTCCATTGTGTTACTTAAACGAGCTGACTAACCCCCTTTCTACTTTTTCCAAGAAACCATATCTGTTTTTGCACAACATCTTTCTTAAGGCCATTCAGAGGTGTAAATACGGCCAGCAGCAAAGCTAAACCAAACCCTCCACGACATTTTATCGAACCTGTACGGAAAATTTTAGGTGAATATTTGTAAAATACAAGTGAATAAGATTAATCAAAAAATAATTTCATTCATTACGTTTATTTTCTCAGTGTAAGTACGGCCAAGTTTCTTTGTTATAGTCACATTTTTTCTTCTATTCTTAAATATACCATGCTGATTACAAAGTTAAGATCCAAATGGAACTGATTCTTTTATTAGAATTTTATCCATTCATTTATGAAGAAAAATTTGGAGGGCCTGCAAAAATGTGTAAAATATACGACGTGACCCCTTTCTTAGTTTTCAAGATCTGGAGTTTACTAGAACGTGATCTCTCCTTGAAATTTAAATCGTATTTATTCAAAAAAATTCGGTGATCATTTTCATATGTGCTTGCATCTCTTACAACATTACAATAGCCCTCAGAGATCCTTGTTCCATCTTCACTTTTCCCCATATTAAACCTGAACAATAAACAGCAATTTTAACCAATATAAAGTCAAATAATCGCTGAGCAATAAAGAGCTTAGTAGAATTTAAAGCTACTTCTAAGATTTCCCAAACATTGAACAAAGATTGGGCTGGGTACTTTTACATTAATCTAGTATATCCATAAACAAATGTGGGTACAATCACACGTATGTTTTACAGTGCATTCGGGCCAATTATTGCCAGAAGACATATTCACTCAAGCTTCTTAGCAATTAAGTTTTGTATGCATTCGTGTTGTTGTCTAGTTGGACCAAGCACCATTACTTACACTTGAACTGAAAAACATCAAAGAGGAAACAGTGCGTAACTTAAAGACACCCTGCTAGCAGCACTTTCATCACTGACGGGTGGGTAAAGTGTAGTTGGCAGCTTATTTCAAGGAACATCTAGTCTACCCAGCAAATATGACAGGACGTAGACGTCGCAAAAATAATATAGACCGGCGTCATATTGAAAACCAAACCAGTGATATCATCGAAATGGATAAAATCGTTTGATATGTCGTTTGAGATAGGAATATTGGGGTGCGAGGTGTTGAGTGATTGACAGCACGGGAAGCCGAGTTCAAACTCCAGCTTAATCAGTTTGCGTTCTCTTCGTACTAATGTTCTTGGGAAATGCATGTATCTATCTCTTCCCCCTTTGCAAGACGTCATAGGCGCAGCGGGGCAAGGCCCATCACCTTCACGTTTTACACTTACTTGAATATGGCTTACGTCTAGCTATGGACCTTAAATGCAGATTTAAAAAATCCCAAAATTGAGAAAAATTATTTTTAGAACGTATGTTGGTCATCATCATTGACAGTACTCGTTGAGTTTTCACTCCTGTAATATTTAACGGCCTTCACTGCAGATCAAGTGATGGCAAGTCTCTCTAGTCTCGCTGGTTTTAGTGATTATGTCACTTGGATGGTTTTCATTTCATCACTGTGAATATCAACTAACCATATTTACTGTCTCCATTTTTACTGACCCTCAATGAAGACCAAGTGACAGAAAGTCTCCTCATACCCAAGCATTCTCCTTAGAATTCTTGTTGATGTTAGTGATGCTGTCGTCGCGATGGTTTCGATTTTTCATACGATTTTCATTTCCCAACCCTCTTAGCCAGATTTTGGGTTTTTTTTCAAGCTACCCAATAATGATGGGTACAAATATCACTTTCATGTTCCAATTTTTTTTTTCAGTTCTCTGATATTTATCTTTAGCTTCTCACTTTCATCTATTTTGTTCCGTGGTCCAGTTCGTTCGGATAGGGTAATGGTTAGCAAGCCTACCTCACACACAATAGGTCCCGGTTACAACTCTTCATTAAGACAAATTTTCCAGTGCAATCTGCAGCTAATTGTGTACACTCTTAGCTGTGCGATTTGGATTGGGATGTCTCTTTGGTGATCCTGCATCCTGCCAAGAGGGTGGTCATAAAGACTTGTATCAATAAGGTCCTGCGACCAGTATTGAAACTCGCATGATTCAGTAAGCTGACGCATTTATAAGAAACTGGGACTCAGTCACCAGACCTCTTGAGTTGAAAGACGGACATCTTACCAACCTATGTAGGTTACTGAAATAGTAACATCCACTATCTAACCAAATTCATTTTCTTTGTTCACAATGACCTTATCTGGACTTCTGGTTTAAATTAGATGATTTGCTGGAATTTCAAAATTCTGTAAGATTTTACTTTTTTCTCCACTAAGATAGCTTCTGTGCTGTTCATATAGAGTTGGTTCGTATAATCAGACCCCACTCATTTGCACAATCACCAATGGATCATATTTCCCATTCGGTCATACTATATTTAGTACACTCTACATTCGTGCAAGATTTGTTTGGGATATCATCTGTATTTCTACAGATTATATTTACTATTTTGCTGTCCTCGGAGTACATTGGACATGAATTGAGTCTCTTCTTACAGTATTGTTCTGGCCCACTGCTAATGGCGATTCGGTTCCTCTTTGTAAGCAATACTCTCGCGTTTTAGCTATCTCAACAAACCTCGCTAGAACATTTCATCACAACAATCTCCTGCGAAAGCAGTGGCTTATTTTAGCAGGAAAATATGCCCTGTCAAACATCATGTATTGCACAGGGATGGCTTCAGGAACATGAAAAATAATTCACTGTGTTTCCTTGGCCATCAAATTCCCTAGATATTGAACCCAGTGAGCACATGTGTTCTGCTGAACCACCACCACGTAACTTGAAACGGAAAACCAACTATCAACATCCTGCGACTAGATCCTAGAAGGAACCATTACAGGTCTTGTCAAGTCTATGCAAATGAAGAACCGATATCTTTTTCGGCAGGTGGTTATAAGTATTTTGCTCATCAGTGTATATATATATACAGACACACATACACACATGTACACGTACGCACCATCTCTCTCTACTTCTCTCTCTCTCTCTCTCTCTCTCTCTCTCTCTCTCTCTCTCTCTCTCTTCAACTCTCAAAATCAGAAATGATTCATATGTACACATTCTTTCTAGCATATATCTGCACTAGGAATGATAGGCTTTGCTGATATAGAAACAGAGACACAGCTTACCCCACTCCTTGACAGACAGTAAGTTCGGCTGACATATTTGCATTCCATGTGGTAATCGTACACACAGTTGTCTACTGACGAAGAAGTGATTCACATGTAAAAATGCCCGTATTTCTATGGACGACATTACGGTAGGATTTTGTGTCATCCTTGTTGAATGAATAGCGCAAATGTTTTGTTCGCTATTGAGCCAATAATATACAGAACCTAGTGCTAGAGATCAGTGTTCAAGCCCAGGTAACGAGGCAAGATTTCGAATGCTAATTTTCATGGTAGGATGGCAGACTGTCCTCAATTGGAAAATTGGCGTAGCATAAGCATCCTATCCTTACTAAGCTTAGTAAATATCAAGATGTCAGTATCTTAGTTTTCCTGTCACTGGAATTTGGAGTGTATTGCTGTTCTAGGGTGAAATGATGGGGATACACAGAATATGATACTTATGTTATTTTTTGAAGAATTTATTTTTTGACTAAAAACATTCTATTTTCATTATTCTGTTATTACTTTTGTTAAACATGGCCATAGATCAGTCAAAAAACCCTACCCAGTGATTCCAATAGTGAGCATGTCAAATGGTTTAGGAATCCCTTAAATATATATATATATATATATATATATATATATATATATATATATATGTATATATATATATGTATATATGTATATATATATATATATATATATATATATATATATATATATATATATATATATATATATATATATATGTATCGTTTACGATTGGATAGGATTTAACTGTCATTATAATAATGGAGAGAGACAAAGTGAAAAGTTTTTTGTTTTTTTTTTCTTTTGTTTTTTTAGATAATTATTCATTCTTGTGTCATGTTTCGCACCCCCTAATAATTTCCAGACAGGCAGAAATTAAATTACAAAAAAAGGGTTAGAATGGAAAGTAGAAAGGCGTGTGTGGTGGTGCTGATACCGTATTATGAGACTGTGATTTTATCTGTGAAAGGGGATCGTCTCTATATCTGATATCAACAGGACGAAGGGTGTTGATGATTTATGGTCATTGCTTGGGACTGGTGGAGATTTTATGACGTGTGTGTATGTGCCTTTATGTGAGAGTAAAGGTATACATGGAAAAAGATGTGTGTCTCTTTCAGATATTGGATGTGTGTGTGTGTGTGCGTGTGTGTGTGTGTGTGTGTGTGTGTGTGTGTGTGTGTTGATAGGCATATCAGTGAAACCTGGTTGTGTATGTTCGTTTATTCTAGTGTGTATTAACGTCTTAAAATAAAAAGAAATCAAAAGAAAAATCACTCTAGGTTAGCTACTCTTCGGCCGAGCAAGGTCAACCTTCAAGAACAAGAAACTCCCGGTAGTCTTTAAAAGAAGAGTATACGACCAATGCATCCTCTGGATAGTCATCTATGGAGCTGAAACATGAAACCGAATTAAAAGACAGACCTTCAAACTGGAAATCCTGCAACATGCACATCATAGAATCGATCGAAAAACCTAAATGTTCATGTTGCAAGAATATCAGTGATGGATAGCACGACTAACAACATGCATCCTCAGGGATCATATACGAAACCGAGGCCGACAGAATACAAGATGGTGAGATAAACTGAAAAAATCCAGAAAATGATGGCGCCACGATGCTCAAGATAGGGAATCGTGGCGAATCCTGGAGAAGGTCTTCGTCCAACGACAGACATTAAAAGACTGATGATGGTGATGAGTTTCAGAACCCTGCATCATCACCGGAATCTGTTTTCCACCGTTTTCAATGCTTTTTCTGAAAGCGAAGCATGTCACAACAATAAAGGTTTCCTTTTTAAAAACTTGATTTCCACATTTTCTTTCTCCACTATGTTATATATATATATATATATATATATATATATATATATATGTATATATATATATATATATATATTTTATATATATATATATATATATATATTGTACTCAAATACAACGGTTCTGCATACTAATGAACAGTTCTACGTACTAATTGTATTCCCCAGCTTTTTTCATCAAATGGTTTGAATTATCTTAGCTACACAGAGCTTAAGGTGGTCCTCACAAGTGATGCCAGGCTCACAAGAATTCACACTTCGAATAAAGGGCTAAAGATCCCATTTCCTTGGCTGAACATGACTTTGGGCCATCACTCTCTCTCTCTCACACACACAACTCTCTCTCTCCCCCACCCAAATAGATCTCTCTCTCTCTCTCTCTCTCTCTCTCTCTCTCTCTCTCTTTCTTTCACTCTCAAACACACACACTCTCTCTTTATATATATATATATATATATATATATATATATATATATATATATAAATATATATATATATAGATAGATAGATAGATAGATAGATAGATAGATAGATAGATAGATAGATAGATAGATAGATAGTTGTGACCAAACGTGAGATTCAGCCTAGAATATGCAAGTATGGTGCATGGAAAATTGAAGCGTTAAATTCCTTTAGCCAGACCTGACATTTAACCATTACAGAGAGAGCAAATCACCACGTCTACCAGGGACAACGAATCTCTATGAGACCCTGAAAAGAAGAAGAAATTAAGCAAAAAATCACCCTAGGATGGCAAGCCTTTAGCAGAGCAAACTCAACCTTCAAAATCAAGAAGATCCCATTAATCCTAAAGGGAGGGTATACAGCCAATGCATCCTACCAGTAGTCACTTATGGAGCTGAAACATGGAACCTAATCAAGAGACAGACCCACAAACTGAGAACCGTAAAAGGTGCAAATGAAAGAATTATGCTCGACCTCAAATGGAGAGATTACAAGACAGCACAATACATCTGGGAGAACACAAGAGTCAGGGACATCATAGAATCCACTAAAAAGCTCAAATGGCAATGGGCTGGCCATGATGTACGATTGGCAGACAACCGATGGACATCATGACCGACGACATGGATCCCCAGAGATCCCATGCGCAACTGAGGCCCGTAAAGTATTAAATAGAGAGACGGGCCAGACAAATTCAGAAAGTACTGGCTCCGCGATGCAAGCGATAGAGAGGTGTAGCCAATCCTGGAAAAGGTCAATGTCCAACGACCGACGTTAAGAGACTGCTGCTGCTGCTGCTGCTGCTGATGATGATGATGATGATGATGATGAATATGATACTTCGTAATTCATGACTGTTAGGCTTCTGTTTGCTGCATTTTTTTTTCATCTAAATACGGTTATACTGCGATTATGTGTTTGGTATCATTTTCAAATCTCCAGCACCCCTGCATATATCCCCCATACCACCAGAGAGCTATTATCATATTCTACAAAAGGACTACAAAGAACTTGCTGACGTGCCCCTCTCCAACTCCTCATTTCTTAATGCCCGCAATTAGCTCGAAAAAAAAATTGAACTTCCATTCATCACTTCGAAGAACGTTTTTTTTTTCCCTCTTGGTCCTTACTCGAATCTTCGTAAACGTTTGCATGTTTGAGCTTTTTTCTCCCAATTTGTT
>OY735231.1:35633336-35678336 GCA_963457665.1 Thysanoteuthis rhombus | reverse complement strand
ACGTTTAACTTTTCTCAAACAGATTTCCGACCGTGAACGAGATTAAACGAAACGGAACGAAGCAGCTGATGGTGACCCCGAAAGAGGACATTGCAGACTTTTCTTGAAAAATGGAAGTGTCTGCGGTCCCAAGGAGAGTACTTTAAAGAGAACCAACGCACCATTGCCTCAGGTAGACTATACGTCATTACTAAATGGATGGAGAATTTCTGGTCAGACCTTGTATTTATAGATGACCGAATATGTTACGCCTCAAGCATGAGTGTCCATTCATTAATTTGTGTGGTGTGTGCGTTGCGTACCCAAATGAAAACCAAAATTACGAAGTGAAATGTTCAGCTTAACGATATTATGATTATGCGTAGTTATTTGCTTGGAGTATAGCCAACTTTAGTTGAATCGCTAGCGTCTGATCTACAAAGAAAGGCGCTCAGTGGGATCGAGTTAATCTACCAGAAGTCAAGACATATGGGAGTCACTTAACATGTATCTGGGTGTAACCCGTCAACAAGTTTAAGTCAAAATTCTTGCTGGTGAAATAAGGACTATAAAAAAAAGAATGAACTAAGAAATAGATATAAGGAATGAAAGAGAAAGAAAGCAAAATGTAAAAAGAATTTGGAAAGGAAGAAAACAAAGAAGAAAAAGGGGGAAAATAAACAAAAAACGAACGTAGAATATTAAAGTTAACGAACAAGAAAAATAACAAGAAAGTTAAAGATTCGAAAATTGAGAAGGAAAACAAAAAGACCGAGAGAGAGCGAAAAGGAGAAATGATGTTGAGAAGCAAATGGAAGTTCATCAATTCTAAAAAAAAGAAGGGGACAAAAATTGAAGACAAGAAGTGAAAATTTAAAAGAACACAATAAGAAAAAAAGCGAGAAAGAATCTTCTAAAAAGGGAACGTATTTCTTAGATCAAAGAAATTAAAATGCCTGAAAAAAAAAAAAAGGAAAAATAATTTTGGTAAAATCATTAGACACTTCATTTTTCTTTTCGTTTGTTTTGCCTTTCTCCAATAGAGTTGACTTTAATCTTAGAAATATTTGTTTTTATTCTCTTTTCTTTTCAATCTCATTTAAATTAACAACACTGAAATCAAAGCCCTTTTAGTTCCAAGAAAGTCAACTTCTATGCAAGCATTTGAGAGAGAAACGGAAACATGCAAGGATCTTCTGGTTTTAAGTGAATCAAAAGAAAGCGGAAGCAAATATCTACCAGTGTTTCTTATCTAGATTAGGGGCCAAAGAGAGAATGTATTTGTTGTCCCTTAGATCTGGATCCGTCAGAATGGAGCCTAAGGGACATTATCCCGGACGTATCCGTTCATCCTGACCAAGATTTAAAACACGGGCCAGTTCGCAACCAACAAAAAATTTTCATTTTTTTTTTCTGGCCTCTAAGAAAGACTTTCTTTTCCCAGTCGTTGTTGAATTGGGAGTGTTAATATCTTCAAGTCTGCGAAAATAGTTGCCCCATTTATATCGTTTTTTTCTAGGAACGTTAAGTTCATGTCAACGGTTGTATTTGGTTGGCCTGAAACATCATTTGATGTGTGTCGTTGCCGGAAGGGGACGCTCGATAGAAACCTGTCAATCAAGAAACACCAGGTTTCTTCAGTTTTCAGGTTAGTCCGGCGGCTGGCTGGCTATGCATTTATCAAAAGACGAAAGTAGTAACCCATTCATTGGTCACCCCTTTCTTCAATCTTTCACTTGATTACTCCCAATAAGGCATGCTGCCAAAATATGTGGGTCCTGTGACAGTTTTTACTGAGTGACTAACTAGACCTGTTTTAACTAATTCCATTAGAACAGAGAGCTTTTGATTGTATCGTCACAGTTAAATCTCATTCAAGATTTTTTTAAAAGATGGAAAAATAAACAACACTTTTTTATCCAGTATATCTTTTTATTTCACGGTAAAGGTGTGACGCGAACAAAAGAGAAATCCTTGCAGAAATCTTTTGAAGAAAAAAATCAATTTTTCAGAAAGGCTCTAATAAGTGAAGTTGCAGTGATTACGTAGTTCAATAAAATTGAAATTAAGTCGGAGTATGTTTACTCAATGAACCAAATGAATGTTTTCGGTAACCTGGTGCAGCGTAAATTATTGAATCAGTAAAGGTTTTAAAGAAGATGATATTATTCTTACCTGATTTCTTAACTCTAAACATCTTTGAAAAATACATTCCTGTTAACACTAGTTTGGCCAGAAGTAGAATGCTGCATTGAAGAACAAACCAAAATAGACTGGTTGCAATAAAAACGTAAGTAGGCTTGTAAGACACTTGTGAGATTTCGCTAGCATTGTGCCATCGATGACGCTGATAACTTTTGCAATAATCTAACATGTAATAAGATTTTCATGAAATAATGCAAATAATTCTTTGAATTAGTGCAAAAAACGCAGAACGTTGGAATTTATTTTTCCACCACTAAAAATGAATGGGATCCGCCATTGAGTGAATTATTCTTATTAGATTCAATAAAACTACTGTTAAAGTTATAATTTGTTTTTAAAGGAAATCTTGGAAAATTCCTGCTGATGAAAATATAAATAGTTTCTCTCTCGTTGGTGTAAGACCAACGAGAGAGAAAGGGGCGTTTTGAGTCTCCCAACTAGTTTGGAATGTTTGATGTTCATACTTCGGAATAATCTGGGATTATAAGATTATATTGTGCAATGATTTTTTCAATTACCACAGTATTTTTATTTTTATTTTTAATCATTCTTTTTAGACGTCAGCGAGTGGCTAATATGTTTGGATTTGTTCACATAGCTGATTGGCTATAGATATGACCTAACGGTACTTAAAGGATTACATGTGTATTTGAGTGTATATGATAAATGTCTTTTCAAAATTACGACCATCTTGAATGAAACTAATCGAAAAAAGAAAACTCATGCCAAGATTAAGCTGAAGATAACTGGTTTCTTTTTCTTCCTTGTGACATTTGTGAACAGTCTTTTCGTGGATGTAGTTGATTTTTTGTGTCTTCTTTGTTATTTCCCGTTGGAAACTGGCGTTCATGATTTTAAAGCACGATAGTCCAAAAAGAAAGGATTATGTTGCATTTTTTTAAAACCGAAATAGACTCAAAACGCTAGGTCTATTCTCGTCAGTTCAACCGTGAAAACGGAAGCCTTAACCCGTAAGTATGTCCTTAACCCTTTACCCTGGAAGGATTAATGAAATTAACTTAGTATCTATCCCCACTGAAAATGTAAGATTTCGTCAGAAGATGACCAATGAAAAAAAGTAAACAATACTATGCTCTATATTAATACTTTTTTTTTCTTATTTCAAAATTTTTACAAAAAAAGCTACTTCGGTCTCACTTACTAACAGATCTTGAACCCAGCTAAAAACATATACAAAACTGACCGTTAAGTAGAAATACTGACTTTTTTTTCATTTCCCAAGATCAAATTATCGTTGTTAAATTTTGACTCCTAACTCATGCCACAAATCGAGTTCCCCAATGGTGAGAAAAAGAAAATACGACCAATTTTTTCCTGGCTTCTGTACTTGAAATTTATTAACGTTAGCTCTTTGTGGAGACTAACAAAAAACATTTGTTTACATTGTTCCTGTCACATTGGCGATAAATTTGACCAAGAAGTGCTTGAAGGATTACATGTATACATATGGGTGTATATATGAAATGTCTTTTCAAAATTACTACCATCTTGGAAATGAAAAAAAATTACGCCAAGATTAAGCTGGAGATAACTCCTTTCTTCCCTTTTACGGGACATTTGTTAACAGTATTATTTATTTTTTCTAGATAATTCCTTTGACTATGTTTTTAAGATTCTGAATGCTGTATTTAGATTCATCGCTTACGTTCACATGCAATCCTATAAAAATAATTGTGGGAGAAAAGTTCCCATGAAGAAAAGACGCCTAAGGAACATTAAATAATTTGAACCTTCTTTCAAATCCTAACCTCCCCCCCCCACAAGAATACCTTTAAGTAAATAATTGCATACCATGACAAATTCTTGTTATGCTTATAGATGACAATTGCTACCATTATTATTATTATTGTTGCTGTTGTTATCTATTTACTGATATTCCGGGTTGCATTCTGAATCTGATACTATAACTGAGTTTGAAGCTAATGGCGATGGGCTGGACATGTTGCAAGTATGGCAACCGCTACTGGACATCATGACTCGCAACATGGATCCTCAGAGATCATACATAGAAACTTGGCCGACGGAAAACAAGATGGCGAACTAAACATGATAGAAAGGTTTGGCGATTCCTGGGGGAGCTTTATATCCAACGATGGACGCTGAAGAGCTGCTGCTGCTGATGATGATGATGATGATGATGATGATAAACACACAAGTAAGAAAAGTAACCTACTATACGCCAAATGTTTACCTCAATTGTTGATACCAGATTTCCAACCTCTCCTTTGGATATGTCTTATTCAGCAACGGCTGATTTACCTTTCGTATGATTTTCTGCAATGACATGTTGATGTTATAAACGCCTTCTTTAATAAAACTCTCCTTTCGTAATGCACCAACTCTTGAAAGGAGGTTGCAAAGTGTAGGTCTGCTTTCCAAAAAGACATAGAGCAGTCTTTAGAATGAATCGTCCGAAACGTTATGGTGACAGTGACTGTATATCTATTTGATTCTCTTATTGATATCTCAAATTCTATACACGTCGAGTTGAGAAAAGTAACCCATTATACACACACAGTAAAGAAAAGCAAAATGACATGTCCTCGTGTCAGCTGTTCCAACAAGTTCAAGATATCAAAGAATTATTTGGGCATTTCGAAAAATCAACACCTGAATAGCTAAAATGTGGCGTTAGGTCGAAGAAAGTCAGGAATATACATTGATAGCTATTTGAAGACGCACATGATTTCTATAAATGAAACAATACTGTAATCCTTTGTGTTGATCTTGAGATGAAATTGACAATTTAGCTGGAATCAGGCGTAAGTTAATAGAGAGCCTAAGAAAATTATTTGATGACTGAATATCGATGCTATGAATTTCGATGGTGTTTACCATCCTATATCACGGATGTGCTCTTACCTACGGATGCACAAAAACACAAAACAATTTTTATCATCATCATCATCATCATCATCATCATCATCATCATCATCATCATCATCATCATCAGTCTTTTAGTGTCAGTCGTTGGACATAGACCTTCCCCAGGATTTGCCACACTTCTCTATCATGGGCGTTGCAGAGCCAGTACTTCCTGAACTTGTCTAGCTCGTCTCTCCATCTAACATTTTGCCGGCCTTGGTTGCGCATGTGGTCTCGGGGAATCCATGTTGTGAGTTGTGATGTCCATCGATTGTCTGCCGTTCTTGCAACATGGCCAGCCCACTGCCATTTGAGATTTTTAATGGATTCTATGATGTCTCTAAATCTTGTCTTTTCCCGGATGTACTGTGCTGTTTTGTGGTCTCTCCATGTGAGGCCCAGCATTATTATTTCATGTGCACGTTGCATGGTTCTCAGTTTACCGGTCTGTCTCTTGGTTAAGTTCCATGTTTCAGCTCCATAAGTGTTTATTGGGAGGATGCATTGGTTATACACCCTTCTCTTTAGGATTAATGGGATCTTATTATTTTTTAAGGTTGAGCTAGCTCTGCCAAAGGCTTGCCATCGTAGTGTGATTCTTCGCTTGATTTCTTCTTCTTTTGAGGGTCTCATGGAGATTCGTTGTCCTAGGTAGATGTAGTGGTCTACTTTCTCGAGTTCTGTGTCCTCGATTTTGATTTTAGTGTTTTTATCTCCAATGTGGTTGTTGCACATGATCTTCGTCTTGCTTAAGTTCATGTGTAGGCCGACTTTCTTGCTCTTTTCATAAGTATTTTGCTTGCGATGTAGGGAAGGTGGTCCCAATTGTACACCGTAAAGTTTCACACCTACGCACATTCGATGTTATAAACGGCGAACAAGTGTAGAGAAATGAGAGAATCAATGAAAAATTCTCTTAGTGATACAACATTGGAAAATTCCCACAATCAGCGAATGCATAGAAAAACATTTTTAAAAAAGGGGGAAGAAAAAAAGTTTCAACTCTGTTTTGTTTTCAAACGACTCCTTAAAAGCTTATTTCGAGTAAGTCACTCATCACAGAACGGCCCCTTTAGAAAATGTTTTGATATACTGTGTGTAAATAAGTTGAACAATTTCGTTTAAAACGGAACACACATTGAAAACACATGCAGAGATTTATAAACTCAAAGATTAGAATCAAAACGCTCCTGAAGTGTACTTAAATCTTAAAAGTTTCAGCTGAAAAAAAATTGTTTTTACATCATTTTTTTTTTTAAGTTCTTCAAATTGTTTTCATTTCCTAAACGCAATCTAGCTGAAAAGTAGCACAAGGTCAAATAAAGGCCAGGAGAATACTTTGATGACTGAATAGATAATTATATTTGTTCGCCGTTCGTATTATTGAATGAGGTTTGAAATTTTACAATCTATAATCCGCACCACCTTTCCCAAAAAGGTTTTTATTATCCATTGCTTTTCACGGACTCCTAGAATATTTTTTGCATTTTTTATGTATCTGTAGCTCAGAGCCCACCTGTGTTACAAAGCACCATACGCCACTGATGAATTTTTAATCGTTTGCTTTACGCTTTACGGTTAGTAATAAATGATACGAGATTATTGGGTAAACTTTCTTCAGCCTACCAGTTTGTAAAATTATATACTGACCTCCATCTGTCTGGGTTGACAATGGATGAAGCAGCCATTTTTCAGCTACCACTTTGGCAGTTACTGCAGAAAAGTGTATTGCTTTTGTTTTCACTCAGCAACTCTGTCTGCCATCGTGGCAAGACCAATGGTAAGACCATGGTTAATATTATTGGCGATAGAATGGACCACAGGAAAGTTTAGATTCATGACTGTGAAATGAATGTGAAAGTGACATAATTTTAAACTAATTTTACCTGTTCCGTTTTTCTAACCATTACGTCACTTGAAACTTTTTATAAACTCAGTTGCTGATTAAATCCAGGTTTTCTACGTGTGCAGCAATCGTGGTAACCACCATACCACCAAGGTAACCACCATACCACCGTGGTAACCAGAAAACAATGTACTCATGTAATAAGTAATGTGATGGTATGACATGAATAATCCTTTGATTCATGATACTGATATTACATCACATCTCGATCTCTAACAATGAGATATGTTACAAAAATTAGTCTTTCATCAGCTGTCAATTAGTGTTTATCAACTGTGCGTTAAGACTTCTGTTACTTTTAGTCTTCATTCTTTTGGTGAGTTATTTTTAGACGTGTCTCATGATGGTCCTTGTATTCGGGAATTAATCATAACCTTTGTTGATTAATCACAAAAGAGTAATACAATATGAAGTGTTCCCATATATTATCTACAACCTCAAGAAAAGTCATCTATATTTCAAGATTTGCTCGGATAACTGCACCCTTTCTCTGTGTTGCTGATGTTACCACAACGTTTTGGCTGACACATTCTCTAGTTCACCCCAACTGAGAAATCCGTGAGAAAAGAGAGAGAGAGCCTCTCTTCTTCTTTCTCAAAAGAACAGGATGGCGAATACACCAGCTAATATACCACGACGGTTTATAGAAAAAAAATGGGTAAGTAAGTATTTGGTCTAACCACTCTCCCATAGCAACCACCCTAATAAATGTAGACTTTGTTACACTTACTGTCTTAGTTGCCATGGACCAACATGCCTATTTAAAGCGTTAATTATTAAAAACCAACTATGAAACTGGAATTCTTTCTGTTGTCTTATTATGTGTTGTGACCGGAAAATATGCAAACATGAATTCTGTAGGTGTGTCTGTATAAGGGAAACTGTTCAAGTGTTTTCAGCGAACTGATCAGATTTTCATCAAAGTAACATTTCCTTTACGTAGACCCTCCTTCGAAGTAAAAGATGGGACAAATCCAGGAAAATAATCCATGTTCAACTAAAAATAAGAAAATAGGCTCAACGCTAACAATATTGTCCATAAGTCTGAGAACAGCGATTGATATTCCAATACTTGTTCTAACAACTGAGCTCATTCTTTGTATTAGAGGTGTAATTATCTTTAATAAAATCCTGTACTTGTAATGAATTACCTCTTGTAAGGAATTTGCAAAGCGTGGTTTTGCCATTGAAAACCCAAGTCCGTTGAATAGATCGTCCGGAACGTTGCAGTAATAGAACCAGCAGCACAAAATATGAATTCAATTGTCCAAACAGATATTGAAGGGTTCCTATCTCGAGCATTAAATTAATTTCAGGTAATCAATTATCACAAGAATAGATCATTATCCCCAGTTTTACGAAAAGTACCTGAGGGTATTTGTACTGACAGGTTTACGACAATACTTGCCAGTCTTTGTAACAAGTCTGATCCAATGCAGATAATCCGATCATGTTTCAAATAAACGTTGAAAAAAAAAAGCTGGAGGTGCTTAGGTTGGAGGGAAACATTTCTGGATAACTACTGTAGCTTATATCGAGAAACGGAATGGCTGATCCATTTTTTGTTTCGTTTGTTCAAAACAAAGCAGACGACATGGAACTCCCAGTCGCTATTTTATCAGTAAAGACAGCCATAGAAGAAAAAGGAAGAGGAAAGGAGAAAAAGAAAAGAAGAAATAGAAACTTTATTATAAACATATAAAAGCGCATATTTGTGCCAAGAATTCCGATCTATTATGTTAGAGGCAGCTGAATGCATCTAAGCAGTACTTTATGCACTGATGTAGATGACATTAGTCACGCTCAGTTGCTGAAATGTGTGCAGTGTCGATTTTCCACCGAAAAATGCTTCAAGATATACGTAAAAGCCCTATTTTTACCCTTTTCTATTCTATATCTATCTTTCTTTCTTTTTTTCTTTCTTTATATATATATATATATATATATATATATATATATATACATATATTCTTCATTTCTAATTTATTTTCCCTCTTCTTCTATTCTCGTTGTCAATCCAACTTCAATTTTCTTCTTCTTTTTCTTTTTCTTCTTCTTATTATTACTATTGTTGTTATCATTATCATTATTATTATCATTATTATTGTTGTTATTATCATTATTATTATTAGTAGTAGTAGTATTTGTAGTAGTAGTTGTTGTAGTAGTGGTAATGCATCTGAGTATTCCTACTAGATGTCCGGTGGTCATCGCTGAAGATGAAGTATCTTTGCAGACCCCAGCAACGTTATGGTATGCACAGTGTCAACCCTTCCTCGAATTACTACCTCATCTAAAGTCATCACCAGTACAAAGTCTCGATGTTTTTTCCGATTTGCCACTTTTCTTCACATTCACTTCGTGATTTACTGTCACAATTACGTCAGCGATCTGACAGATCTCTTTTCTTCTTTTTCTTCCTTATTCACGAATATCAGATTCTGCTGTTTTGATTGGATGGGGTGATCGGTCTAGATATCGAAGTATTTCATGGTTTTCATTTCTCAGTAGAGTCCCCTGTTCATACTTACACTCTTCAATAATTGGCATCCGTGGTAATGGATGGCTTGAGCTGGAGATCAAAGCGACAGCAAGTCTTTTCTATACTTTAACATCATCCCTAGTTTTCTATCTGTTTTTAGAAGTGTTGTCGTTTGGATAACCCTCATTCTTCTTTGGATTTTTAGTTGTTCCAGTCCTTCTATCGGGTTCTTTGGAGCCAATCAAAGCGCTCCGACAACAACAAGCTTAACCGATGTCATATAATTCTTTCAGTTCTATTGCAAGGTCTAGATATTTTTCTCAGTTTTTCACTTTCTTCAGTTTTCATTCAGTGGTCCAATGGAATTACAAGATCGTAGTTATCGTAAACAAAATAAAGATAGCAAAATGTGTTTGTTTACGATAACTAATCTTCTTCTTGCTGTTTGCTGTAACTGGATTTAGCTACTCTTCGTGTTCAGTGAACTTTTCATCTTGACATTCTGCAATGTTTTGTTGTATTCTTTTGAGGCTGTCATAGGCTTTACTAACTGCATTCACTTGTTCGTTGTGTTTAGTTACTGCTTCATGAACATGTACTAAAATTAGACTAGTATTCCTTTCATCTTTATTTTAGTTGATTATCATCTCAACTAACACTCAGAAGGTCATTCAACAGACATTAGTAAACAGCGTGGATTGGAAATAACGAATAATCTCTCGGTGAGACTCGAACTTACATTGCTTTTGCCTCCAGATAGTTGTTTTTACGTAGAGAGCTTTACAATAAAAATCTCACCATGTAAAATTATTATTTAGTTTCCCGAACGCTCGCTGCCACCATATTTTATGTTTCTGTTCTGTATTATTGATATCAATGGCAATGTTATCGTGGATTATTGCAGGAAGCATTCTCATCAATTATTAATTTTCTAACTTGTATTTCTTCCATCATAATTCCTGATCCACGCTGTTTACTGAAGAATGGCGGTCTTTTAAGTTGCAATTAGAAAAAAACAGAAATTAATATGAAAAAAACTTATTCAAAAAGCAATGATAGTTAATAATGCTTCATCTAACTCAAGATAATTCTTGTATGTTTTAATTTACTCCTAAGTGGCAGAAGTAACCAGCACTGCATAGGTTTATATATTATACCAATGATGACGTTGCTTTTTCACTATCTGTGTACGATCTCATGTCTTTTTTGGGCAATTGTGCATTTGTCCAACACAAAAAACTGACAACTAAATAGAAGTGAAATTTTAACTCTTTACGAACAGCAGAAGTACTCAGCCTTTTGTGAATCTATGTATTCTGCCCCTGACGTCATTACCTTTTTTTCGTGTCCCTCAGTGTCCTATCAGGTGCTTCAGGGTAGGTGTGTGGGTCATTGGGCATTCAACCCACAAAATTGACAACTCTTTAGAAATAAAATTTTAAATCTTTAGGCAGAGAAATAGTATCCTTGATCGCATTCAAGTATTTTGTCCACGATATCTTTGGGGATTTTTTTTTGCGATCCTTTGTATGCCCGGACACCGGAATATACGAAACGTAAGGAAATCTTTCTGAATTTCTGAGATAAGGAATTATCATTAGTGTACACTCACCTGTTCGGAATATCGTAATTGGGTACCTTCTGGGTATTTCCAATGTAATCCCTTATTCAATAGACGTGGGTAGATTCTTTTTGGTCTGCTGCCATTTTGAAAGAATATCTTGCATCAGCTAATTCTTTTTAGTTCTCTCATCATTTCGAAACCGTTTTTTTCTTTTTTTTTTTTTCTGGCTCTGATTTAGAGTTCAAGATTCTCACTGCCTGGCTCAGGGATTGAGCCTACAATCACCTGGTAACTAGTTGCCTTTAAACAATAACACATGAAGAAGATTGGAACGTGCAACATCAGAAACGTTGTAATTACAACCTTTCAGAACTCAAGTCTAATTAGATCTGTGCTCTACATTATTGAATATGAAATATTGCTTTAAGAATAGTTAGATAAAAAGTGGTTAATGTTACTTGAAGATATTCAACCAAATATGACCCATTTGAATAAATCCCCAATGATAGTATGCAATCTTTATAAAACATCACTTAGATTAACTTATTACAAATTCTGTAAGAGTACGTATTCCCTGAACATTTTTTTTCAGATATGACGTTCACAATGCTTACGAAGATAAGAATCCGTCGGAAAAATGTCAGGTGAATATGGAGGATATTAAAAATACATTATAACCTTAATCTCTAAGATTAGACCAAGTCAACTGAAAGTTGCAGGGTATAGCACTGTCATAAAGCCACTCATTCATTTCAAGCACTATCTTTTCAAACCAAAACCTTTCCTATTGCCTTTAGCAGACCTGATATTGTTATTGCTGAAGACGTGAATTCTCTAGAAAGTCCTTTAGCTCAATGGCCACTGCTGTCGGTACTTTTTCATTAAGAATATGTCTTGATCTCCTTTGGGGTTTATTATTGGTATCCATATCTCCAGATCTGAATTTATTGAACTAACGCTTGAAAGATTTCACCGTAGTAGTGTTCACTCCTATTGTTCTATGGGCCAGCTTGAGCAGCATTATATCCTGCAGCACTTGAAAATTGAGTTGACATCATAATTGAAAAGAGTTTTAAAAAAACTCCAATAATAATAAATCATATCTTTATTTACACTGAAACTGAAACAAAAGCAATGACACCAATAAATCTTTTAGCATTATTCTCTATGATGTAAAGAAAAAAAAAACAAATTTCCTGAGTCACATTCTAATATGTCAGTCAATAGTGAGAAAACTCATCATCCAATTAGTTCTTTTTATCTGTTTGTCTCTTCTTTGCATGTTTCATCATTATTCATATTTTCACTTGATAACCTTACGTCCTTCCCTTCATACATATATATATATATATATATATATATATGTATATATATATATATATATATATATATATATTAAAAACAGGAGAATTGATGAAATCATTCAGGATACAAGGCGCTGACCTTTAAATTGAGTGAGACGTTTTGCTTTGTGGTGCATTACTCTTGAAAAATCACGTAATCATGAAATCGGCTCATTTGATATAAAACAAAATTGCCGACCTAACGAAGGAGTTAATGACCGTAAAGCACTTGAAACACAGTAGTGTGTTAATGATTTATGATTTCTGTTTCTTATTCTGTACAGTTAAATGAGTTAGCGTTTCTATCTTGGTTCAGTAATTCTACCAGTCGCTATATTAGTCTAACTAGGTTCTACTTACTACTATTGTTGAGTTAGAAAACTGGCCTTGTCAGTACTTTAGTGCCAAAGATAAATTAGTATCCAAATTAAAATCTATGAATCTGGATATCAAATTAAAGGGTGATGATAAACATTTTAGGGAAAAATAGTCTGTAATCTTTTCCTCAAGTTTGAAAGTGTTTGGTGTAATGACAACTACTTTTTTCTTGTTGTATAAGTCAGAAAATACGGAATATCAGCATAGATCACAAGCAATTTGTATGCTAAAATATATTTATTTAACAAACGAATGCAAACAACACAAAGAGACTGTAAGTTAATATTAACTAAGTAATAACAGAGTATATTTGAATCTACATTACGGCATTGCAAACTTCACTACTGCAACATAGACATATGAGTACGGCTTTGCCCTTTAGTAAAACAAGTTTTATTTTCTAGCTATTTTGCCAGAGAAATAAAGATAGCTATTTCAGCCGAATTGAAAATAAACATCAAAAATTTCAAGAAATTAATTATCTACGTGATAGCACATCGTAATACAGTCACAGTACTCTTTTGCAAAAAGAATATTGTTACTTTATTACCGTATAAAAATGTTTTCTTTTTTTTTAAAGACGATGAATTTTGACCACTCTAAATTTGTCGCATACAAAACTCTCATTATGTGATATAAGCTTTCACACTTTTATTACTTCAATGATTTTACTATTCCTTCCATAGAATATATTCTTCCCGTGTTTCAATGAATACTTACGTTTCAATTTCGTGCAGGAATGAAACTTATGTATACAAAAGAGCTACATGATAACCGTTCGTGCGTTCATTTCTTTGTTCATCTAGTAGAGGCTAGGGCTCCGTTTTACTAAACAATCTGTTTATTGTTATGTTTTAACAATGCGCAGATCAGTTACATTATTTGCCTTGAAAGTAGGTGGCAATGCATGAAACATGAAATTGGCGATGAACATAAATCTTTTTTTTCTTTAATGGACAGTCGAAGTAAGAGTTCTGGTTTCTTTTCAAATTCTTGATAGCAAGTATTGTTGAAAAGAAATTCACTGAACTCTTTATAGCCACTAAAGAAAGTTCACAATAAGAAATATAGGACATAAGCCAAGTAGATTTTGTGTTACCTGTCTCACCTTAAAAATGACCCACGTACATCTTCTAACGGAATTTTACGAAAGTAGTTTGCAGCAAGAAAGCTGCCATTTAGCGTGTTCATTATTGTGGGAAATTTAAAGTACATCGCGTATTTGAATATACATATTTTAAAATCATGTTTGCCTGTGTAAGTTACTATTTCTAGTTTCATTTTTACCTCCGCTCCTATTCCATGTTTTTTTTATTTTCTATCATAATACTAAATCTCAAATTCAAGTACGTTTTATGCCATTTTAAGTGACGTATATTTTTACAGGAATAATTTAAATAAAGTAAGAGTTTTCTCTGTAAATGATACTTAGTCATAAACATCATTGTCAGTTGAAGAATACTACTTGAAATTAACTTTTGCAGTAGTAACAACACCGAAAACTAGCTCGTTAAAGATCATTCAATGACAGATTGCCTTGATCACTTCTACGCTGTATCAAGTATCGGTATTAGTTGAATCTGAATTTAGTACGAGGCCACAATATAGAGGAAATAGTAAGATTGAACTCATTATATTAGAAATGGTCAATCTTGTAAACCATTGCTCCATGACGGCACGTCCTATGTTTTGCAGCTATGTAATCAATATTTTGTATCTCAAACAAGACAATATTAGATTAGTGAAGTCAACTTAGGGACACACCGTGGTTTATGATTTAGTTCAAAAATTCATATTCAAATATTCAGTGTCTGTGAAAATGAAAATCATGTGCAATAATCATGTTGAGAATAAGAACATAACTGTCAAGATAGAAGATGCAAAACTCGGCAAGGGAGACCACTACATCTACTTAGGACAACGAATCTCCATGAGACCCTCAAAAGAGGTAGCAATCAAGCGAAAAATCACTCTGGGATGAAAAGCCTCCGCCAGAGCAAGTTCAACTTTCAAAAATCAGACGATTCCAATGATCCTGGAAAGAAGAGTATACAACCAATGTATTCTCCCGATAGTCACTTATGGAGCTGAAACATAGAACTTAACCAAGAGACAGACCTGCAAACTGAGAAGTATGCAACGTGCGCATGAGAGAATCATGCTCAACCTTACATGGAGAGATCACAAGAGAGAACAGTACATAAGGAAGAAAACAGGTGTTCGTGACATCATAGAAACTATTTTTAAAAATTAAATGGCAATGGGCAGGCCATGTTGCGAGAATGAAAGACAACCGATGGACATCACGTCTCACAACATGGATCCCCAGAGATCACACGAGAAACTGAGGACGACAGAACACAAGATGGAGAAATGAACTAGACAAATTCAGGAAATACTGGGTCTGCGATGCCCATGATAGATTATTGTGGCGAATCCAGGGGCAGGCCTATGTCAAACGACGGACGTCAAAAGACTGATGATGATGAAGATTATGATTGGAGATAAAGTAACAAATATTTGGTGTCAGTGATATTTTCCGAGATTTGATTTGAATATGTTTATGTCTTGAAGAGAGACTGTGGCATCTGATAACTTGTTCCAGGTAGAAACAGATTGGGGGGGGGAGAAGAGCTTTGTAACGTATTCGTAGCGTCTTGTTGTGATCTCTGCTTTCACAGCTGAAAGATGGCTCTAGCGTGACCTTATCTGGATGCTGCACTTGAAAATTTAGTCAATGACGTGTAGATCCGAGGGAATCCTGTATATTTCCAGAACATCATCACAGAATCGTCTGTAGGTTAGTGACTCCAGATCAAGCTCTTTCAGCCTTTCCGTATTTGATAAGTGTTTGATGTTGGGGTCATCTTTACGGGTCTTTTTAGTCCTCTCTATAGATTATTTGTTCAATTCATTTTGGAATGACCAAATGCAGCGGTTGAATCCCAAATACAGCCTAACGACTCCTTGAAACAGTATTTTAAATATTTCTACATCTATGTTCTCAAAAGTGTGGTTGAAACAACAGAACGTTCTGTTTGTTTGTTGAATTTCTGTTGGTAGAGTATTGTCGTTTTTTTTTCTCTACACTTGCGTTTTCTTAGTTATGTGAGCTCCATCTTCTATCTTCATGGTGTATCGGTGCTTAAGGTTGTTTTCGTCCAAGTGACAGACGATTTACTACGTGTTTATTCGGATGAAACTGAGGCCCACCCTTTCAGCCTTGTTTATTCCTACTGAACTCTAAATGGGAAATTTATTGCACTTCACTCTCTCTTTGTGAGTTGAACATAAAAGAGACAATATTTCAATGTAAATTTTACCGTCCATGACGATAAACTTGATTCATTATCCCATTCTTTTTAAAGTCACTCCTTCTACTATCAGTGAAGACGTAAAAATTATTCACTCGGTAATTGTTACTGCAATGGTCACACAGTACATAATTACATTCAGTGGCGTCTTTTTGTCGAGTAACATCAAAGCCGTGCAACTGGTCCTTGAGATATTTAAAATGGCGGAGCATTCTCTACATAGACTTTATATATATATATATGTACAACAATAGAATGGAGCACTCTGGTGGAGGGAGAATTGTGCGTAAGTTAATATTTCACTCAAATGACTGTCCAGTTCTACGTAGGGCAGGGGTAAAATGCCAGCCTCTGGATCTGAAGCAAAGTTTTCAATCCTACCTTGTGATGATGGATGTGTATTGGATAGTCAATAGTCACACTGAAGAGCTATAATACAACGAAACAGCTGTCAGTGGATGACACAATTATTAATTATATATATAAATATATATATATATATATATATATACACACACACACACACACGCACACACACACACACACACATATATATATATATATATATATATATATATATATATATATATATATATATATATATATGTATGTATGTATGTATATATCATTGTGTCATCCACAGACAGCTGTTTCGATGTATTACATCTATTCAGTGTGGCTATAGACTTTATCCTATCCAGTACTGCGAGGCAGAATTGAAACCCGGAGGCCGATATCCTACCTCTGGACTACGGAACTGGGTGGTCAGTAAGGCTAAATTTAAGCGATATATTCATTTACGCAGAAACTCCTCATCCACCAGAATGCTCTATTCCTATGGAAGAGAATTGCATATATATATGTATATGTGTGTGTGTGTGTGTGTGTGTGTGTGTCAGTGTGTGTGTGTGTACATGGAAATGGGTGTTACAAAGATAGTGCAGCATGGGTCCTTTTAAGAGGTGGAGGAGTACCCGTTTTAAAAATTTCCTTCGAATCTGATGACTGGCGCAATATTCTAACCCACCAAGCAGACCCCACACAGTTTTTCTTTATCATCAAGCAAGCAAAAACAAAAAACGGAACGATTTCAGTTCAATGATTCCACATAGTTTTTACTTCTGATTCGAGATCTGAATATTTTTTCTCAAATCTGAGTGGAAAAATGTAGCAGTCCGTCGGAAATTCAGGAAAAAAAATTAAACCAGAAATTTGATAACTTTGCAGAAATGTAATTGCATTAAACTAAACATTCACACTGTCTACATTCTGCTTCTGGGCTGCGACTGAGAAGGAAGGAATTGGAGGAAAGATCTTCTAAAATTAGTCGTTTCTAAGAAATGCGGAAACGTTAAACACGACATTCATTTACTTCAAATACATAACGATTTGTTCTATCAGCATTGAATGACTTGCCCATTTGGTGGAACTAACAATGTCAGTATCTTCGCATAATTACACATTATGAAACTATGAATTTAACATCGTTATTACATGTAAAGAAAATTATATTAAACTGGTAAATACTGAAATAAGTATGTCAGCAAATATCTGATCATTCCTGCTATTTTGATATATTCAACAAGCCTCATACCGGAAGGTTCATTTAAAATTGTACCATGACATACATTTCTTGTATTGCAAGGTTAGCATCTTAGTTTAGCAACACTTGGAAATTTGTTCCGTTTTTTGAACAGTACAATTGGTTGCATTGGGTCACTGGCATAAAACTGCTGTGCAAAGCTATCTTCATCTGGAATGTAATGATCAGACGACGAAATATAAATAACCTCCTCATCTCTTTATTCTACTCAGCATGAGCTGATAATTAAAATAGCGTTTTTCAATCCATTGATTGTGACCCAAAATTAGGTCACGAAAAAAAAATCTCTCTAGATCGGAATAGACTTTATATTATCAAACCTTGTTTAATGTTGAAAAAAGAACGGACTTCTAATGAGGGGTCCACATACCACAGAAAGGGAAAATGTGGATATGGCTAACCCCTAGAAAGGAAACTATAAATTATGCAAATTATATCTTTAAAAAAATTTAAATCTATAATCCCATGCTTATAAAAGCTGGTGATGTGATTTTTTTTCGAGCAATTGTTCAGTGTCCTTTTATTACGTCACTGTTATCTTGTATAATATTAGCTAACTGTGAGTTATCCGGATGTGTGAACGCATCTCGGAGTTAATTATCGTTGAAACTGAAACTTTTTATTTGATTTACTGATTACTTTCCTGGTGATCAAACATTGGATCGTGAGAGGAATCGAAACAATGTAAGTATTGATAAAAAATTCAGTGAAAAGCTCTCAGTTAACTAAATGGATGATCTGTATGAGATATCTAAAGACCGCACAATCCAATTAAAAAATTGCAACTGATATGGTTCTGGCCAAGAGTCTCGAAGCAATATCCAGAAATTGGCGAGGATGCACTCAAAATCTATTATCTCTAATGATCTTCTATCTCTGTAGATTTGGTTTTCCAGTTATTACAAATTCTAGCACAAAATAAGAGTTTTGAAGAGAATTGGCTTTCTTCTACGAATCTCCTTGGAACTCGGCGCCTTCTCTATAGAGCAAATGATGAAATCGTTACCGACAAGCAGTGGCAAATTTCAAATTAATTTTATCTTCTATTTAATAAAATTTGAATGAATGATTGGGTCTCAGTAAAATAAAAAAAAGGTTGATAATCATTTGTCGAAAGTAATATGATCAGCAAGTACTAAAATACGATGAATATTTACCAATATCAATTGTATTTCCGGCCATTTCCGATATTTTATTGATAACACCAAGTTGGATCTTGTACAAAGTACACGGTGAATATTTGAGACTTCTCACTTCACACAAGCACACGCACACACACACACACACACACACACACACACACATATATATATATATATATAATTATTGTGTTATCCACAGACAGCTGTTTCGTTGTATTACAACTCTTCAGTGTGGCTATAGACAATCCATTATCATATCCAGTATATATATATTTATATAATTGCATACAATACATAGTTTATTGTACGTGAAACAGTAGTGTTTGATGTAATATTCTACGAATTTCTTCGATAACACATACCTATTTTTTCAACTTATTTCTACTCATATCATAACCCTCCAAACGTTTTTCTAGAACCGTTGAATAATTGCACGATGCCAATTTGATGATAATAATGTTCGGTATTTTGAACTACCAAAGATCATACTAGCACACACCGAATTTCGGGGAATTTGAACAGCGTACGCGAACCGAATGTTAACTTGTGCATGAAACCTTAAGGAAAACGCTGGTATAACTGTCAGTCTGTCAACGAACAAGTTGATCGCTTGGATCTTCAGGCAGGGTGGAGTCAAAAGTGAGAATCTGAAAAGAAATTTGTCAGCATTAACATTGCTTCCACTTTAAAAATGCTGGGTGGTCCCCACGAAGGCTATTAAGCAAAGGGGCTTCCGGGAAGACTTATCTATAAATACTACAAATATCTTTGATGATAGATAAAAGCATTAGAAATTACCAACCAAAACTCTCAACAGTCTACACAAGTTTCTTCAAATTTCTCGCTGGTTGACTGTCGTATAAGCCGCATTACTGATGCTACAGGGATGAAAATTAAAATATTTACTCCTTATTATGTTTAAAAAAAACAAATCATTTTCATGAAAAATTTTCAAGGGAGGCTCAATTTAGAATGTATTCTTTTGCTAAATTAGTCCCTTATCTTATGTCTGGCAGCATTCATACCTGCATTTTTTTCTTTATTCGGACGTTTTAAAGATGCAACAAAAGGCAAGAGAAACAACTTTGAATTAATTATTCCTTGTCCATTTTTTTAACTGATTACCTCGAACAAGATATGCTGCCAAAAGACAGTGGTTTCCTATTGAATGACAAACCAGACCTATTTTCCACTCATTAATTTTTATCCTCCTATTCTGTTGTTCATTTTTCGACTCATTCATTCTCTGTGTGGTTCTTATTTTCTGTCTTTCAGCTCTTTCTGTTGTCATTTTATATATTCATATATATATAAATATATATATATATATGCATATATATATATATATATATATATATGCATATATATATATATATATATGCACATATATATATATGTATATATATATGTATATATATATGTATATATATATATATGTATATATATATATATGTATATATATATTATGTATATATATATATGAATATATATATATATATATGAGTATATATATATGAATATATATATATATGAATATATATATATATGAATATATATATATGAATATATATATATATATGAATATATATATATATGTATAAATATATATATACATATGAATATATATATATGTATATGAATATATGAATATGTATGTATATATATATATATATATATATATATATATATATATATATATATATATATATATATATATATATATATATATATATATATATTACTTTTTTAAAATTCTGTCTTTCTTTATTTCTTTTTCCTTCCATTCTTTTATCCCCCCCCCCCCGATTTCCTTTTTCACTTCGGGTTATTATTTTTTTCATTCTTTGTTTCTTTCTATCTCTTCTTATATCTTTTCTTTCACTCTGATTTCAATGTATGCTTCTTTTCATTCTTTTTTTTTTAATCACCTTTTCATTTTCCATCCATTTTCCATTTTGGGTTTTTTTTCATTCATTTCTTTTGGAAATTTTATTTTTCATTCATTCCTTATTTCTCCGTTTAAAAATTATTCTTCCAATTTTCATTTATTTTTTATTTTTGTCTCGCTCGCGCCCCTAATAGCTATTCTTTCATTTTTCTTTCACTCTTTGTTTTGTTTTTATCTTCTTATTGTTATTTTTTATTTCAAATCCTTTTTTCTTTCTTTCTTTTTCCTCTGTTATTCTTTCCATTTAGCTATAATTCTTTATTACTATTTGTTTCTGTGTTTGTTTCTTTCTCTCTTTATTTCTTTCCCTAGTCTTTTAACTAATTGTTGTAGCTCCACCAATGATCCATCAAGTAGGTATCAGATTCATCTCTCCTCGAATGTCCGTGTCTATGTAGGTGTATCCGTGTAAGTGTTTTTATCTCCGTATGTTAATGGTCACATTTTGGGGGGTAAAACCTTGAAAATTGCACCACTAGTCTCCATCTAGAGACAGTTTTTGTTTTGTCTTTTTCGGAGAAAGCGCCTTTTTTTTTTGATCTCTATGATCATTTAAGTTAAGATTTCGCAAATCCTGTACTGGTATTTTTTGGATTATTTTGGATAATAATATCTATTTTTTATATCATAATTAATAATTTTTCAGATAATTAGTTGTGGTAAATGCACGGGCTACAGTGATTCATTTATGTGAGATAAGGATATATCTTTAATCCTCTTTTTCTGTTTGTTAGCTTATTTCTTTCTTTCATTTCCTTTGGCTTTTATTTATTTATTCTTCATTCACTGTTGATTTCTTTTCATTTCATGCGATCTTTATCGTGTTTCTTTCTTTCTTCTTCGTTTCTTCTTATTCCAGTATCTTCATTATTCATCCCCCTTTCTTTCTCTTTTTGTCTTTCTTTGTTTCTCTTTGACTCTTTTCCTCTCTGTATCTCGCTTTTACTTTCCCCAAAATTCTATTCACCTTTTCGTTCGTCTGTTTGTTTGTTTGTTTGTTTGTTTGTTTCTTTCTGTCTTTCTTTCTTTCTTTCTTTCTTTCTTTCTTTCTTTCTTTCTTTCTTTCTTTCTTCCTTTCTTTTCTCCCCCACCCTGTTTCTTTCTTAAACTGTATGTTCTGTCTTGAATAAAAACAAGCAGAGTCAATTTCTCGGAGCTGTGGTGTGCGAGTGTGCGAATCACTTGTTGGGCGACGTCACTTGTAAAAAGCTATTTTATCTTCTGGTGATCTCATGTGCCCACCCTAAATGGAGTGTTTACTTTTTATTCCAGGCCTCCACCTGTTCTATACCACACGTACGAATACACACATACACACACACACACAAACACACACTTATACACACTAACACATACACAAACTCACAAACACAAACACACACACATACCTGCACAAATACACATACACACACAAATACACATACACACACAAATACACATAAATACACACAAAAACATCCATACACACAAACACACACACACACACATACGCACAAACATACACACGCGAATACACAAACACACAAATACATACATGCAGACGTACAAAACATAAATGCACAAATACACATACACACACAAACATATACAAATACACATAAATACACACAAAAACATCCATGCACATTCACGCAAACACACACATGCATACACACATACTCACAAACACACACTCGCAAACACACACATGCAAACACAATAACACACGCAAATACACACACGAAAACACACACACACACACACACATGCAAGCATACACGTGCATGAACGCATATACACAGCAAATCAACAGCAGCAGCCTTTTAGCGTGCGTCGTTGGCCATAGACCGTCACTAAGATTCACCAGACCTCTTGATCGTGGGCGTCATGGCGTCAATATCTCCTGAAACCGTCTAGATCGTCATGCCATCTTACTTTCTGTTAGCCACCATCTTGCATATGATCCCTGGTGATTGGTCGTCTGCCATCATTGCAACATGCCTTACCCATCGCCATTTGTATCTTTTTAATGGATTCGATAATGTTTCCGACTCTTGTTTTCTTTCCAATTTATTATGCTGTCTTGTGATCTCTCCAGGTGATGCTGAGCATGGTCCCTACCTGTGCACGTCGCATGGTTCCTGATTGGGGATCCAGTTAAGGTCTGGTTCTATGATTCAAACCCATACTTTCATAGTACTGAAGACATAAACTCATTGGTCTCGTAATCCAACTTGTCCCACATATCCAACAAATATGACCTTATGCCAGACCTAACTTAGTAAAAGAGCATTATTTCTAATTGAAACGCATTGAACTAGATTTATGTATATATGTAGATTTTTTTTTACCATACACTGACACAAGGACACAAGAGAAGAGCCCCCTTGTTTGTTGTCACTTTCTGGCTATTGTCATAGGTGTATAGTCAGTGGGACGCAAACTAACCGAGAGCGTCCGGGGTTCATTAAGAACGGAAACCAGTCTATAGGTATTTCGGAGATTCCCACTCTTTTACTAATAAATGAAAATACATATACCCTATAACTGTATTGATGGAATAAACAAACCAGATACAATAAATATAGAAATAGGCTTAGGCGAGGTAGGTAATAAAAGTTGTTCACCCCCACTAAGCATAGTTCAGGCACCAAGGAATTGCCTCAGACTACGTTCCTTTGAGTACTGTAAATAAAAATATAAAAAGTGTGTCCGTAATCGTGTACGCACATATGATTCAAAATTTACAGAACCCGTCTTCGGGTTTCAACGTGCAACCTCCCCTGTGAAAGTCGAACATTCCACCAATTGCCCCACGTAGACATGCTCGCTAAGTGAACGATGCTGTTTCATCGGCAGAACAAAGGCGTCGTCAACCGATAGTATTTTTGTAGAATTTATTTTAAACCAGTTTCAAATAATTCAATTCAATAATCTATTTTTTTTTTTTTTTGTTAAATAAACATGTGACCAACGCATTGGTATGGATATATGAATAAATATATCAAAAGGTGTGGTCCCGTCTGTAATGCTTCATTTAATCGTTATTCAGGTACTTTTTCTTTTTTTTGTTCTTTTTTTTTTTTTTTTTTTTTTTTTTTGCTATTCTGCGAATCCGTAGTTGATTTTAACAAACATTTTTGCCCACACAAAATGAATGATTGCCAAATTCTGTGTAAGACTCCAAGAATTTTTTCATAAATTTCATACTATCGGAATCTTAAACTGAAACATCTGCTTTCAAACATTTCAAAAATGGTCTCACGAAAAAAACTGCTCAGACGGCGCAAAAAAATTAATATATATGGAATTAAATGAAATATTATTCCCAGAAATATGTCCGAAATATGTCAGAAATTATCTGGAAATATGCACAGAAACACAATACTTGAAAAATCTATTAAAACAGATCACTTCAAATAACTGTACTTAGGCATGATTTTAAAACAATAGTGGTGCGTTCAATGTTTCCATAGTTTTTCTTCCATGGAATTTTCACATGCTAGAACACTTGTTGTTTAAGAGGCACAGAAAAAATGTCCATCGATTTTAACGTTGGGAGATTCAGTGTTCAAAACTCTACGCTTGATAATAGTTCAATAAAGAATATGCTTTAATTCTTTTCTACATTTTTCAAGTAGTTAAGTTACTTTCTTAAAAAAACATGGTGGCTTGATCACAATTTCAGTATCCCTGCTCCCACTGTGGATAACTATACGTCGCTGTCCCGCGAGTCGGATCACCAGTTAATCTTTAAGTGTACGATCCACATAAAAAGATCCAGAAAATTGTCTATTGAAAAGTTATGTGATAAATCAACGACTTTTCTATTGCAATTTCTACAGTGGGTGGTGTAGAAGAATCAATATATATTGTATGATACAGCGCAGCTCAAAAAATGTCTACTCTTCAGTTATATTTACTGGGTGGGAACGATTTGCAGGCAGATACCTTCTGATTTCGTACATAAAATTTAAGACAATGATTTAACCGTTATCAGTTCCTAAAACTACATAAAACACGCCATTTTCACTAAAACAATATAATGAATAATGTGCTATCAGACAAATTCAAGTTACTGTGTGTATATATGATGATTATCTTGCAGTATACGTTACCTCTCTGGTATATTGTCAAATGAAAAAATGTGTAATATCAATCAACCCTGTCAAACTTAGGGACTATATCATTGGCTTTAATTTCGTTCACGCAAACTTTCTCATATATATATATATATATATATATATATATATATATATATATATATATATATCGGAATTACTTTTCCCTTTTTCTGTTAAGTAGTGCAGGGGGCATACTTTTTTGACTGGAGAAAGTAGATCACTATATGTACCTAGGACAACGAATTTCAATGAACCCTCAAAAGAAGAGATTAAAAAAAGAATCACTCAAGGATGGCAAAGCTTCGGTCGGGCAAGATCAACCTTCGAGAAAAAGTAAATCCCAATCGCCTTTAAAAAAGAGAATTTAACCAATACATCCTCCCGATAGTCACGTATGGAGCTGAAACATGGAACCTAAACAAGAGAATGAGCCACTAACTGAGAACCATACAACTGCATACGATAGTATCATGCACGACATTACATGGAGAGACCACAAGATGGCAAAATATATCACTTGCACAACCAAAGAGGGCCGAATACAAGATAGAGGGACGAACTAGACAAGTTTAAAGAGCACTGGCTTTTCGATGCCCTTGATAGAGAGGTCAAGCGAATTTGGGGTGTGGTCTATGTCGAACAATTGACGATAAAAGACTGATGATGATGATGATGATGATGATGATGGCAATTATTCTTCGTGATGTATATCATTGCTATTTCTCATTTAAATTAGTATATATATATATGTATATATATATATATATATATATATATATATATATATATATATATATATATATATATATAATTACATCTCTTCAGTGTGACCATCCAGTACCGCGAGTCAGAATTGAAAGAAACCCTCACATTGGACCCGATATGTATATATTAAGAAAATTTGTATTTATTCAGATATTCGATTTCTTATTTCTTCTTTCAATTTTCAAGAATTTTCCAAAGAGGTTCCCTCCGATTTCAGGGGGAAAATCATTTCTGAATGATTCCCTGATGAATAACATAAACCAACTTTACTGAATACACGTTATTGCCCTTCCCTGGGGAAGACCAAGTTCTTTCGCTAACATATATATATATATATATATATATATATATGTGTGTGTGTGTGTGTGTGTGTGTATGTATATATATATATATATATATATATATATATATATATATATATATATATATATATATATATTCTAGAAACATTAAAAAAAACTTTTGTCTAAATTTTGTTTGTGTCACTTCAGTCATTTATTTTCCCGATATCTGTCAAAGATATTTATATAGTTTTCTTCAGTGTTTCCCCCTGTTTCAAAAATAATTTGTTATTATAGCATTATGTATACATTTTTCTCCTTGGGATTATCAGTTGTTTACTGTATAACTGTTTGGGGGATTTTAAAAATCTAAACATTTATATTAACATGGCACCCAGCAGTGTTGATCCAAGCCCACCTCCTTTTCAGCTATGTTTTAATATATAGCTTATGTCATACACATAGTTTGTTATTACGTGAAGGGTGTTATGTGTATTGTAAATAGATATAATTTCATACTACACATCATTAACTTTTTTGAAACAGGACTTACTTACGTAGGTTACCCCTAAAAATGAACTCAACGATGGGAGATCAGTAAGTATAACAACAGATGTGACTTGCTATATATATATATATATATATATATATATATAGAGAGAGAGAGAGAGAGAGAGAGAGAGAGAGCAAAATACGAACATGTAATTCAATATACGATGTGCGATGGCTTTATTCCTTAAAAGCGCTCGATACAAGAACATTTAGTTAGTGTAGCTTTGATATATATTTTCGATCTATTCGGATCCCTATTTTAAACGTTATTAGGGGTTGTGTATTATACTGTTACTGTGTGTTTTACCGCTTTATTATGTTCCTGTCCCGTTTTTCTTGTTTCTGATTGCCCCATTCGTAATATCTTGATTTTTTTCCAGTTTGTAGTATCTCAAGGTTTTTGTTTTGTTAATTGCGTTTATTCTTCCAACCCTGCAAGAAAAGAAATAGTCTATGCTGCAATGACCTTAGGCACATCAACACCTTCAGTAGCTCTACCGTTAACAAAGCCTTCCACATATATCATAATGTTAACTGTAAAAACAAAATATTGTCTACCGTCTACAATATAATAGATGCAAATTGCAATACACAGGCAAGTCTGAGTGGCAATTCAACATTAGACTTAATAACATAATCAAATCACGTAATCATCCAAACTTATTCCCACTAGAACGAAACTTCTGCACTCCAATCACAATTCTGGCACAGACACAAAATTCAAAATCATTGAAAAAATACATATCTATTCATGACAAGAATTTTAGAACAACATGGAGATATGTGGATTAATATACTTTAAACTCTCTCCCCAAACGGACTCAACGCTAAAATTAACAACCCTAACCACACCGACCTCTGAAACCCTCTCACTCATAGCAACCCAACATCCACAACCTATCCCCCTTCAGGTATATCCAATATTAGAAACTCCATGCAGTTATACAGACCCAATATATAAAAACTTATGTATGGTATCTCATTCTTACAACTCAGAGCCATTAGATTTTTCCCAAAAGATATCTGATCAGATATATCAAGGATGCCTTTATCCCACCATTTATACTGATACCAGAGATGGCCTCATCCAAAATTTACCAAGCATCCACATAGTCTAATACAAGATGACAACCAATGCTTCCTTTGAGCAGCACAACCAATAAAATACCCAGAACTGCTGCTACTACCTCCAACATGATAACCAAGTATACCAACACAGATCTCTCCAAAGATAGACTACAGTCAGGATTCACCATAATAACCCAAAAGGAATCCTCTTCCTTGATTTCCATTTTTGCTTCAAAAATAAAACATCTGATGCTAAATTTGTTTTGTACGGAAACCTTCAAACCACTGAAAGGTGCACATATGCTACTGAAGATGGGAACTCCTCCCAAAACGTGTATAGTGTATTAATCAATTCATTTATGAATTAATTGATTTACAAATAAAGTCTACGTGTACTTTTACCCCTGAGTCTATTTCATCCTCTATTGTTCACCCACATGCATATATATATATATATATATATATATATATATATATATATATATATATATATATATATAATTGTGACATTCACATAGAGCTGTTTCATTGTATTACAACTCTTCAGTGTGGCTCTAGACTATCCATTATCCCATCCAGTACCACGAGGCAGGATTGAAACCTTTGCTTCAGACCCGGAGGCCTGTATCCTTCCTTCGCGCCACGGAACTTGACGGTCAGTAAGGTTGAATATAAGCAATATATTTTTTTAGCATATAATCCCCATACACCAGAGTGCTCTATTCCTACGGAAGAGCATTATATATATATATATATATATATATGTGTGTGTGTGTGTGTGTGTGTGTGTGTGTGCACGCGTGTGTGTGTGTGTGTGCACGCGTGTGTGTGTGTGTGTGCAATTAAAGAACCGCCTATGATATATACGTATATATAATTATATAATTGTATTTTTTCAATTTGAATACCTATAATTGTGTTGAATATACTGGTGCATAAAAGGGTATATATTTTTGTATAGTGTCGGTAACAGAATCACACATATGAGCATGTGTGTGGCCGATACTGGACACTGGTTGTTTGATATTTCAGACATCTACTTTATGGTCAGTAATTGCCAATTGTTTATGTTACTCGAGAGTTAATGGTGTCAAAGGTGGATGACGATTGGGCATTGATATATGTTTTGGAAAATATTCGATTGTATTCTCGAATTTCCGCCTTCAGCCTCCTTGGAATGTGTTGTTATGAAAATACTAAAATTGCTTTCTATTCTGCAAAATAAGTTTCAAGTAAGAAATACATTGTTTGAACAACTGCAGAAAGTTACACCTTGAAGCGGGCGTTTTGAGCAGATAAAACTTCCTTTTGTTATGAATATGTAAATCAAGTCCTGCAAACGTCAGTAAGTTTCACAGGCTGGGCAAAATTCTATTTCATGTTCATATAAACAGGATGTCCCAAAAATGTAAACATATTTTATCATGAATGATCTCAAAAATTTTTTTTCTTTTTCATGTGAAAATTGACCGTAGAAATGAATCATTATAGGCTCTCTTTTGAACGACTGGAACTTAGCTCAAAGTTGCACGAGAAACAGTAAAGTGTAAACAAAGTTCAGTTTGATTTATTCAGAGCTATTCATCTTGGTTGTTATAGTCACGACCTTTGGATTTTTTAAAAAAATGATTGGTCTCGCCATTGTATTTCCTGCAACAACAGTTACGACAAAAATGCTGCAGTAGAATATTCGAAAAAAAAAAAATTGAAAAACTGGCCTGGCTGGTCACTTAATAAATAACCGTTACTTGAACAACGTATTTTGGCAGTATGCAGAGTGGGGATGAGCAATTAACAAATTGGGAAAATAGTTATCAGTAAATGAGTTACTTTTCTTGGCTTTTTGTTGAGCAGTGATCACTAAAAAGTCTGAATTTTTTTAAAGTAATCAACGCCTAAATACTGCTAAACGCCAACAAAAAGATCAATTTAACATAAACTTACATTGGAAATTGATCCTACCTCACCAAAAACCTACTTGGGGATTTTTTTAAAACGTAATGAAGAGTAGATGCTTAAATTTCCAGTCCTATAGCTCCATAAATGCCGCCTACATATTTGATATATACATACATAGCTAGCTACACATACTAAGCAGATTTTTTGCAACTTTTAAATTGTACTTTCAATCCATAAGATTTTCGTTTCCTCAGCAAATTTGTCTCACGAAAAAATCATTTCTAAGGTTTCAGTATACTTCGAATACTTTGAACCGTTACTTCCGTACGACGGACGGAAAGTAGTGGTCCAGTTTGGTATTAAAGTTACATTGTGAATAGAACATTTCCACCCCCATGCTAAAACGTTTAAAAAATGATTTTTCTCGAAAAAGACTTTTTTTTCGGAGCAAAGAATGATCACAGGGATTGAAAACACAAAAAACTACTTGCGAAAACCACTTGGCTCTAATGCCCCTGGGGAAGCTTGGAATCATCTCATCTGCACACACATAGCTATGGGCGAATAACAGGATAGACTGAGCTCCTCAGCATTGGTTAGCAACCAGTTTAGAAAAGGGATAACTCCGATTCCAAACTGAAAAAGTCCAACCTCTTGTGAAGCATCGATGGACCTAGCAAATCAAAAGTGGATTATAATAAATTGCTCGTGTAAAATGAATGAGTATAAAAATAAACATACAAAATAACGTCTCTGTAATCTCTACCTTCTCTCCAAATCTTAGGTACAAGTGGAAGATTTTTTTCTCTAATTTTTATGCTCTCACAGAAGTAAGAAGTTCTCTCGTGCTGGCTACAGCTCCGACCGTTCGTTTCAGGGCCACACATATGAGATTACTACTTACTCGAATGGTTTGTGATGTGTTTTGATTTGAAGCGATGTCACTACCTGAGCTTTTTGACACAAAGCTAGAGGAGAAATTGATTCACACCTTTCCCAAGGATATTGGTGAGAACATGAACCTAAATTCAGCTGGAGTTTGGACTCGGCTCACCAAGTGCATTTTCAGTGCTGTTATCCGTCAAGCCGGTCTCCCTCTGAGTTAATTCCAAATTACAGAGCTAAATGAAGACCGTATTGAAGACAATGTGCTGGTCAGATGTGACATGGCTTCTGTTGTCGTATAAGAGTGTATTCAAGTAAAAGAAATATCAGCTGCAGCTTGAAAAAACATGTTTTTGCACCCCTGACAAAGTCATCAAGAACTCACAAACGAACATTAAGTGCTTTGTTAATTATGGTGAGAACTTCCGCTGTGGTTATATACTCCTCGTGTGAAAAGTGCAGAATAGGCTGTTATTTCCACAGGCTTGGTTCTTCTCATTGTTCGGCTTGTTCTTCTTCACTAATTACCAAAATACAGACGTTGATTGAAGAGTTTGTTCTGGCTTTATTGTTTCACAGATCATCATCATCATCATCATCATCATTCTTTTAACGTCCGTCGTTGGACATAGACCTTCCCTAGGATTTGCCACACTTCTCTATCATGGGCGTCACGGAGCCAGTACTTCCTGAACCTGTCTAGCTCGTCTCTCCATCTAACATTTTGCCGGCCTCGGTTGCGCATTTGGTCTCAGGGAATCCATGTTGTGATTCGCGATGTCCATCGATTGTCTGCCATTCTTGCAACATGGCCAGCCCACCACCATTTGAGATTTTTTAATAGATTCTATGATTTCCCTGGCGCTTTTCTTTTCTCAGATGTACTGTGCTGTCTTGTGGTCTCTTCATGTGAGGCCCAGCATTATTTTTTCATGTGCGCGTTGCATGGTTCTCAGCTTACGAGTCTGTCTCTTGGTTAAGTTCCATGTTTCAGCTCCATAAGTGACTATTGGGAGGATGCATTGGTTATACACCCTTCTGTTTAGGATTAATTGGATCTTATTATTTTTGAAGGTTGAGCTAGCTCTGCAAAAGGCTTGCCATCCTAGTGTGATTCTTCGCTTGATTTCTTCTTCTTTTGAGGGTCTCGTGGAGATTCGTTGCCCTAGGTAGATGTAGAGGTCTACTTTCTCGAGTTCGTTTCACAGATATCGTACTTTAATTGTGAATTTAGAATCTAACGAAAACCGTCAGCATTTTTATAAACGAAGTCTCGTTACTTTTACTTAGTGTATCATATGTTTACCTTTTTCGCTCCCGGCTGATGAATGTTATTTTCTAATTATTTTGTATAAAAAGTATAGGAATCGTCAATCGTTCCGTTCAAACCAACATTGATGATTTGAAATCTACTTTTCATAAATAGACAACGAGCGAATATGCACTTTTTCAATCAGTTAATGTAAGAAAAAAAAATTCATATGGATATTGCTATTCTGCTCATAAAAGCGATGTATAAAAAAATAACAGCCGTTTTTCTATACTTTTTACACACGAGCAATTAAAAAATAACATTCCCTACCTAAAAAAAAGAATTGTGTTCCACGCTTTCATTAATTGATTCATCTGATCCATTTCCTTTGTCCCAATGTTACTGTTGCTTTACTTTTGGCCCACTCTCAGACTAAATTTCTGTGTTGAGATGTGTTAGTATCATATACTATTCTTTCGAGCCAATTTTCTCATCTCTGTTGTTCTATTACAACGTTTCGGCCGCTGTACTCTTTGGCATTTCTTCTATGTGAATTATCGTGACGAACTGTGTTACTATTGTACAATGATTGTTTCTTGACTATTTGCTTGTTTCTTGCCGTTCAGTTATGAAAAAAAAAACAATAATCAACATGTCTCTCGTAAATTGAAAAGAAATTTCACTGGATGAGGGAAGAAGACTGGATCGGCCGAAACTTTTTGTGAACAACATCAACAATGCAGAGAAGAGATTCACCTAGATCATAATTTTTTCTATCAGGTTTTTGTAACATTTTAGTTGAATATGTGTGCATTTACAAAAAATAAGCTAATGATGTTAACATACATTCATGAAACAGTGCTATTTCTATTCTTCCATCTGTCATATGATATGCACTTTTCTCCCCCTTAACTTAAAAATACAATTACTGGGTAAATGCATAGTTAATGTTCTTATTACAGAAATGCATTGCAAGTAACTTTACATAG
The DNA here is from genome assembly GCA_963457665.1 of Thysanoteuthis rhombus. Lineage (NCBI taxonomy): Eukaryota > Metazoa > Mollusca > Cephalopoda > Oegopsida > Thysanoteuthidae > Thysanoteuthis > Thysanoteuthis major. The sequence goes on along the minus strand of OY735231.1, from coordinate 35,645,792 downwards.
GAAATGCACTGAATTGGCATCTGGATTGAGGTGAGAGTTTCTTGAACTTCGAAATGTATTCCCGAATATTTTTCAGTTCAAAATCTTGCAAGGATGCATTATGAAATAAAGGAAAATTAATTCATATTTTTCTATACATCCCTTGCCGAACATGCAACACCTAATCAAAGGCTGGTTTGTATCATATGGTGGAATCCAGTAACTATTTCCAGAGGCCCTGATCCTGAAATTTAACTGTGTTAACTCGTTTTTCTGTACACACCCTGAATTAACCATAAGTATTCCACCTAGTCTTAATACAATTATGCAAGCTTTGCAAATATTTGTCATGAAAAATCGGTTCTTCCGAAATTTGATAGACCTCTTAAAAGCCAAGCCAATAGAGTTATGGAAATGTTCATGTTCTTTCCATGCAATTCGGTTAGGTTTGAGGTACTTGCCAAAATCCTTAACAAATTACCTTTAGAGGAATCAGTGCCAAAAAGATAATCAGAGAGAAATTAGGGCGTGGACTTCAGGAATTTCCGACTTTTCTTTTGAAAATATCTCAAATATTTCTCCCCAAACCTTCTTGATTTTTTTTTTTTTAATGTTCAGGAGTTAACTGACATTGGCGGCCATTTTGACTCCAGCCAAGCAAAAAAAAAAAAAAATTATGATGAGTTCGTAAATAGTTTATGAGATCGCTTTCATAATTTTTTTTCTCTCAGTTTTTTTCAAGTGAAAGTGAATTTTAAGGATTATAACCAAAAAATGTTTAAAGAATATGAATTCATTAAAAAAATATTTAATCTGATTTAATCTGCTTCAATGATTTCAGACATACACAATACGTGCGTCAAAGTGTAAATTTCCTTGTTTGGCAGGCCTTTGTAGAAATTCTTTGATGGCCACTAACACAAGGGATTAAATCTTAATTCAACCGTTCAATTCTTTATCATTTATCTAAAACGTACAGGTCTCTTTCTTCTCATTTGAAACGTGTACGTTGAACCAGTTACGATTTGTCATTGTTTGGCTTTGAACTGATTAGTCTTTAATCATCTTGAAACGTTAATCGAAACGAAAGAAGATAATATCGACTTAAATTCGAGGTGGAGCATCAACAGTATTCCATGAATTATTTAAACTTGTATGCTCATCTTTTTATGATTATTATGAAATTTCAATGGATGCTTTCCTAATAAACTTCGAAGCAAATTCAGTCTGTGTAAAATTGACTGCAATCATCTTAAGTATGATTTATATCATCGATATTCAAGCTCCTGTAGACAGAGACAAGTCGTTAAGTGTTATATGGCTTATTCAGCAACTTTAAATATGCTATTTTCGTCACCCTTTATATCTTAAGTCTTACTGGCTCCAACTAGTTTAATAGCAGTAGTATGTAAAAACGCTCAGAGAAACCAAAGAGCAATAAAATTAAGATAAAAGGAAACAAGTCAGAAGTTGATAATGATATTTATTGGACAACTCAAAACAATACTAGACTACTACCACTACGAATAATAATGATAATACTATATGCAAACGATATGCAATGGAGTAAAAATTGGATAATGAAGAATGTGGCCGTATCACTAAATTTGAATGACATATACTACTAAGCTGTCATGACTTAATCATCAAGGCGCCGTCCTGGTCATACAGGGGGAGGGGATTCAAGTTTCGTCGGAAGCTGCTAGTATATTTTCTTATCTATGTTATTGCCTATCTGCCGTAAAATGTGGAAACGACTTGAGTGTTGAGACGAAAAGTAACAAAAATTAGAATAAAGATATTCTAGTCAAAAGTCATTACATCTATTATTATTGCAAGCAGCAATAATTAGATGGAAGAGAAACTAATAAAAAAATCATTGATAATGATGTTTTATCTCAAGAACGACTAGACAAATAGACAATATTTTGAAGAGTTCTGTTTTTTTATCATACATGATTTTTTTTTTTGGAAACTTGGTCAGCCACACTAAAAAAAAAATAGACTGCAACAACAATTTATTTGATAGAATCGGAAATAACTCTCTGACAAGTTTTGAACAACACCCGTGTCTCAATATTCTCTTTAACAAAATAGAAAGAGGTGCATCGAGCAAGAGTCAGCGGTTTATTTGAACATGTTCTTTTTATGTAAAGAATGAGAACAATTTCCTGTGAAAACATTACAATTTCAAAATGATCCTATGTTATTCAAAACCAAAGACAAACAAGAAAAATTGTCAATATTTACGTACGTTTCAACAGTTCTTTTTTTATTATTTTTGGCTGATATTTGATACGTCAACGCTCCACAAATGATATTTTTACCCGTTTTCACAAATCTGCCTTGGGCGAAGGTTGGGAACAATTGTTACTTTTGACACTAACGTTAATTTAAATCTCTTTATAGTTTGAACAATTCGAAGAAGTTCAGTCCATCGGAAATTCGAGAGAGTGCTTATTTGCATTATTCGTTAAGCGTTTAATCGTGCATTTCAACAAAAAATAGATGTCGTACCGCTAGTTTCTAGTAATACCATGTGTCCTTTGATAGATAGATAGATAGATAGATAGATAGATACATACATACATACATACATACATACATACATACATACATACATACATACCAACATACGCACATTTGAATACATACATTGATGGATAGATATGTAAATACATACATGCATACTTACATACATACGTACATACGTACATACATACATACATAAACACTTACATACAAACATACATACGAACATACGCACATTTGAATACATGCATTGATAGATAGATACGTAAATACTTACATACATACATACATACATACATGCATGCATACATACGTACATGCATGTATACATACATACATAAATACATACATACATACATACGCACATTTGAATACATGCATTGATAGATAGATACGTAAATACATACATACATACATACGCACATTTGAATACATGCATTGATAGATAGATACGTAAATACTTATATACATGCATACATACATACATACATACATACATACATACATACATACATACATACATACATACATATCCAAATACTGTTTGCTCTTCCTGCTTTTAAATCTACGGATCATTCATAACAAATACTATAAGTTGATACAGGCCTTTAATGATTAAAACCCATGTTCTATACTTGGTTGGATGCATAACATAAGCATTTTGACACTTATGCCCACAAAGAATGTTATGGACTGACATCGTTCAAACATGCTCACTGATTATTCACATTGTTCATGCGCCGAGCAACACTTTCTGTTTAATCCTAGTTGCAGTTTTGAAGAAAACATCTTGAAAAAAAAATTCCAAGATTGACCCTTAACCTCAATACTTCCACTTAATGTTACATGTTACGAATAATATCTGCTTATAGTGACATATTCCTAGTTTTACTTTTGGTTGAAATTTCTCCCTTACTTCTTTCTATCCATGAGAAACATTTTTAGTAAGATTCTGAGAAAACTGATGTCAAATGTAGACACTGTCGTTTCGTCTAATAACAAAGAAATTGTCTCTGGCGCAATGTAAGGATTATTAAAAAGAGCATTATATGCACGAATATGTTGTTGATTTTCTGTTACACAAATATAGTAGCTATTTTTATGGAGGTTTTTCTTGTTATAATGAGGATCAAATATTTGAATGTTCAGCCCCCTCTCTCTCTCTCTCTCTCACTTTCTCTTTCTCTCTCTCTCTCTCCCCATTGGCACAGCTTGTACAAGCGACATATACATAGATAGCCAGCCAGTAACACTAACTTAAAAACAGGAGAAACCAACGCTAACATTTTCTAATGACAGTTTTTGCTGACAGTGTCAGATAGATAGATAGATAGATCGATAGATAGATAGATAGATGAATAGATAGATGGATAGGTGGATGATTCAAAAGAATAGGATAGAGATACATGCGCATAATGGTTTGGATAGATAGGTAAGTAGATAGATATATAGATAGATAGATAGATAGATAGATAGATAGATAAGAACAGAGTAAGAGAGATAAATAGTTCATGTTCAATGCCTGTTTTCATTCACAACCAATACTGAACCATTTAAACAGTTTTGATTAACTTTAGACCGATAAGATGTTTCGAGAACGAAAATGAACAACTCCTAGAAATGTTTAATACATGTATTTTAAACTATCAAAATGAAATTTTCATTTGTGTTTATAATATCAGCGAATGTGATATTCCACTGGCCTTGTACCAGTTTTGCATAAGCATGCACTTGACTCATTTGTGACTAGCTATAAAACGGTGATTAGCGAGCACGTTACGTAAAGAATTAATCATGTTTTGACTTCGATCCTCACTTGGTGCTCCACCATTATGGCCTTGTGCCAGTCTGAGCAAACCTTCGAAAATACCTAATTGATTTTTTTTTTCTGTTCAGGTCTTGAAAATTTATAAAATTCATTTAATTGATAATACATCTTCTGCATTTTCGATTTTAGTCTCAAGATGTCGGAATTCATTCAACAGAACAAATTCATCGTAAACTTTGACAATTTTGTTTTTCTTCTCTATTACTTGACAGGTTTCCAAGAAAACGGGATGCAAATTCTAATCTCATTGGAAGCAGCTTCTTCAATTTCCGATCCATGCTTCTCACTCAACGGTTGTTTAAGTTGTGAAAAAGGATCTTATAAAAATTATTTGGACATTGTTTTCTGTTTTGCATTTTAGAAATGTCAGCTTGTATACAGTGTGGCTGTGTCTATCGCACTTGAAAATGAATAGAGTTATCATAGTTATGGAATAAAAGATAGAGACACAACTACTTTCTTAAATAAACTTTTATGATGAGTTAATGAAGAGAAAAAATTGCAATATGTGTTATACAAAGAAACATTACGCATCTTATTTCTATCATTCACAGTTTCCAAAATCTTTGATTAAATATTACAAATCTTTGTGGGAAAGACAAATATATATATTAAGAAATAGATGTATACGATCCGACAGAATCATTATAAATTGCGTTATATCATATAGATACCCTCATTTGAAAAGATCTCTTTTAAGAAATGATATATTATGCATAAATGTCGTGTTGAAAGAAACAAATAGCCTGAGAATGAATGAGATGAAAATTAGGAGTGAAAACAGTAATTTAGGCCTTTGCATTACTGGTTGCTGTTTAGATCAATACAAAGAGCAACGCTACGTTGAAGTGGTTAACCTACCGGTCGCAAGTTCAATTCCAGCAGCAGGCTCATTTTCTTTAATAGTTTACGTTGTCTAGACCAAGTGAAGGATCAATCGTGTAACGACGAGATATCGTTTAAAATCAGATTTTCAATATAAAATAACGCAATTTATGATAATATATATATCATTCACCAACAATCAGTACTAATGTGCTGTATACTTGCCTTGGTTTAGTATACCATCCGGACATGTGAGAAGCTGCATTTGCATCAGTATTTTTGCATCACAAAAGTGCTTCTGGAGACGCCGATGGAATTTTGGCAAAATGCATCAAGTCTTATAAACTTTATCTTCATGGTGATTCGAAATGAAGCACACTTTATGTTTCACTTTCACATTGTCAAATTACTACCACCATTCTGTCGGATTATATTAAATCCACATAGCGAACGCACACGTATATATATATATATATATATATATATATATATATATATATATATATATATATATTGAGATATAGAGATAGATGTAATGATATGAAGGGGGGTTTAAAACTTATCTTGGACTCGTGATTTGACTCGCGTAACTTTTCACTGAGTCGTTCATATTCATTTCAGCCACAAACAGCACTTATAATGCATAAGTAATAGAGATTATATCTGGCTTCTCTTATTACTGCTTCAAAGTTGGCAAAACGGAATTCCTGGTCGTGTTTATTCTTTCATTTTTTATCTACTGACTGCCGGCAAAAGTATCCAACAGTGTGCAGTTTTGAACTGACCCTGAGACCATTTATCAGCTTTTATAGGATTTTATCTTCATTCTGTCAGTTCTAGATTTAACCAAATCGCTAATTACGTTTGGAACAACAGAAAACAGGCCAATTTACATAGCATTTCGTTTCAAGAGAGGTCCAAGTGAAAGCTCAATCTTTATTGCATAAACTTGCCTATTCGACGCCGAATTGGTCTCTTTTATTCAATATATGAGAAGTTCCTCAAAAGTATCAAGAACACTGCAAGGTTGCACGTCACATATATCTAACTATCTGACCATAACCAGTCGTAGTTCTCATCTGAATTTTGATCTGAAATTTTCACTCTTATGTCTTCGATTGGGAAAATCAATATTCCCCCAATTGGTTATGTTCATTGACTAGGGGACAATGGTATCAAGTCGGCTAATGAACTTCTATTGCGCAAATGAACTCTTTTCCTTCATTAAGCTACGGACTTATCACTATATATATATATATATATATATATATATATATATATATATATATATATATATATATATTGGGGTGATATTCATTATTCTAAGTGTTTTTTCTTTTATTTCATTTGTTTTAGTTTTGTGGCTGGCTATGGCTAGCTATATTTTGTTCTTTTATTTAATGGGGTACATGTCTGTTGATGTTTATAGATTACGAAATCAGGGGGTATGCTGTGAGTGTTTTTGCTATCAGTATGTGGTTGTTTTATCAAGTCATTTGTGGTATGTATCTCTCTGTGTGGGTATTTCATTCTTACTTAAATCTATTTCCCAATTGTTGGGTTCCTTTTATATGATCTTTGTGGGTTATTTGATTATATTGGTTGGATCTATTTCCTCATGTCTAAGGTAATTATGTTGATTGGATTCTTGTTTTAGGTGGTTAGGTGAATATTTATGTTATTTTTATTATATCAATGTGTAGGTTATCGAGTTATGTTTGTTAATGCTATTCTATTTTTCTCTTTATATGCAAAACTAAAGATTTTGACAGTCACATTTAGGCATAGTTTGCATGGAGTTTCAATGTTTTGGCATATGTATGTTTATTTGAATATTTTCCATTTACCTTAGGTTTGAGATTACTATCATTCAGTTTCCAATAACATGTCGACAGTAATGTACTACTTTTATATGTTTCATTTGTAAAAGATGATATATGGTTGGCTAATCTAAATTTAAAGGGTGTTTTTGATATTCCTACATGATATTTCACTTCTAAAAGTTTCTGTTGGGTTGATGTTTCGGCTTGGTATACAATATTCGATTTGAGACATTTGTTTTGCAATGGGCTTCTATTTTTGTTTGCACAATTTTAATCTGGTTTACTTATGTTTTTTTTTTCGTTAGCTTAAATGTTAATTATTCTATGGTTACGTTTTTCAATGTATTTATCGAAAAGAAAAATACAAATAGTACCATAATATGAAATTCAGTATAACACACAAAAGCCACTGGAAAAATCACATAAGTTGCAGTAACAGATATCGGGAAATAATTGACATGAATCTTCAAAAAAAGTCGATTTACACACACACACACACATATATATATATATATATATATATATATATATATATATATAAAGAGAGAGAGAGAGAGAGAGAGGGAGGGAGGGATAGTGTTTAAAGCTGTAAAGCTTTCTAGAATATATATATATATATATATATATATATGCTGGTGACATATCTTTTCATTAGATCATAGGTGTCTCTATAGTCATTGCTCTTGCACCCTTTTGGGTAAATTTGTACTTACGTAGACATGGATATATATCTATGTCGTCTTTAATTATAACTTTTATGATGCGAGCTCATTCATTTCTAGATTAAACTCGTTTTATTGACAATTGGTTCTCTTAATGATAGAAGTAAATTCAAAAAATTATATTGTACGATATACCCTAATGATATTGAACTAAAGCGTGAATATGAAGGAATGCAAGTAACATTCCAGGATATTAAAATCGAAGATGGAATGTTTGTCTATCAATTGTTTGATAAACGAGACATATATACGTTCGATATCGTTCGTATGCCATTTAAAACAAGTAGTATTCAATATTGAATATTTAACGCGAGTATATAATCAGATTATTTGAGGATAGCAGGAGCTACACTTGGATTTATTGATTTTATCCCGAAAACTGTTCCTTTAGTTGTGAGAATGGTTAGTCAAGATGGCGAAATCAGTAAGATTTTTAGACAAATTGATAAATCCATGACTAGACATCCTGATCTCCTCAAAACTTATCAGCTTGATCGTAGTGAAATAATTACGAAAATTGAAGAATATGATTATGAGAGTGTCTACGAGTGCTGAGTTTGTCTCACAGAAGAAGGGACAATGAGAGAAGGGGTAAGGATGCAAATGATCAGTTGTCGTGATAGGTTTTTTACTTCTGAATGGAGAGGTGGTATCTAGCATTTATTATTATTATTATTATTATTATTATAATTATTATTATTATTATTATAATTATTATTATTATTATTATAATTATTATTATTATTATTATTATTATTATTATTATTATATATATATATACGTATATATATATATATATATATATATATATATATATATATATATATATATACATATATATATATATATATTCAAACTTGGATAGATTTTCACAGTGTGCCTTTACTTGTTTATTGTTTAAAAGCATGTGCTCCGATTTTGCATGTGTACTTGTATATGTGATGATATAGGTTGGACCAAATACTTGCAGAAAAACGGATTTAAACGAGTGTCAGCAGAATAGATCGTTCCATTTCCAGATGCCAGCCCTTATTAGTTGGAAGGTCTCAACAGATATGGCATTATGGTTTGTCTCTTTGATTAAATCTGACATTCATCTCGAGTGGAATTCCTACGAGTATAACTTGTGATGGATGAGGTTTTTACTAACAACAACAGTAACGATAATAAAAAAAATCCATTTATATAAAATGCAATATGTATACTGACGTGAACGTGCTCCTATTTACACACACACGCACACACACACACACACACACACATGCACACACATACATAGTAAGCAGAAATACCTCCCCATTCGTGAATAATTCTGTCATTTCACGGGTACTATGCTTGTATGCAATGACCGCCGGGCAGCTGGTGTGAAACTATAAACCACAGTATTGCTGTGGACTATGTGAATGTGGAGAGGAGGGCGGGAGACTTGAGGAGACTCGCGGTCACTCAACCTCTAGCGATAATAACCAGGCAACTGATGTGAAATTGCAAATAATGATAAAAATACGTGAAAATTCAAAGGGTCCACATGTATAAAATACAATGCTTATCCATAGAGCGTGTGTTTGTTTATGTGAAATACATATCATAGGCATACAGATCTTAGATGGAAGTGCTGGTGAGAGATACTTTGATTCTAAGCAAAGTGCACAGATACTCTGGTCAAAGGTATAAGTACCGAACCATACGTATATGATCCCATTGTTCCTTAACACACACACACACATATATATATATATATATATATATATTAGGCCCGAAGAGGGCAGAAACATGAGCTAGTTTGTGTAGCGAATCCACTTTCTACTAAATATATATATATATATATATATATATATATATATATATATATATATATATATATATATAATACCCAGAGCTTGTCTTCCCGAACTAATATTTCATCAAGCAACAGCTAATCCTTAAGACGCCTGCTCAGAGCATTCCAGACTCAGTTTCCACCAATTGTTTTTGCACCCCCTCGCTGTTAGACTCAATAAGTGGAAAGTATTTAGGCCTAAGTGATGAACTTTTTGAGTGGGGCGCTTCGTGCACGTAAGCTATCCCCAACACACACTTCAAACCTAAAATCCACTCAAGGCCCATAAAAAAAAATGACAGTTGCAAGATCCAAAGCTTGTGTGTATTTTTATCAGAGTTTTTCTCTTCTAGAAATATGGTGGTCCCAGACAAAAGGGCTATGCCACTCATGAAAAGGCGTATCCCAAACTAAAACAGCTCGGGAGCAAATACTACGGATTGTTCCTTGACGCTTCGGATCTGCTTTGATTGCATTCATGATAAAGTCAATGAGGAATGAACAAACTAAAAGCTTTAAAGATTACCACGCTCTCTGGAGCACTTTAGTGTTTATATCATGATCATCATTATCGTCATCATCATGATATCATCAATCTTATAGCGTTCGTTGTTACACTAAGACCTCTCTATCAAGGGTGTTGCTGGGCCAAAACTTTCAGAATTAGACTAATTTGTCAAGCCATCTAATTTTTTAAACGGCCACAGTTTCGCATGTGATCTGGGGGGGGGTCCATGATGTCAGTCATGATGTCCAGCGGCGGTGTGAAATTTTTGCAAAATAAAATATCGCTTTGCTCTCAAAAAGGTATAAACTAAACATAATTCAGATACATGACCCAACATTATTTATAATATGGGTTTAATGAAGTCCCACCAAGTCAAAACTAAACCGATGATTATTTGAGTACTAGAATCCTAGGTTATTCATAGCCGGTATATATATATATATATATATATATATATATATATATATATATATATATATATATATATATATATATATATATATATATATATATGCATGGACTATTGACATATAAGGATTAATAAATCTTACCACCAAAAACTTCACTCCTAAGTCTGTCTCACTCTCTAAAGTACACATTATATATATATATATATATATATATATATATATATATATATATATATATATATCTGGCGAAGGTTTCAATCCTGCCCCGTGGTACTGGATGGGATAATGGATTGTCTATAGCCACACTGAAGAGTTATAGTACAATGGAATGGTTGTCTGTGGATGACACAATAATTAACGCTCCCTATCCAAGGTTGAGCACTCTTCAAGTGAGGTAACTCGTTCATTTTAAGCTTATGCAATGCTCTTCCATAGGAATAGAGCACTAACGTGGATGGGGAATATATGCTAAATAAATATATCGCTTATATTCAACCTTACTGACCGTCCAGTTCCATGGCCTAGGGGTAGGATATTAGCCTCCGGGTCTGATGCGAAGGTGTCAATCCTACGTCGTGATACTGGATGGGATAATAATAGACAGTCTACAACCACACTGAAGAGTTGTAATACAACAAAACAGCTGTCTGTGGATGACACAATAACAATATATATATCTATATATATATATATATATATATATATATATGTATATATGTATGTATAGGGGCACTTTGTGAGGATCCTTTTCGCAACAGTAGTGATGGCCTGCTAGGCTAATTTACTAACCAATGTTTTATGGAGGAAGAAATGTTCAGTTATAACATTTATCGTTATTGGTCTTCGATCATTCTGACAAAAGATCAAATATGTTGGACACCCAGTTGGGACTAAACTCTCTACTGAAAGGATTCTTTGCAAGACCAACTTGGTGGGCATATAGGTATTACCAAGTTTCAGCTGAGTAGGACATTCAATCATTAGCGTGAAGCACCAAGCGAAGATCGATCTCACTTCACGAATTACGATCTGCAATATTCGCTTGTCAACGAGTACTCCACAACAGGCAATCCAGCTTGTATTTTCACTTGGTCTTTCGGGAGAATCTTTACCCAAAGAGCAATAACAGTACCACGTTCCAAATAATTAATCATAAAGAGCGTTTCAGGTTTTCATATCCCATGACTTTGGGCGGGGAAAGAAGAAATTGAACTGAAATAATGTTTGTGTTTATCTATTATTTCATTTGGTTTTATTTTTCCAAATTTGAGTATTTATAAATGGCTTGAATCTCTTATTTTGAAACAGCATTTTTGAAAACTGTTTTGTTTGTTTTGTTATCCTCCCGCTGATACCGTTGGAAGAGTAAAGGAGTAATACATATATATATATATATATATATATATATATATATATATATATATATATATATATATATATATATATATATATATATATATACGTGTGTGTGTGTGTAATGAATCTTTTCTTGTTTTCATGCAAATGAACAGATCTCTGGTTTCAAAACATATGAATACTTATATGATATTACATAATATAAATGGATGGCTTGGCTTCACAGACGAAGATTTTTGGAGGATTTTCCCTGATTATGGGTTCTTTAGACCATGGGGCCTTGTATACGAAATAACTCCACCCTTCAATCCAAGGATTTGCGGTTTCTGGTCCACTGGCATGTCATGAATAAAAGCAGGGTCCCAACGACGTAGGTTTGATGACGTCCCTTCTCCTGGCAGATGCTTGAGTTAGCTATAGACATCAATTGCTCCTTTTGACCCTTCAGAGGAGTAGCACGGCTGTCTCTATATATGTGAACGCTGGACTCTGAATCACCTGTAATGGCCTGCTGCCCCTTAAGAGGAGTAATCCATTACAGCTGCCAGTTCCGATTGAAGTGCAAGACATATCACTGAGGCAAATGCACACCGGTTGTAGAGGTGTGTCACCCCTGCAGAAAACTAATCCGACAATACGGTTATTCGATACACA
>OY735231.1:35613336-35628336 GCA_963457665.1 Thysanoteuthis rhombus | reverse complement strand
AAGCTAGCGTGAATGCTTCCGGGCAGATATTAAAGGATCAATTCAGCATAAACTTACATTGTCAATTGACACACCACCGTTTAAACCCTATCTTTAGTTGGGATGGACCTTAAAAAGGAGGAAATATTTGTATTTTGAGCGCTCTAACTCCATTGGTGCAGACAGCATGCGTGATACATACATACATACATATATACATACATAACTAGCCAGATCCATTTAGAAACTAAAGAAACTCATGTATACGGTTTTGCTTAAGATGAATACTCGTCAAACATGAATGTTTCGTTTTATAAAATCAAGATCAATAAAAATTATCGCGAGACCAATGTATTTCAATAGCGTGCCGTGTTGGGGATGATCAAGTTGAAAATTTAGAAAAAGGGAGATCAATCAATGAATAAGTAACTTCTCTTGATTATTTTTAAATTAAACATTAGCGCTGCTAGACATAAACTCGCCTAAATTACAATGAAAATTGAACTTCCAGATAAAAATCTAGGGTTGGTCTTGGGGCTTTTGAAAAACATTGATATGATATTTTGTAAATGTTTGAATTTTCAGCCCTCTAGTTACATCGGTGTGTCCTGTAGGTACGATACATGTATAACCAGCCGGATGGACTTAAAAACTGAAGTTTTACGGTTTTTAAAATGTTGACACACATATTTGGTGGCAAATTTTCAAAAAATTATATTGTTGGAATAACTTTTCATTGTTACATTTGCTGACAGAAAATTTCAAGGTGTTATGTTGGATGTTTCTTTGTGAAATTTACATAATTTAATTGGATAGCGATTCAAGGCTGAAAGCAATGATTGTCCTGGAACGGCTGATGAGATATTTCACTGATATGATGTGACAAAAAAATAACCAAGCCTTAACAACTCTTTACGGATTCAAGTGAATTATTAGTAAATTCTGTTACAAACTTTCCAGAGAAATCCTACTAAGAGACCTTTTGTTTATCATTTATCATATACAATGCTTTTGTTTATATTCGGTCTATATTTCCCCATCTGAAACACAAGAACCTTTCTAGGACAACATTCAACAATTCCTTAAACATACAAAAACAGCTGCAGCAACTCTTGATTTATACTAAAGGACGTGTACAGCATTAAGAAGTGATACTAAGAAAACAGAAGAAAATACAAACATTCTTTAAGGAAATAAATTCTTCAGAAATGTACGATATGCGTTTAATGAGGATTACAGTCCCAAAAACAAACGTTCCGTTAAATGAAATTCTTTAAACTGAATGTGTCTTTTTACATTATTATTGGTAAACTGTTTTGGTCTGTACGCTCGAAAACTAACTAGTCGTCAATACTCCTTCTAAACAAACTAATAAATACATAAGACGTACCTAATACACACATACACACATCTCTCTCTCTCTCTCTCTCTCTCTCTCTCTCTCTCTCTCTCTCTCTCTCTCACTATATATATATATACATACATATACATATATATATATATGATTGAAAGCCAGAGTAGATTCTACTAAAGGGATTTATTTATTTATTTTACCATTTCCTGTGGATATGAACTTTGACACAATGGTCATATATTTATACATATGATTATAAATGCATTATTTCTAATTGAAACTCAATTTGAACCGACATCCAATTAGAGAAAAGGACTGCTGCATTTTTCCTATCTACGCTGTCTTGGCCAACTGGCATATCCACCGTGTCGATCCCAATTGAGTTTCAAATACAAAATACGTATTCATGATTATTCTGTTGGGTTATATATCCGTTTCTTTATAATATGTATACACACGTCTGGGCGTGGTATTCGCAGGGCATTCAATTTCTCTGTTTGAGACTGTGTATACCAATCGGGAAAGTATGAGTCCATCTGTCTTGTTCAATTGCTAGTTAACTTAGTGTCCTCGGTGGCATTTCACCATAATGATAAACACCGATAAAGTCGATATTGGCTTTGTCATAATAGCCATTTTAAATGAAACTATATTGAAATGTTCGTTTATTTCAAATGATAACCTCACGTGATATCGTACGAGTAAGCGCAAATGTCAAGCATTTAAGACGACAAAGAAATAGCAAAGCAAAAAAATAGATCCATAGATTCAGAGATTAAACGGGGCATTAAGCAACGGTTACAGACGATTTTATGGGTTCGACTTTTGTGCTATTAAATGATCAGTACTCCGTGCGTGTATTAAACGTACCAAATGAACTCACCCCAGCCTTCTAGTTAGAATTGAAAAATAGATTTGATATCCTTACCGACGAAAACGACACCAACGTAAACAAACTCCACAACAAAATAACAACCTCTCTATAAGAAGCAGCCAATATGTTCAAACCAAGAAACACAGCGACCATTAGTAAAAGCTCAGATGGAACCAGGAAACTGATTGAGAAGCACAGAAACCTCAAACCACCAACGACCACAAGGGAAAAAATAGAAGAAATCGAACTGAACAAAACAATAAAGAAGAAACTAGGAGAAGACAAAAGAAGGCATACGGCAGCCATCAACGAGAAAAACCTCAAAAAACGTCGAGGATTTAAAGCAATAAACAAAGCTCTCAGTATAGGAAAGAAACAGATAATTAGCATTCTCGAAGCAAACGGAGACATAACAATAGATACAGACAGAATTGTTGAACGCGCCCAAGAATTTTACCAGGAACTCTACTTTTCAAAACACGGACAATACAACAACAACAACCAGAATACACAGGATACCGACAATCAGTTCAAGGACTTCTCCGAAATTACACCATGGGAAGTAAAGCAAGCCATCAAACAAACAAAAAAAAAGGAAAAGCCCCTGGACCAGATAACATCTACTCAAAAAAGCTGGTAAGAGAGTCAACAGAAAACTTGCTATTCTATACAACTTGTGTCTGAAACTGAGTAAAATCTCGAAAGACTAGAATACTGCAATTATAATGCTTCTACATAAAAAGATAACCCCAAAGACCTTCACAACTACAGACCAATAAGCCTGCTCAACTGGATACACAAACATTTCACAAAAATCATCACCAACCTGATTACTAAAACACTAGATGAAAATTATCCATGAGAACAGGCAGGAATTAGAAGAAATTAACCGACCGTTGACCATCTTTATTCAATAAATTAGCAGAAAGAGAAGGCAACAGAATACAAAATGCCACTCGCTATAGCATTTAAAGACTTCAAGAAGCCATTCGACTCTATAGAAATTCCCATGGCCATGAAGGCTATCGCCCTACAAGGTGTAGACCCTGTATACGTTGAAGTACTACAACACATATAAAACCACAGCAACTCCTTCATTAGGCTACATTAGGACTCTGAACCGTTTCAGCTCCAAAAAGGAGTAAGACAAGGTGGTACCAGCTCACACAAGCTCTTTATAGTCTGCCTTGAGATGATCTTCTGGAACATGGACTGGGAAAATAGAGGAATCAAAATAGACGTCGTATATTTGAGCAACCTTAGATTTGCAGACGACATCATCCTTTTCGCAGAGAACCTACACGACCTCCAATTAATGCTAGATGATCTAAACGAAGAAAGCAAAAAAGTCGGCCAACACATGAACTTCAGTATAGTTAAAATTATGTGCAATAATCATGTTGAGAATAAGAACATGATTGTCAAAATCGAAGATGCAAAACTGGGGAGAGTAGACCACTATATTTACCTAGGACAACGAATCTCCACGAGACCCTCAAAAGAAGAGGAAATCAAACGAAGAATCACCCTGGGGTGGCAAGCCTTTGGCAGAGCAAGCTCAACCTTCAAAAACCAGATAATCCCAATAATCCTGAACAGAAGAGTATACAACCAATGCATATTCCCGACAGTCAGTTATGGAGCTGAAACATGGAGCCTAACCAAAAGACAGACCTACAAACTGTAACGTGCGCATGAGAGAATCATGCTCAACCTCACATGGAGAGATCACAAGACAGCACAGTATATAAGGAAGAAAACAGGTGTCTGTGACATCATAGAAACTATTTTTTAAAAACTCAAATGGCAATGGGCAGGCTATGTTGCAAGAATGAAAGACAACCGATGGACATCACGTCTCACAACATGGATCCCCAGAGATCACATGCGAAACCAAGGCCGACAGAACACAAGATGGAGAGATGAACTAGACAGATTCAGGAAATACTGGCTCCGCGACGCCCATGATAGAGAATGGTGACGAATCCTTGGGAAGGTCTATGTCCAACGATGGACCTTAAAAGACCGATGATGATGACTCTGTGCGTGTAATGTCACAGTTATCTCTTGGTTTTCGCAGGGATTAGGGTCACCAGTGGCCCCCTAATAAGAAAATCCGCGAATGATTTATGCTGGACCTCCCTACACCACTGAAACCTTTCGGTCCCCAGACCCATAAATCTTGTACCGTAAATAATAAGCAAACATTCTGATTCGTAAATGTACAAATAAATAAATAGATAAAGTAAATCATACAGTAAAAAAAAATTATTTTAGAACTTGTCTTCCTTTTTTCTCTTGACAGACCGGTCGATTGTTGTGCAATCGACATTTTTAGTCAATGACGTAAAGACAACGTTAATCTGCACAAAAATTCTCAGGGATTACGCAAAAATATGCCTTTCTTTTTGTCACAGCTGATGTATGCTATTTCATGCGATTATATCAAAAATTTCACAGAATATATTTGACGATTGCAATACATTTAAAAAAGTATAATTATTTAACGAAAACCATACATCTATTAAACCACAGTGCAGTGGTTATTGGTAATTTTCTTCTCCTTTTATGCTATTATTCAAATTCATCTCTATATTTTTCTTGCCTTTTCGAAATCTTATCTGGCAAGAGAAAATTTGAAATAAAAAACGACAAAAAAGTTTAAATGAGGTATAAAATGAACAGATTGTTAATTATGATTTATAATACTTCATCAACTAAAAAATAAATTGATCATTAAAAATAATGTCTGAAATACCGTCTGACTTACCGATTCACGAGTGTTTAATCAACATATAAACAGAGCTTATATTGTCTAGATACATAAATCAATGTCACGAAT
This sequence comes from Thysanoteuthis rhombus, assembly GCA_963457665.1. Lineage (NCBI taxonomy): Eukaryota > Metazoa > Mollusca > Cephalopoda > Oegopsida > Thysanoteuthidae > Thysanoteuthis > Thysanoteuthis major. Next base: position 35,623,287 of record OY735231.1, on the reverse strand, counting down.
ATCATTTCAATGCATTTATGATTCCCAAAACTTTCCCATGTTTTTTCTTTACATTCTGTTTATACTGAATTGCATATTTTCCGTGCTGAGGTTTTTTCGCTGTACGCCACAAAGCTAAAAAAATCTAATCAAATTATCCAATAGCACAGCTCTTAGTTTATGACTGATTGTTCACTCTGGAAAATAAACAAGGAATTTTTGACATAGTTTGCTTCAAACAAAGTAAAGTCTCAGAAGAGTGGAACACAGCAATCATAATGCTTATATATATATATATATATATATATATATATATATATATATATATATATATATATATATATATATATATATATAAGGGAACCCAAGAAATCTCCACAACTACAGATCAATGAGCCTACTCAACTGCATCAACAAACTTTTTACGCCAATTTAAGTGATTGCCAACCGAATCTCCAAGGCACTAAATGAAAACCAGTCACGGGAACAAAGGGATATCAGAAGAAACCACTCAACCATTTAACACTACCATTCCGTAAGTCAACTAGAACAGTTGGCAGCAGACTATAAAATGCCACTCGCTATAACATCTGTTGACATCAAGAAGGCCTTCGACTCGATTGAAATCCCCGAGGTTATCGTTGTTAACATTCAGCAAGACCTAGACCCCGTATATGTCAAAGTACTGCAACATATCTACCGACACAGCAATTCCTTCATCAGGCAACGTAAAGTCTCAGACCCCTTCCGCCTCGAAATGATCTTCCAAAACCTAGACAGGGAAAATAAAGGAATCGGAATAGACGACGAATATCTAAGCGACCTAAAATTTGCAGACGACCTCATCTTTTTTGCTGAGAAACTTCATGACCTCCACTTGATGCTGAACGGACTGAATGAAAAAAGCAATTAAGTAATAAAGTTAGTCTCTGCATGAACTTGAGTAAAACAAATGTCGTGTACGACGAACCTGTTGAAGACAAAGACAACGATCGATATTGAAGACGCAGGACTGGAGAAAATAGACCACTACATCTACCTAGGAGAAAGAATATCCATAAAATCCTCAAAAGAGGATGAAAACCGAAGGAAAAAGGTTGGCAAACTTTCGGCAAAAAGAGTGCTAAAAGGGAGGGTACACAACCAATGCGTCATCCCTTTAGAGCTGAAATATGGAACCTAATCAAAAGAATGACTCTTAAACAGAGAACCATGCAACGCTCACAAAAGAGAATCATAATATAATATAACATAGCAAGATCACAAGATAGAATATATTAGAGCTAAAACGGAAGTGGGAGTTTTCATAAAATCCATAAAAGAATAACTTAAATAGCAATGGGCTGGTCATGTTGCAAGACTGGCAGACAACCACCAGAAATCACGATTCACATTGTATTCTAGATATCACATGCAAAATTGGGAAGGACAAAACATAAGATGGCGTGACAAACTAGATATGTTCAGAAAGTATATCCCTTGAAGCCCACGATAGAGAGATCTGATGAATCTTGGGGAAGAACACTAGAAAGGCTGATGATGATTTTCATGATGATGACGTACTATAACATTGATTTTCAAATGTGGAAGGAAGTCAGATCCAGCCTCTGAGAACAGTGAAGGGTCAAATTCAAGATGGTCGAACCAGTCTAATATTCGAACGCGTTTAATATGGGAATCAAGCAGCGTAGAAAAAACATTTAAGATGACATTTCCAACCAAGTCGGGAATGTGATTTCATTTGGTGATACTTTTGAGATCACTAGCAACCGAGCATTTAGGTCACAGTCAAAATAAAAACATTAAAAAGACATTCTGTTGCAAATACATCCAGTGCAGAACAGTACGTTGATCATGTTACAAGGAATATCTCACTGAAATATCAAAGTACGTACTCAGCAGATACAAGAAAAAACATCTTACCCGATGAGAAAATGCTTTCTCAGCAGTTTTTCTGTAGTATCAGTTTGGCTCAATAGCACACTGGAAGTTTATCACAGTCTGTCCGCTGGAAAGGTATAGTTCCCTAGATACCGTCCTAGATGGCCACCTAATCTGTAAAATGCCAATTACTCGCTCAATATTAGCACAAGCCAAATTTTCCCACTAATTTCTTGTAGTATAATGTGAGTTCGATAACAAACCTACAACATTCAGACAACTGCAGTTTTTCTGTAGTATCAGTTTGGCTCAATAGCACACTGGAAGTTTATCACAGTCTGTCCGCTGGAAAGGTATAGTTTCCTAGATGCCGTCCTCGAAGGCCACCGAATCCGTAAAATGCTAATTACTCGCTCAATATTAGCACGAACCAAGTTTTCCCAACAATGTCTCGTATTATAATGTGAGTTCGATAACAAATCTACAACATTCAGACAACTGGAAAGGTATAATCTCTAAGAATGCGTCCAAGATGGATGCTAAATGCTTCAAATGCCTATCACTCGATTGTTAAATAACATGAAAACTTCACAACAGTCTGACCACTGGAAGTGTGTATCTCTCAAGATAACGTCAAAGATGACAGACGCGTTATTTGGCTTTGTGAAAAAAACAGCAACACTTAGGCTCCTTGAGAATCGCCACAAAAAGTATTTCAACGCTCCTCTAATCGTAGTATCGGGTGTACACGATGACATACTAAAAGTCTACAGCTTCCATGATAATTGGAAATGTATTATTCGGAAGAATCTTTAGAATATTCACCTAAGACAAGTTTTTCCAACATAGTATGATATGGACTCTATAGATCTAACCCCTGGAAAGGTATAAAATGCTCATTATTCTGAGCTAGGCTGGTCTTCTTACCAGTTCTTTGTAGTGCAAGGTTTGTTTGAAAACATATCGAAATCATGCATAAAGCTGTTGTTTTTTTGCATCTGACGCACACGTATTTCGATATTTCAGCGTGATATTGCTTGTAACATGATTGACACTCTGCTCAGCACTAATTGTATTTGCAAAATATTTTTTTCTCTCTGACTGGGGCATAAGTGTATTTCTTTGGCTTCTGGTGATCTCAACACTATCACCAAATAGACTGGAATTTCCATCTCAGTTGGAAGTGTTGTCTTGAATGTCTTTCTACGCTGTTTGATTCTCAAGCTAAATGCGTTTGAACATTGGAACAACTGGTGGCCATCTTGAATTTACCCTCTTTTGGTTCTCAGAGGTCAAATCTGACTTAACTCAACATCTGAAAATTGATGTTATAGTTCGTGCTGAATATGTTTGAAATTTCTTTTTCTTTTTTTTTTCAAAAAATTCACCATCTTCTTTCCCATACTGCATGACCGGACCGTGAATTATCGAAACCGTGAATAGAGAACCCGTGAATATGAAAGGATAACCGTAACTCACCTATCCATATTCATACTAAAACTACATCAAATATCAAGCAGCAAACATGATCATAGTCAATGTGTACCAATCAGTAATTGACCATTTAATAGCACGGAAATCTAACTCTGGAAATCCTCTATAACATTTGTTCTACCCCACTGCTATTTTGTAATCCAATTTTTGCTTTGCAAATTCCTTGTAATTTAAAATACTTGGCGTTTGCACATACGTGTTATGATATCGAAAGACGTTATTAATTAAAATAAATGAACATTTAAATATTGTTTAATTTAGAATTGCTAAACTTGTTAGTATGATAAATTCATTTTTAACAAAAAAAAGTGTTTCCTTGTAGTCAACCGAATACATACTGTTAGATAAATGGTATCCACATACTCATCTTTAGGGTTAGGGAAAGAGAGATATTTTAATTCGATAAAACGTTATTCAAATCCTTTGATCATACGTCACTTCTAGATATATATATTAGTTCAATAAGTTAATGGAAAGGAATAAAGGAGAGAAAGAAAGTTTAGCAGTTTATTGAAGGCGTAGGAATGATTTTGCATATAAAACTGTTTGTATAACATTTAGATAAAGCCATGGACAACAATGAAGTTTGGAGGACATAAGTGGAAGAATGAAAAGATATGAGCGGATAGTGAGAGAAAGGCAGTGGTATGATATGATGGATAATTTCAGTTGTCATTAACTAGAGAATTCCATTGTATCCTACTAGTATATATGATTATCATTATACTTTAATTACTCCCAAAACGTCTTTATAGTTTCAGTCAGCCAACCAAGAGTTTGTTTCTTCCTTGATCATCATCATCAGTCTTATAACGTCCGTCGTTGGACATAGACCTTCCCCTGGATTCGCCACGATTCTCTTTCATGGGCGTCACAGAGCCAGTATTTCCTGAATCTGTCCAGTTCATCTATCCATCTTGTGTTCTGTCGGCCTTGGTTTCGCATGTCATCTCTGGGGATCCATGTTGTGAGTCATAATGTCCATTGGTTGTCTTTAATTCTTGCAACATAGCCTGCCCATTGCCATTTAATTTTTTTTAATAGTTTCTTTGATGTCACGGACACCCGTTTTCTTCCTTATATACTGTGCTGTCTTGTGATTTTTCCGTGTAAGGTTGAGCATGATTCTCTCAGGCGCACGTTGTATTCGGCGATTTCTAAATTTGTGTGAAGACTGATTGATTTTGCTGAAGTCCAGCGGGAGAAAAATATTGAACATTTTGAAACAGAAACTATACCTAAGGAGTTTTTATCTCTTAATGAAGAGCTTTTTTTCAACACATAAGTCATTTGTTAAATCAAATGGCACTTCTAAAGACATATGTATAATAATTACCTTGATATGCTAATGGTCAGGACTATTTTGACGATAGGATGTTCTTTGCGATTAGCCGAGTACCAACGGGTGCTACTCCAGCTCCGTGTTGAGAACACCAGAAGCAAAGATCGAGAACACATGAAGTAGCATTTCCTGCTCACATTCATGTACACACACACATACACGCCGCTTTGACACATACGCCCATGCACAAAACAAACGAACACACACAACGACCAACGGAAAAGGAAATAGAAATGTTCTTCATGTGTTTCGAATAGGCGTACTTGTGAATTTGACAGGTGATGAAAGGTTTAAATCCTTCGTCAGTGAAATACGTCGAAAATGAAAAAAAAAACAAAAGACGCTCGATTAGTTACTTCTAGATGGGTGGCTTATCACACGTAATGGATAAGGAGCAGTGCTAGCAGCATTTAAAACTCCCGCGTTCCCAAACATCGGAAATTGGAATTTTGAAATGCTTATATTATATTTTTGTGTGTGTTCCATTTCTTTATCTTTTTGTTGCTATTTTTTACCTTTTTTATTTTTCTTTCGATTTTCTCTTTCTTTTTCTTTTTTCCGACATTTTTTTCTTTATTCAATTCTTTCTGTTTCTTCCCCGTGGGAAATGAAGATTTTTGACAAACAGGGGTTGATTTATGTATTTTTAATGAATTTTTTCAAACCATAGGGGTTCTGCTTTTCAGAGACGCCCCTATTAAATGTGGGTTTTATGGAGCATATGAATACACATATGTCTACATGTGTATTTGTGTGTACGCTTACATATCTGTGTATTCGTTCATGTGAGTTCACGTGTATGCGTGTGCGTGTGCGTATGCATGATACTTTGCATATATGTCTCTATGTGACATTACATGCATGTTTGTAGGTATGTGTGTGTATGTATCTGTGTATATTCGTACTTGTCGGTTCGAATCCAAGCACCCGCTGAGAGATCAGTTAAAACAAGAAAGATACGGAACATATTCCGAATATTCCAGAATTTCTCTATTTCCGAACTTTAATGGATTCTCTTATAATCTTTGGTTTTCATTACTTATTGATAATTACTAATCTTCACAAGAACTATGTCTGCTAAAATGCAAACTTCATTGCTCCATGAAATAGATCTTTACAAACAGTGTGTCTCAACACTTTGGTGCGTTGTCGATTACCTGTAGGTGTGTCTCGAAATCAAGTATATTTTCGCATATCTTTAAAAAGATCTTTTTCTCTATTTAATAGAAAAGCTAGAAAGACATTGTATACTTGGCTTGGCTAACGTAAAGTAATATTTCACCAAAGATTTTATTTTCAAAAAAGATGTAGATTTCTGAAGAGTTCTGATCTTTAAAAATAGAAAGTCTTTCACTCATTTGACTAATTCCATTTATCATTCAGTGATTTCGATCCCTTAATACTTTCTATTAGTATTCATGAAGCTTTGCTATGAGACAAATTATGGAGTCTGATAATCAAGAAAAACAAATGGACATCATTTTTTAAGCAAAAAAAAAAAACGATTTTTAACGGATGTAATCAAAAGGTAATTATTTGTTTATTTATCCATCATTTATTTTGGGTTGATCACGACTGACAAAATTTAAAAAAAAAAAAAACGTCATTTTCGAAGCTTCAACAACTTTTTACCGGATGTAATTAAGCGTCAAGGGCCTACATGACAGGGTAAGGCCCATCACTCCTCGTGTCTCACATTTGCAACAACAGATATTGGGAAACGCCCATGTCCAACGCTGGGCTTCAAATGCTGGTAATAATATAATGTTGATGCTTAGTATGGAACAAGGCTATAAGTTTTAGTGCCCAATGACGATCAAATTCACCATAGTAGCGAATGTCTTTCAGGTGAGGTGCTCATCTTGTAGTGTTTTGATGGATAGGTTGATTATGGTTTCATTTGTGCAAATGCTATAGACATACTGAGATAGTGATCAGAAGAGTGAAATTAATCTGGATAGACAGACACAAAACCCACTATCTTCTGGACATCGTGGGAACATATCCCATGTTTTTGTGATATGGAGACGATTCACATTGTGGATTCGACTCCTACCGCTTATAACTCAAAGTGGTGGTCTTTCATAAAAGTCACTAGTCTTTCCTATTGTTGTCCGAACTCTCTCGATAGTCAATAACAGGTATAATTCTATTCACTCCTTGTTGCTTCGTGTTGCCTCACTTTGTCTCCAGTGATAAGATGCAAAGGTAATGTAATTTTCAAAGCGTTTTCATGAAGAGGTTCGTGGGGTTTAATTGAATCATTGGGTTTATTCATTGATTAGAGAAATTGTTATTTGTATTAAATGACATCTTCTCGTTACTTTTAGTTGCCTCCCTTTGCTTCTCGACATGCTGGAGGGGGCCTCTAAGTTTGCATATCTAGACAATATGCTATTTGAATCAGCCTCTTAGATGAGGACCAGATTTCTTTAGAAATGTCAAAGAACTTTATTTTCAAGCCTGTTGCTTTGACGGACAAAGCGTTTCATAATTGCAACATGATTATCTGACTTTTTCTTTCAAATCTTTCGTCCTCAAAGGAATAAGTAGGCGGGCAAAGACACTTGCAGTATGCAGAACATTCGTTTATTCAGTTCAGATGTATACAAAATGTTACAGCCGGACGCTAACCCAGATTTAACCACATTCAGTTGCTTTCTCACGCATACATCCATCCATCTATCTATCTATCTATCTATCAATCTATCCATCTATCCTCAATTTATCACGGTTCGATCCCTGTCTCTCTCTTTCATTCTTTTACCTTCCCCCTCTCTCTCTCTCTCTCTCTCCATCCATATGTCACCTACCGTAGCGCAATAATCACCAACTCCTCTCATCTACATGTGTGTGTACTTATAAAATCCCTGATACCCACCTGTGTATGATTTTTTTAAATTAGGTATACCTAGAATTGTGTTCATTTGTAAAATCTGTGATACTTACATTTGTGTGTGTTTATATATATGTATATATATATATATATATATATATATATATATATATATATATATATATATATATATATATTATTGTGTCATCCACAGAGAGCAGTTTCGTTGTATTTCAACTCTTCAGTGTGGAAATAGACCATCCATTATCCAGTACCACCATGTAGGATCGAAACCTTACGTTCAGACCCAGAGACTGGTATCCTCCCTCTACTCCTCGGAACTGGACGGTCAGTAAGATTGAATTTGAGCGGAATATCTATTTACACATATATATTCTCCGTGCACCAGAGTGCTCCGTTCCATATATATATATATATATATATATATATATATATATATATATATATATATATATATATATATATATATATATATATATATATATATATTAATCTTTTTCGTGTTATTTCTTGTAAATTCTTTATCTTCCAAATTTTAAAGAGTGATGATGACAGAATTCTTTTACACTGTAACTGACGCAACATTTGTTTGAATCTGTAAGTTCCCTGATTACCATATTCGTGTGTATTTGTAAAATCCATGATACCTGTGTGTACTCGTAAGATCTGTGATACCCATATTTGCGTTTTCTTATAAAATTCCCAATACCCACATTAGCGTGTGCCTTCAAACTTTCTGACACTCGTATTCGTGTGTATTTGCAAAATCCGTAATACCCACATCTGTGTGTACTTATAAAATTGGTGATACCCAAATTTGCGTGCGCTTGTAAAACCTGTGATATCTACCGTCATCATCATCATCTTCAGTCTTTTAGCGTCCGTCGTTGGACATAGACCTTTGCCAGGATTTGCCACACTTCTCTATCATGGGCGTCACGGAGCCAGTACTTCTTGAACTTGTCTAGCTCGTCTCTCCATCTAACATTTTGCCGGCCTCGGTTGCGCATGTGATCTCTGGGAATCCATGTTGTGAGTCGTGATGTCCATCGATTGTCTGCCATTCTTGCAACATGGCCAGCCCACCGCCATTTGAGATTTTTTATGGATTCTATGATGTCTCTAACTCTTGTCTTTTTCCGGATGTACTGTGCTGTTTTGTGGTCTCTCCATGTGAGGCCCAGAAGAAAGTCAGCCTACACATGAACTTCAGCAAGACGAAGATCATGTGCAACAACCACATTGGAGATAAAAATACTAAGATCGAAATCGAGGACACAGAACTCGAGAAAGTAGACCACTATCTACCGTAGTGGGCATTGATTAAGTCTGTGATACATTCATTTGTGTTTACAAGTAAAATTTATGATACCTACATTTGCACGAAGGTAAAATCTGTGATAAATACATTCGCATTTATCTCAATCTATAGATGAATCAACTCTCTCTCTCTCTTTCTTTCTCTCTCGTAAGTCACCTACTGCAGTACAATAATTAGTAAGCTAACTCACTAATGCAGTTGGTTCTATGCTATCCCAGGTAATCCCCAAAACATTCGGACGATTTATCCTAGTATACAGAGTATACAATTTGTATATAAAAGCATACTCCAAAAGACCATATTTACACAATATCTCAGCCATAGACAGTAGCGTTGTCGGTGGTGTAATAAACATCACAATTCTTTTAAAACTCATTTACATTGTATCATTAGTTTTGACTAGTTTTTCTACCTTCATCCTAACTTTCAGCTGCTTTTCATCACAACTTTGAATCAGATCCTATTTCTACAACAATGATTAAACGACGTAATGAGAAATAGAGGAGAAGCCCTTACTTATTGTTTCCAGTTATGCTGTTTGGTAATTCCCGTCGAATTGGGCTCCGATTCAAAGTTGTAATAAAAACAACTGTAAGTCAAAATGAAAGGGGAAAAACAAGTGAAAATTAATGATAATTTCACAATACTTTATTGAAGAGAGAAATTTGAAAAAAATGGGATTTTGTCGTATCGTTCACATGTGTTGATAGCATTACATGTCCGGGTGATCTATTCTGTAATCCTACCACTCTGTTGCTAAAACAGAATTTTTTTGATATTTAATCTACTTTTATTCACTAATTCCCCCTGCAGTTGTACTAGTAATATACTAATGTAGGTATTGTAGATTTTGCAAGTACACAGATCAAGTACAATCATCCTGTGATAGATTAAACGAAGATTAGTAAATGATTATCAAACTCAAATTTGTAGAGAACTGTTAACCTCTGATATATATATATATATATATATATATATATATATATATATATATATATATATATATATATATTCTCTTGTAGTCTAACTTTTTTTTTATAAACCTAAAGAAATGATGATGAGATAACCTTCATACTC
>OY735231.1:35380836-35608336 GCA_963457665.1 Thysanoteuthis rhombus | reverse complement strand
GTATTCCAATCGTCTGGGACTTTACTGTGTTTTAGACACAGGTTGAAGAGGACGGCCAGTTTCCTATTGATAGTTTTACCTGCTTTTCGGAGTAGGTCGATGGTGATGCTGTCTGGTCCAGGGGCAGTTCCTTTCTTTGTCTGTTTAATGGCTTCCTTCACCTCCCACGGGGTTACTTTTGGGAAGTCCTCTAGTTGTTTGCCCGTGTCTTGCGTATCTTGCTCATTGTTTTGCAGTCCTTGTTTGGACGAATAAAGTTTTTGATAGAATTCTTTGGCGCGTTCGACAATCCTGTCTCTGTCTGTTGTTAGGTTTCCATTTTCCTCCAGTATGCTAGTTATTTGCCTTCGTCCCGAGTTGAGGAGTTTGTTTATAGCTTTGAAGCCCCGACCTTTTTCAAGAGTTGATTCAATGACTGCCGTTGTGTATCTCCTTCTGTCTTCTCTTCGTTTCTTCTTGATTAATTTGTTTAGTTCAGCCTCTTCAATTTTCTCCCTCGTTGTTGTCGGTGGCTTGAGGTTTCTGCGTTTTTCCATGAGATTTTTAGTCTCATCCGAGATTTTGCTAATGGGTTGTTTGCCCATTGGCTTGAATGTAGAGGCTACTTCAATTATTGACGTTGTCATTTTGCTGCTTAGTTCGTTGATGTTGGTGCTGTCTTGTTCAGTAAGAATTCTGAATCTGTTCTTCAATTCGAGCTTGAAAGATTGAACGTGCTCTTTTGGTATGTTTAGAGGCTGCGGTTTTGTATGGAACATTTTCCTGCGTTCTTTATTGGTGTTTATTTGTACTTTACATCGTACCATTCTGTGGTCGCTGCCTACATTGACTTGATTTAGGACTTGGATGTCCTTGACGATATCGTTTTTGTCCGTTAGGATGTAATCTATTTCGTTTCTTGTTTCGTGATTGGGGCTCCTCCAAGTCCATTTCCTACTGGGTCCCTTCTTGAAGAAGGTGTTCATGATTTTGAATCCATTAGCCGTCGCAAAGTTTACAAGATCTTCTCCTCTCTCGTTGCGTACTCGACCATGGACCACCTGCACTCGATAAATCAACTGAAAGAAAAAGCAGCAGAATATAGACTACCACTTGCCGTAGCATTTATCGACTTCAAAAAGGCGTTCGACTCAGTAGAAATCCCTAAGGTCATGGAGGCCATCAGTCGGCAAGGTGTAGATCCAGTATATGTTGAAGTGTTGAAACATATATACAATCACGGCAGCTCATTTATCAGGCTACATAAAGACTCGGACCCCTTCCAGCTCCAGAAAGGAGTAAGACAAGGTGATACCAGCTCACCTAAACTCTTCACAGCCTGCCTCGAGATGATCTTCAGAAGGCTAGACTGGGAGAGTAAAGGAATTAAAATAGACGGCGAGTATCTGAGCAACCTCAGATTCGCAGACGACATAGCCCTTTTTGCAGAGAACCTACACGACCTCCAACTAATGATAGATGAACTAAATGAGGAGAGCAAGAAAGTCGGCCTGCACATGAACTTCAGCAAGACGAAGATCATGTGCAACAACCACATTGGAGATAAGAACACTAAGATCGAAATCGAGGACACAGAACTCGAGAAAGTAGACCACTACATCTACCTAGGGCAACGAATCTCCATGAGACCCTCAAAAGAAGAAGAAATCAAGCGAAGAATCACACTAGGATGGCAAGCCTTTGGCAGAGCTAGCTCAACCTTCAAAAATAATAAGATCCCATTAATCCTAAAGAGAAGGGTGTATAACCAATGCATCCTCCCAATAGTCACTTATGGAGCTGAAACATGGAACTTAACCAAGAAACAGACCCGTAAGCTGAGAACCATGCAACGTGCACATGAAAGAATAATGCTGGGCCTCACATGGAGAGACCACAAAACAGCACAACACATCCGGGAAAAGACAAGAGTTAGAGACATCATAGAATCCATAAAAAATCTCAAATGGCGGTGGGCTGGCCATGTTGCAAGAATGGCTGACAATCGATGGACATCACGACTCACAACATGGATTCCCCGAGACCATATGCGCAACCGAGGCCGGCAAAATATTAGATGGAGAGATGAACTAGACAGGTTCAGGAAGTACTGGCTCCGTGACGCCCATGATAGAGAAGTGTGGCAAATCCTGGGGAAGGTCTATGTCCAACGACGGACGCTAAAAGACTGATGATGATGAATTAACACTCAATACTAGAAAACGAACTAAGACTTTTTGGATCGATTCATTAAACAATTACTTCAAAAGTGCCATTCACTCCAAGGGTTATATCTTGCACCCCAGCTAATTCTGATGCTATCGGCAAATAAAAAAAATGACCAGAATCGTATTTTAGCGCTGTTTGACCGATTCTTCAGTACAAAGTCTCGGCTTTGGTCGTTTTCTGTTTTTAACAGAGAGCATATTTCCAGTGATAAGAAAATTTTTTAATAAAAACGACATTTTGCAATTTATTTCAGCAATTTTCAACCCTAAAAGTGAATTATGCACGTTCGAAATAAATGAGAAGGTATTGTCAATGGTCATAAATAAAGGCTAGTGTCATTGACGGAATATGATTTTACATGTATAATAGAAAAAAAAACATTTACTAGGAAATTGCACTGTAAAGGATTTCATGATTGCAAGTCTAGAATGCTTCAAACACTGAAAATGTAAAAGATTCATCAGTTTATGTCCGTCAATTATTTCCAAATATCTGTCGATGCAATTAATGTAAGATTTTCGAAGGGTTTTATATTTTACTCGGGATGAGATATTACGATAAAAAAAAATTTTCTTGTTAGAATCATCAGTCGTTTACCATGTACCATTTCAGGGATTTGAAAACAACCATTATTTAAACATGGCTCCCCAGCGTTGATCAAACACCAACTTCTCTCAGGCTATCATTTTAATATTTAGCTTGTTACATTATTTTTAGGTTGGTGTCATAATACAGGTACTAAGAAGTACATCTTACTTTTTCTTTGTTTGTCTTCCATAACGTAGTATGCCCAGCCAAATAGATATAAGTTAATAGATCTTGCCTTAGTTCATACTACTTGGAGATAAGTAGGCAAGTAAAATATCCTTCTGTACAGCACTTAACTGCTTGAGTATAGGTTGAACTTGATTTGAAAACAAGTCTGGCTTGACAATCAATAGAATTAGTCACGTGGTCAACGTCTTCTAGGAGCATGCCCGGTTTGGGATGGTCAGTTTTGTAGTGATCACTAAAAAAAAATCCGAATTTAAGAAAAACAACTAAACAAGCGTGAACACTGCCACTCTGAAGAACCAATTTAGAATACAATTTACGTTGTAAGTTGAACACCCTCCACTTTAAAAAAGACTATTTTATAGGGGACTTTTTTTCAATTTTTTAAACATAATAAAGAATAAATATGGTCAGAATGAATTCTATGCATGACATCGGTTGTGTTTTTCACTGGAAAACATCTGCAATAAAGTAAAAAAACAAAATGCATCTAGAAACTGAAGAATCTAGATTTCATCAATAAATCCATCGGAATACGGTACTGAAAAGGTCAAAAAAAATTCCGAGCACACAGAAACAAAGGATTTAGTGGGGTACTGATGCCAATTTCAAAGTCTGTAGACAAAACAACATGGCCAGGAGTGCTGGAACACACAAAGACATGAACATATAGAAAATGTTAGAACCCTTCGCTACATTTGACGTCAATTTAATCAACATTTTTGTCAATTTAATCAACATTTTTGTCAATCCAATCAACATTTTTGTCAATTCAATAAACATTTTTGTAAATTTAATAAACATTTTTGTCAATTCAATAAACATTTTTGTCAATTTAATGAACATTTTTGTCAATTCAATAAACATTTTTGTCAATTCAATAAACATTTTTGTCAAACTCCAGCCTAAATCTAGAATCAACTTTGTTTTTCTATCGTAACAAAAACAATAAAAACAATAAGAACAATCCTCACCAAATTTAGGGTACTGAAATCAATTATTCTCCTACCGTTTTCTGGAATCAGAATCATCTAGTAGGTAGCTATGTTTCTTACCAACTGAGTTTCATTGACAAATCTTACATATTTGTCGAAAATTTACGCAATAAATACCCAGGGGCTTTTATGATTCAAATGAATAGATATAAAATTACCATATGAATACCAGGATTTGGAATCAGGCCAAGTGAGTGAAAGCCGACTCCCATATGAACAGAGCCAAAGTGACAAGTCTGACATATCTATGAGATTTATTTTACAGATACGCATGAGCTAATAACATTTTAATAAGTACATTTATCCTAAAAGTATATTTTTTTTATAATTTCCCATTCATTATATATAATACAAAAGTTGATGTTATTATCTTCAGTTGGAATATAAGTAGGAGTGAAGTTTGACCAAGCAGCAACCAGGCATGTTTCATTGTATTTTAACAAGACAGTCGTCGTTTAAAGTTTAAAATCTATCACCGTTTCTTTTTTATTCCTTGACTAAGTGTAAATTTCATTATTACTGGGATATCAAATTCATAAGAAAAAATAATGGAGTGTAGCATAATATTGTTCCACATACAATGAATGGGGTAATAACTTGACAATGAGAACCAAGCATTGAGCTAACTTCTCTGGTGATGAACAGAGTGTTTATCTTGGTTCGCTGGACGACAAACTATACTGAAAGAAATACTTCTGACCGTTTCAAATTATTCAACCTTCATGATGAACGAATTTAGTATTTTTTACTTAAAATAATTAAAGAAATCTCGGTCTAAATATATCCATGAATTTTCCTACTGTTGATATCAAGTAAATAAAATGTAAACAAAAAAGCATCTTGATACAAGTTACATAGCAATAATACACAAGTTAAAAAAAGGCTTTGTTAAAGTTCATTTTATTTCATAAAGTTCTTTCGAAGTTCATTTCTATTTATAAGGCCCTTTTAAAGTTTATTTTCATTTATAAGGCCACTTTAAAGTTCATTTTCATTTATAAGACCCCTTTAAAGATCATTTTTATTTATAGGTCTCTTTTAAATTTCATTTTATTTCATAAGGCCCTTTCAAGTTCATTTTCAATTATAAAGCCCTTTAAAAATTCACTTTCATTTGTGAGGCCCCCTTAAATTTCATTTCCATTTATAAGGCCCTTTTAAAATTCATTTTCATTTATAAGGCTCCTCTAAATTTCATTTACATTTATAAGGCCCTTTTAAAGTTCATATTCATTTATAAAGCTCGTTCAAAGTCCATTTTCATTTATCAGGCCCCTTTAAATTTCATTCCCATTCATAAGGCCCTTTTAAAGTTCATACTCATTAATAAGGTTCGTTTAAAGATCATTTTCGTTTATAAGGCTCCGTTAAAGTTTAGTTTCATTTAAAAAGCTAATTGCATGTTCAAATTCATTGTACATTTACTCTAATTTGTAAGGCGCATCCTATGTTAATTTTTATTTATAAGAAAATTCAATAGCCATTCTCATTTTCATCGAAAAGCACTCTTGCAGAAAGAACAACTGTAAAATGTCACGTAAACAATCTTGTCAGAATAGATTTTTAAAGCGTTAGCTACTTAAGAACCGACAATGCGACCGGATTTCTTTTCTTTGAGGTTTATTGATAGTCTTAAACGGAAGGTATTCAAAAGGAATTAGATAGGAGTGACGGTATAAAGGAAACAGTTCTAGTGTTTTGGTCAAACCGACGCCACTGTCCCTATATTTACACTGTTATCCCACGTGAAATATATTTGTAGACCATTTTTACCTAAAAAATTAGAAAATAAGTTCAATACTATTAATATAGTCTATTACTTTGAGAAGAATCATAAATATTCTAAAAATTGTTGGACACTTAAAATCATTCTTTATGTGGCAGAGGTGTGACCGATTGCACCCTAAGTATTTGGTGGCGATACAACGAAATGGTGGTTTTCAGTAGCAGCACCGTTCATTGCGCTACTATTTGTCTCTTACGAGAGAATAATTTGATAGAAGATTGCATTCGTAACATCACATGCAAAAGTGGAAAGAAATTTATAATGGAGAAACAGTCAACCTCTTGAGATCAGACTTTAGGTACAAAATAAAGACAATTTTAGAAAAAATGTGGTACGATAGACGATATCTAAAGAAAGAAGGGTGCTTATCGCCGTCTCAGGAATGAAGTCCAGATCATTTGGAAAATTGAAAGAAGCGGCATAGATTGGTTTGTTGGTTAGGTCTGCGGAAAAGATATATATATATATATATATATATATATATATATATATATATATATATATATATATTGTCTTTCTAATGTACTAAACACTCGAAGAAGGCTGTTAAATGGATCTGCCGGAACGCTCTGGTAATATAGGCAAGGCAAAAATGAGCTCACTTATTTGAACAAATCTTAGAAAGCTGTTGATATTTCAATATTCACACCACTTTTTTCTTTTTTTTCCGTGATATATTGATTCCATTGTCGCACAATTCTAAAATATTTTTTTCTGGTGGATAAGATCTTCAACCTTTCTTTCAGGCTTTTAGCCCCGTGTCGTTAAACGCTAAGTTTGGTAAATATCAGAATTGAAAAAAAAATGATCACCATTTTATCATATACTAGTAAATGAATTAATAAGGAAACAAGTCTGGATCGTCACTCAATAGAAAGCGTCACATTACCAAGGTCTTTTGGCAACATGCTGTGTTGGGGGTGATCAATTTTAAGATTTAGAAAAAAGGGTGAGTTTCTTCTCACGCATTTTGATAGGAACCAATGACAGAAATGTCTGAATTGAAAAAAAAAACACATGAATGTTGCCTGACACAAATTAAGGGACTAATTAAGCATAAACCTACATTGAAAATCGAACACCACTCTAAAATCAATTGTGAAAGACAAAATACATAATAAAGTGTAAATGCTTCATTTTTCAAACCTCTAGCTCCATTGGTGCGGCTTGTCAGCATGGTGCATACATAGCCAGCCTGACAGACCAACTTTAAACTGAAATGACCAATAATGAAAATGATCAGGTAGATAGACCCTGGTAAGTTTCACGCAAGTTTCCACGAACATCAGCACCCGCACAAGACTAAGAGTTACAGCGTCATTTTCATGGATAACAGAAGCAACATTTCTCTTCTGCGTGACATGACAGTGTCAGATCATTTATTCCCTTCAGTCTGAAGTTTTAAACGCGCATATATATATATATATACATATATATATATATATATATATATATATATATAGTGTCATCTACAGACATTTGTTTCGTTGTATTACAACTCTTCAGTGACTCTATAGACTATCCATGCAATGCGTTAGCCAATGAGGTCTTACCAGCGCACCGGTCCCCTTTTATTACTCGACCCAGCTGCAGGGAATATGGCGCCCCAGGCAGCACTGCTCCATTGCACTGAACGAAGCAGGTTGGGACTTGTCCTGGGGTTGCTTTGGTTGTTTAGCAATTTAAATTGAAATGGATTTTTCCCCACGTCAAGCTCGACCTTATGTCACATTTTGCTGTGGTGGGAGTGCGAATGAATACACCATCAAGTAGGATCGAAACCTTAGCTTCAGACCCAGAGGCTGGTATCCTCCCTCTACTCCAGGGAACTGGACAGTGAGTAAGGTCGAATTAAAGCGATATCTTCATAGATGCTTATATATTCCCCGTCCACCAGAGTGTTCCATTCCATGTTGGAAGAGTAGTATATATATATATATAGGTGTGTGTGTGTGTGTGTGTGTGTATGTGTGTGTGTGTGTGTGTGTGTGTGATCCGACAGAATGGATTATAAATTGCATTATATCTCGTAGAAACGTATTTGAAATGATGTCCCGTCATTACACGGTTAATGTATCACTCAAGAAGAATAAACAACTAAAGAAAATTCCTAATACATAACTTTTGTGTTGGAAGAAACGAATAGACCGAGAATAACTCGAGATGAGAATTTGGATTGAAGGCCGTTATTTCGGCGTTGGTTTAGCTCAATGGTAAATGCATCGCTACGTTGGGACATCTGCCGTGTTCGTGACAGGTTCGTTCCCTGCAGCAGCCCCATTTTCTTTAGTTGTTTATTCTATTTCTGTTGTCTAGGTTGAGTGATACATTGGTCTCGTAATCACGTAAGATCATTTCAAATATGTTTCGATGTAATATAACGCAATTTATAATATATATATATATATATATATACATATATATACATATATATATATAGAGAGAGAGAGAGAGAGAGGGGGTGAGAGAGGGTGAGGTCCCCTTTACGTGGACAGTGAAATAGTAGCAATCTACCTCCGTGGATTGTATAAAGGGTTCAGTTTGAAATTTTCATTGTTACCAAATACGGCGGACACATGGAGAAGATGAGGCTATGAAATAATTGGAACACTGGGACAAATACTTAAATGGGGAAATTAGCCCGAATAGATCAATGTATAATTATTTAAATATTACACAACATCTCTTTCGTTGCTAAGTTTGTGATTTGCTCAGTCTAGTCATCATCATCATCATCAGTCTTTTAACGTCCGTCGTGAGACATAGACCTTCCCCAGGATTCGCCACATTTCTCTATCATAGGCGTCGCAGAGCCAGTATTTCCTGAATCTGTCTAGTTCATCTCTCCATCTTGTGTTCTGTCGGCCTAGGTTTCTTATGTGATTTCTTGGGATCCATGCTGCGAGACGTGATGTCCATTGGTTGTCTTTCATTCTCGTAACATGGCCTGCACATTGCCATTTGATTTTTTTAATAGTTTCTATGATGTCACGGACGCCAGTTTAATCTCTTATATACTGTACTGTCTTGTGATCTCTCCATGTAAGGTTGAGCATGATTTTCTCATGCGCACGTTGCATGCTTCTCAGTTTGCAGGTCTGTCTCTTGGTTAGGTTCCATGTTTCAGCTCCATAACTGACTATCAGGAGAATGTATTGGTTGTATACTCTTCTTTTCAGGAATATTGGGATCATCTGGTTTCTTGAAAGTTGAGCTTGCTCTGCCGAAGGCTTGCCATCCCAAAGTGATTCTTCGCTTGATTTCTTCCACTTTTGAGGGTCTCAGTACCGGTCTGCAATTTGCTGTGGGTACGAGATGTTGCTAAGCAGTCACCCATCGGAGCAGCGATCAACTTGAGAACTGATACTCTCAAGGCTTGACTGTGATTCATGTTGGTTTAATTGAATTGAATAATAAGAACTTTTGATTGGTCTTCGAGCGTATAGACTTAATTGATCAAAGGCGTTTCTCTCTGAAAAACTTAGGAACCCTCGAAATCCAAGTTTGAGTCTTTTTGCAATTTATTTCTGGCATGACAGTCTACATAAAAATCATGGTAACGAAAAAAGAACCCCTTCCATAGAGAGATGGTCTGTGAGTTGGTCTTGCTGATTATTGTCGATGTAGAGAGTGAGGCGGTGATCTAATTCTTAGTATGACTAATCGACTTTTTTTTTATTCAATTGGCCATTAGTATTATATCAGTTGACGAGATAAATACCAACACCTTGTTTAGTCACAATGCGTGCCTGGTTGTGCTTGTTATAAGACACCCTGTGTGTGCATATGAAGAAGGTGACTGGTCATTGCCCACAAAGAAGATTCTGTCAGTGTCAGAGATGAAGATGATGAGAAAATTATGAATCAGGTTATTATTCTCACCCACGATTATACACACACATGCATGTTATATATATACATATATGATTATATATATATATATATATATATATATATATATATATATATATATATATATATATATATATATATATATATGTATATATATATATGTGTGTGTGTGTGTATATATATATATATTTATATACGTGTGTGTGTGTGTGTGTGTGCACGTGTGTACAGGTGTGTGTGTGTGTGTGTTTGTGTGTGTGTGTGTGTGTGTGTGCAGAATCTTACAACACCCACGGATTCACAATTTTCATACTGTGACTGATAAGGGATGAAAAATACCAACAAAAGTTATTATGCATTGGAGACTCGTAGGTAAAGAGTATTTGTTATATTCTTTAGGAAGTGTTGCTAGGACACTTTGTTGATCAACATTCGTTAGCGTATCAACAAAACTCAAGTGGGAAGATGTCTAACCACAAAAGATTTTTAAAAAAAAACAAAATGAAAAAATGAAAAGGTAGGAAGTATGAGATGAATATTAGTCATCAAATATGATATCAGTCATCAAAGTCCAAAATGTGCATGGAACCTGGAATCAAAACAGCTTGTTTGTATTGAATGAAGTATTTGAAATCATCATTATTCATTTTTTTTGCAGCGAATTCTTTTCATCTTAATTGTTGTTGCTTTTTATCGCAACTAAACTCAAACTGGACATCTGTCAGCATGAGTTAATCAATTTACAACGCAGATCGGCATAAAGAATAAATTCTTGGTCAGAGTCGAACTCACAAACCTGTACGCGGAAGAGTTATTTACTTAACGTGCAACCGCTCTTACAATAGAGATGCAGGAACTTAGTACGAGTAAGTACGAGTTCAAATCAAACTTCTAAACTCATTTCCCATCCTGATCTCTCCTACGCCATGTTCTTATTTCGAGTTTGTTCAGTAACGGTAATTCAATGTTTTATTTTCGTTAGCTAATCAGAACCTGCTTGCAACTACCCATAAGCGCGTATATGTCTGAAAAAGAGCGTCTGTCGTGGAACGATTACTGGAAGACTATATTAACAGATAAAGTGAGATCGTCATTGTGAGGTTAAAGCTGTCATCAGACAAAAGTTTTCATTAGATAAGAAATATTACATTATCGAAACAACCAGAACAGGAAGGAAGAAAGAAAGATTGCATAACCCAACAGGAAGAGAAACAAACAAACAAAAAAGACTTTCTTTCTCCTTGGAATGAAAGTGCAATTAAGTTTCATCTTTTTTTCGATTAAGATATGATGTTGATATTTTGAATAATTATTTACTGAGCTTGCTTCATTCCGACTCGAGACCTCAAGCCGAGTTTGCAACCAATAAAAAGCAAACATTGAACGAACGAAATGGACTTAAATTATGCATACGTGTATTTCAAGCGTGGATGATGTAAATGGTCTTTTTTTTCTTATTCTTTCTTTTTGATTTTTAGTGGGGCATCCTAGCTGAAACTTCCCAGCCAATTGTACACTTTGTGATCAAACCATATATTTTGGTACATTTATAGCCAAAGGCATTTTAAAAGATGGATATTGAGCCTTCATAAACTTTCAATATGTCGTGAATACATTTATTATTATTCTTAAGATAAAATACCCAGTTTGTTTTATGTATAGTTATTTCATGGTTAAATACATTTACTGCAACCATCTACGGTTGAGTTCATTTTGGTTTTAGTTTTCAGCCCAAAGAATCTTGGATCTCTAATTCAAAGGTAATGGTCGACGAGGTAAGCTAGAAATGCTAATCATGGCCGCCAAGGATGCATCTTGGCATTATTTTGGCTATGATTTTCAATAATAAAGAATTATCATTGTTATCATCATCGATTATATTAACATCAGTAATGACACTTATTGTCAACCTTGTCAAGGATCAAGATGCCTATTCATGGCGTTGGATATTTAAAAGAAAAAAAAATAATGTAACCGGATATCTTTCAGTTCAGGTTTTATTGATAGTCATAATCAGAAAATACACAAACACAAATCGGATGGGAGTGACAGGAAGAAGGCTTAAGTGTTATGGATAAACAGACCAGAATTCCTCGAAGTAATGGTTTCAAATCTTGTTACTAGAAGGAGGAAACTTATCCTGGAAAAAGTAATTGTATGTAATCAATGTTTGACTAAAAACAAGACAGTAAGGCCAATACTATCCACATTGTATATAACTTCGGTAAACGTCTAAAACATTGCAAGATTCTTCCAGATTATTGAACTGATTTTCTGTGTTGCTGTGGTGTGGCTTAATGGACCCAAAAGAATTAGGGATATTATAAAGTTAAGGTGGTTCTCAGTCGCAAAATCACTCGAAACAACCTCCTCACTGGAATATGTTACTTACACGTGACGAATTTGCTAAAACAATGCGTTAATGATATTCCATGTAAAAGAGAAAAAGAATTGAAACTTGTCATCTCAGTCAAAATTTGAGCGTCAAATCTAATGTCATGTAAAAAAAAATACATTTGTGAATAAATAAGATCAGAATAATTTATATATATCACTAGAAAACATCTGAAATATAATTTTTTTAGAAGTATTTTGATGGCTACTGTTGTCCAATCACTTTGTCTCGAGTAAGCCAAGTGACTACACAATTTCTTATATACTCATAAACGCAGGAAAATATGAAAAAATATCTGTATTTGAAACAATCTAGATGTTATAGAAGGTTACCAATTTTCAAGTCAGTGGGGGAAATGGGTGGAACACACTAACACACACACACACACACACACACATAAAAGTTATGCTGGCTACGGTTGTTCAGTGGGGAAGTAGCCCAAGCCATTAAGGCCATACTCAAAGAACATAAGCCATAGCCAAATTGGTTGAGAGAATCTGGTAAGGCAGATATCTGGAGAGAGAAAGGTTCATATAAGATAATTGATTGGAAGCACTGCTGAAGAGTTAGAAAATTGAAAGAAGCAGCAGAGATTGGCTTATCGGCTGGTTCTGTAGAAAAAATACATACCTCTCTCTCCTAATGACCTATACGCTTGAAAAAAATTGAAAAATGGATTAGTCAAAGCATAGTGATATTAACATCAGCAATGCAAAAATGAGTTCAGTCGTCTGTACAAATCTTAGAATGCGGTTGATATTCTAATATTCAAACCACTGAATCATTTACAAAATGAACCAAATATCTTCGTTCGGTCATGAAATATTTTATAGCAGTGCATTTTTACCATAAAAGTTTTATGTCTGTCCAGTAAACAATATCAGCCGACACATGAATTAATTCTATCATTTCGTTCTTGTGTAAATATCAATACCTAAGAACTGATTGCTTATCTATGATATATTACTAAATGAATAGATAAGAAAAGTAGTTTACAAGATTTTTGCACTTCATTTTCATGCGAAAGCCCAAAGGGTAAAAACAAAACAGAACTTTTAGGTAGACAAGAAGACGGACTCTAAGAAAGATTAGCAATACGACATTATTCTAAACTGGCCTTTTATCGTTATTTTAATCCAGACTTTTTTGTGACCACTACCCAACAAAAGGCGAGAAAAGTAACTCATACCAAGATCCTTAATTCTTCATTTTTTAATTGATCAACCCCTGCTGCCAAAAAACGTTGGTTATGTGACAGTTTCTATCAAACGACCAACCAGAACGTATTTTTTGTATCCACAAAAAAAACAGAAAAAAGCCTTGAAAGTCAAGCTCAGAACTTTCTGCCATAAAGAAATGATTGGAGAGTTGGTCTTACAGCTTATCGCTCATGTAGGGAGTAAGGAGGCGAACTGATTCATCATTTGACTCTTTTATTCAATTGGCATTAGTATTCTATCAGTTGACAAGAGATACGGGCTCAAACCTCGTTTAGACATCAAGTGCAACGGGTTGTTGTAATCATAAAAAAGAACTCTTACATGTACATATCAGCATTAGTTCAAAATAAATTCAGAAAGTGTCGGAGGTGAATCTGATGCGAAGATAATGAATCATGTCATTATTCTCACCCGTGAGCACACACACACACACACACACACACACATATGCATATATATATATATATATATATATATATATATATATATATATATATATATATATAATGTGTGTGTGTGTGTGTGTGTGTTTGATCGTGGGTGAGAATAATAACCTGATTCATAATCCTTGCATCGTATTAATCACTCACGTGTGTGAGCGTGTGTTCACCATGATACAACACCCACGAGTTCACAATTTTCATACTCAGTCTGATATAGATAAAGAAAAAAAACATGTCAAAGAAAGTCATTATTTATTAGAGATTCGTAGGTAGAGAGTTCTTTTTTTTAGTTTTTAAGGAAATGCTACGAGAACACTTCGATGATCAACATTCATAAGCATTCCAACAAACCTAAGAAGGAAAGTACCAGGCCTCAAAATATTTAAAAAAAGAAATGAAAAAAAAATAGTAAGGTAAAAAGTATCAAATAAATATGTACGTTATCCTGTCATCAAAGATTTCACGAGTCAAAAAATGTGCAAAGGGTAACATGAAGTCTCGAAATGGATAACGCATCTTATGATTTTTTCCGTTTATCAGAATCTGCTCGCTATTATACAAAGTCAAATATAGTATGTCTTAAACGTACAGCGATGATTAGCAAGTTATTCTTTAGGTTAATCTAGAGAGTTTCAGTCACACTTGATGACCTAAGCTCAATAGATATCTACAATCTTGAACAGAAGTGGATGTTAAAGGTGTGGTCGGGTGAAGGTTTCGTTGAACAAGAGATATTACATTATCGATACAAACAGGAAAAGGAAGAAATATTGTATCAGCAAAAAATTGGAGAGAGAAATATTTCATTCTTCAAACAGAAAAAGAAAAAATAAGCTTGGCTGCTGTAGAGTCAAAGTCAACCCCGACTTCTATTTCGACTACACATAATTACAGCAACTTTTTATTGTATGTATACTAAATAAAGAACAATACACACACACACACACACACACATACATTCATATACATATATATATATATATATTAGAATAGATATATTTTTTATTGGAATGGAAAGGGCTCTCATATGTCTGTGAAAAAAATCTTAGATATGAAAGACTTGTCCATTTAGCTCTCTCGGTGAGAGAGCTGGCTACCAGTTACTTGTTGGCGATTTCAAATTACAGTTCATCAGCAGCACCAACAGCAAACTTTTAATGTCCCCATGATTCGCCAGACCTCTCTATTATGGGCATCGCCGAGCCAGAACTTTCTTTCTTTCTTTGTCTAGCTCGTCACAACATCTTACTTTCTGTCAGTCACGATTTTGCATATGATCTCTTGGGATCCACATTGTGAGTTGGGTTGTCGAACGGTTGTCTGACATTCTTGCAAAATGTCCAGCCCATTGCCCATTGAGTTTTCTAGCTGTTTCTATGATCTCTCGGACTCCTGTCTTTTTTTTTTAATTTACTGTGTTGTCTCATGAACTCTCCACGTGGGGTTGCGAATGATTCTTTCATATCTGTGTTGCATGGTTTGAGGGTCGATATTTCCATGTTTCGGCACCATAGGTGACTATCCATTGGATGCATTGGTTGTATACCCTCCTTTTAAGGACTGATGGGATTTGTATTTTCTTAAAAGTTGAGCTCGCTCTACTGTAATATAAGGCCTCACGTACTTCTACCATACATGTTGGTAGATATGTAAGTCTTGTTAAATTTAACTCAGTCGGCAAGACACGACTACCGATCAGTTTGTCGTGATATCAGGCGGCAGAGAAACGTTGATTTCAATGCCCTTAATCTTGGTGAGGAGTGTTCTTGACGCACGTGTTACGGTAGACAAAAAACAAAGTCAACTCCAGGTTTGGACTGAAGTCAGACAAAGAAAGACGCCAGAAATTTTCTCCTCAAAATAAAGATTCGATAAAGCATCACTTGAAAAATACGGTGTTGATTTTGTTGAATGATAATTTACTGAGCTTGTTCATTCTGACTAAGAACCACAGACCTAGTTTGCACCCAATGCACTAATTTCACTAGTGAGCGGAACAGATAGGAGATCTTACTATCTCACCAGGTGGGTGGCCTTCTTATATCTTATATCTTTTATATATATATATATATATATATATATATATATATATATACATATATATATATATATATATATATATATATATATATATATATATATATTATTTACTGCAGTTGTTGTTTTTATTAAACTTGGATTTCTTTATTCAAAGCCGGTTTTATCTCGGCTGAATGGATGACGTAAATGTTCTTTTCTTTCTTATTTCCCCTTTTCATTTTGTGATGACGTTCAAGTTTTAAATACATGATTAATTTCAAATAGTACATTTCCTTTCCTTTCAAGAAATACGTATTTCTTTGTTGATAAAGCATAAATGACAAAAAGGGATGATCGTATTTTAGGATCAGGTTTTCAAAGAGGGTGTGTGGGTAGTGCTTTACGCAGCCGTTAAGATCTCGGGCCCTGGTAGGAAATACACAGCAGTCTAAAGAGCAAGATAAACCTGATGAGATGAAAGATACAGTAGAGCAGCCTGTAGTGAGAATCAATCTCACTACACGAATGAATTAGTTATCGATCTTTCTCTCTATGTATATATCTTTAATTCTTTGGATGACTCTCACCTTCATTCGGCCATTTTGAAGAGTTCCATAAGAAACGAGTTTTCTTGTTACCCATATTTAGAATAAACAGAAAACCTAATCCTGATGAGGTGTCTTCTCCCAAGGACCTGGAGATTTTATCGTATGACTATCCCAAACAAAGTAACCCTACTCTAATAAAAATAGACTTAATTAGAGCTGGTGGATTTCGATAAACATGATCGAATATATATTGTCATAACAAAGAAAAGCACGATTCTCATCTCAGTATCATATATTTTTTTCCTTTCATCTTATTTTTGCCAAACTGTAAAAACCCAAGGTGACTTCAGTTTTTAGCAATAACAAAAACAATCCTCGCCAAAAATACCAGCGTTAACTTCACATTCCCTTAATATGCTTTGAAATCATGACCAATTGATTACCGGAAAGCTGTCTTGCTGGCTCAGATAAATTGACATGTCTTAGATATAAACGCATATTTATTTTATAGATACGTATCATTTTATTTCATTACAATAAATCAATGAATTTCTGAAAAGAAACTATGTATATTTATGAATTTTATTTATCATATATATGTAAGGAAGAGGTGCAATGATCATCTTCAGTCGGAATTGAAGTTGGTATCAGGTTTGACCTTGTAGCAGACAGTCGTGTTTTCCTTTTGTTCTTCAAAAATAGCCTTCATCATGTTTTACGTTCTTCAAGCGTTCAAGAAGTTACTGTCCAGTTCCAGTCCAAGTTAGAGGCTATAGTTGACTGTTTTCTCCCCTTGAATATGGAAAAAGAGTTGCTTCCCCTAAATTGTTAATTGTGTTTGACTAAAGTAGGCTTTTAAAGTTTGCTTTTTCTTCTTCTATTTTATTTGTATTATTTCTATCGCAAGACGGAAGCTGTTTTTACATTCTACGATAAGTTACACAGCAGCTGTAGAACGTAAAATGATTGTTACATTAAAATGTAACGAAGGCATGTTTGGTTCGTTACTCTATAGAAACAGTCACATGGCCAACGCCTTTTAGCAGTATGTCATGCTGGGATGATCAATTAAAAATTGGCATAAGGAGTAATTGATGAATGCAATTCTTCTCATGCAATTAGTTGGGTTAAGAATAGGTCTGAATTTTCAAAAACAAAGCGTGAATTTTTCCGGGGACAAGCAAACATAAACGGACATGCAAATAGAACCCTCACTAAAAATTCTTATTTAGGTGGCGTAGGGGCAAAAAAGCAAAAATAAGGTTTTTCTAAGCATGTGTCTGAATTTTTGAGATGAGGTATTATTATTATTTCTATTATTATTCGGTTCTAGGTTCAATCCCAGTGTGAGACAATAATGATACTACTAATGCTAAGAGGAGAGTGCGGTCAATATACCCACGTCAGTTAAATAAAGGGTTCGGTTCGTCACTTCCCCCACACCTACCAGATAATACCTGATGAAGGTCGTAGAGTACAACGGCCGAAACGTTGTATGAAAAACAACCAAGATGAGGATGGTCCGAATGATGATAGAAATAAGGTTTTTCTTGTAATAAGTAAATGTTTAAATTTTCGGCCCTCTGACTCCTCTGTAGCGACCTATTTCATTGTTACATATATAGCCAGCCAGTGAGCAAGCCCAGAATAAAATCTATGTTGACGGTTTTGGCTGCAGTGTTTCTTGGCGGTTTCTTACACGATGAAAGAAAAACTTTTCAAAAATGAATAATCAACATATTTCATCTAAGAAACGTAGGCAACTTAAGATTTATACGAGATGTAAATAAACAATATAACTGAGAGAAGAGTTGTATAAGGAAGAATGAAATTACAGGACTAAATTCTAATTATGCGAGATGATGTCTCTCTCCTAAGGCCAATTCGGTAAGTCGTTGTCCAAAGCTCACGAGTTGAAATTTTGTCGAAGATAACCTTTACCATTACATGCTGCTGATGTTGATTCAACGATCACAGAATCCAGAACGAACTTAACATTACCATAATAGGAAAATGTACAGACTCTGTCCCAAACCTGAGAATGTATTGGCTCTGCGGCACCCATGGCAAAGAGGTTTGGTGAATCCTGGGGAAGGTTAATGTCCAATAACGGATGCTACAGGGCAGCCGCTGATGACGGTAATCAATTATCCTGCTTATTAGTTCAACATAATAATCATGACAATCCTTTGACATTGATAACCTATATATATTCAAAAAAAAAACTGTCCTGAAATTTACACTAGACATAAATAATGGGTCAATAATGTGATTCTATTCCTCACAAAACATGTTTATTCCAAGTCATTCACCTTCACATAGTGAGTTGTCATGATGGTGATCGTTTAATTCATATCCGCCGGCTCATCGCTATGGTTAGTTGATTGAGCAAAATTGCAAAAAGGGTGGGAATATTGAAGAAAAAAAAACATGATAATCCATCAGTAAAATCATTGAGTCAGAGTTTAAAATAGACTCGACTCAGTGGATCATTCGTATAAAATAGGGTATTCTTTGCTTTGACGTACATCAACCTGCATAGTCTATGAGATGAGGAGGCGAAAATGAAGATCGGGTATCAAATTTCTAACCAAACAAATAATACATCAAAAGATAAGTAATTTTCTATTGAATCAGAATATGAATGTTCAACTAGAATCTTTCGAAATGGGAAAATACTTGGAAACTTAAATACTGGTAGATGTTTATTGCACCATCGTAGAGAAATAAAATAAATGCAATCCTACCGAAATTAAAATCATCTTAATTTCCAAATGGCTACAATAAATTACATAAAGAATTTGTAAAAAAAAAAAAATGTTAGGAATACTATTAATTTCAACCACTCCAAAAGTAGGATCACAAAAATAGTTAATTTTAATCGTCCAATATATTCCAAACAGGGACAAATTCAAAATGGCTGATTTCGAGATCGGGCTCCATAAGCCAAAATTTCGATGTCTCAGAATATGGACTTGTTATATATATCATTGGAAAGCTTTACTTCATTTTGAGACAATCTAATGAATATAGATTAACAACTTTTTCCCACAAAGTATTTCTTTCAAGTTGGTCCAAAGAAACGCCTTTTTTCAGTGTAGACAGCCATGCCCCCACCTTGAGGTCTGACGTACACCATCTTGTGAAAATATGGCTTTTGATTTTGACGCACCAACAAAATCCTAATAAATACAAAGTATAACAGTTTTGATGTTATTGAATTTTGGATTGATACGTAGATAAATTGGATAAAGACTGGAATAAGTGTAACGTAGTGTTTCTTTATTTTATTGCGATTTTTCAAGTCCTATTTTTTAAGTTGAATAAAATCATCGTTTATGGGAAAGATTTGTTTTTATTCAGGACACCACTTCATGAACTGTTTAAATATCCATGCGTTTGAGTAACGTTTTTACCTTTCTTAAAGTAAAAAAGATTATATGCTGAAAATGTTGTCTATTTCTTCCCATTATCAATGCCGATTTTGACAATATTTTGTCGACTGCACACCGATGACAGTCGTTATACTATAATCCAAAGTGATCTTTTTAAATGAGATTTCTAATTGCAACTTACAATGAAAACAGGGCGAACGTTTTTGTCTACCCAATATATCGAAAAAATGTTCACTGTAACCGATCCTGTGAATAATATTTTATTCGGTGTCGTCTTTTACATACTTTCTTTTTTCTCTTTTCAACTATTCGCAAATTGAATTGCATTGACTCATACAGGAAAACGTCTGTCACTTCTGATTGTTGCAACTTAGATTGTATCTTTATAACGCGATACTCTTCAGTTATGAGATTGTAAGGAAAATACTCTCTTGCAATTGTCCCTGTCGTTGTTATCGTTTTATTGCGAGAATACCCAACCCAAAAGGCAGTTCGTATAACACATTAAATACTCCATTTCCATCTTCCTGACCACGTTCATGAACAGGGCTATTCATTAAATGTAGCTTTTATTTTGGTCAAGTTTTATTAGAGACAGTTTTCAGGCTGGTCTGGCTGACTATGTGAGTATATACGTACATATGTATCACTGGTAAAGGCCACACCAATAGGTCTAGAGGATTTCATACATAGTCTTTCGGAAATTACCCCCCATATAAGTTTTCAGTTGGGGGTGGCAATTTGGAATATAAGTTTATGCTAAATTGGTCCCTTAGTTTCTGCTCGGCATCATTCACATGCTGTTTTTTTAATTCAGAACTTTCATGTGATCACTGACCCAAGAAAGTGACGGAAGTGAATTATTCATAGATCACCCCTTTTTTTTCAAATTTTTGAATTGATCATCCTAACAGTGCATGCTGCCAAAAATTGTCGGTCATGCAACAGTTGCTAATGAGTGGCTAACCAGACCTATTCAGAAAATGTTTGAAAGGTGTAATGGAAGGGAATCATCATCATCATCAGTCTATTAACGTCCGTCGTTGGACATAGACCTTCCCCAGGATTTGCCACACTTCTCTATCATGGGTGTCACGGAGCCATTACTTTCTGAATCTGTCTAGCTCATCTCTCCATCTAATATTCTGCCGGTGTCGGTTCCGCTTGTGATCTTAAGGGATCCATGTCGTGAGTCGCAATGTCCATCGGTTGTCCGCCATTCGTGCAACATGGCCAGCCCACTGCTATTTGAGATTTTCAATGCATTCTATGATGTCCCTGACTCTTTTCTTTTCCCAGATGTACTGTACTGTCGTGTGGTCTCTCCATGTTAGGTATATCATGATTATTTTAAGTGCACATTGCATGGTTCTCAATTCGTGGATCTGTCTCTTGGTTAGGTTCCATGTTTCAGCTCCATAAGTGACTATTGATCTATTAATACGATCTTCTTAATTTTGAAGGTTGAGCTTGCTCTACCAAAGACTTGCCACCCTAGAGTGATTCTTCGCTTGATTTCTTCTTTTTTTAAGGGTTTCATGGAGATTTGTTATCCTAGGTAGATGTAGTGATCTATTTTCTCCAGTTCTATGTCCTCGATTTTGATCTTAGTGTTTTTATTTCCGATGTTGTTGTTGCACATAAGAGCGAATACTTCATCAAAATTATTTTACAAAACAATTCTTTTGTAACTCTCACCATTCTGAGAGTTCACAATGGAGGAACCAGTTTTAACCAATAAATCTACTTACTGAAAAATTGATAAACCAACTATTTATTTATCTACCTCAGTCTGTTCACATCTCTCTGTCCGGCCGACTATCTATCTATCTATCTATCAATCTATCTAAACACGCTCAGTTGCATACCAAAATCAATTGAACAACCGAAGCCATCAAGGGTGGCAAGGGATTCTATCTATTTTTTGATATGTGTCTATGTGTGTGTATGAGTGTGTGCTTGTATTTGATTGTTGTTCACTTTTTTTCCAGTGCTCTTTGCCATACCGTTTTGTCTACAGATTTGAAAATCTATACCAGTACTCTACCAGACCTTTTACAGGAATGTTTTTCTCTTCATCTTTGCTCTTTTTTTCAGCCTTATTCTGACAGGTTTGTCAATAATATCGATATCCTCTAAATCCAGATGTTATTCTACAAAATTAAGATGTTTCTAGATTTTTTCACTCTACTTGAAATGTTTCCCCAGTGGAAAATGTCAGACATGTTATAGATAGAATTTATTCTTCGACAGATTTTATACTACATGACTTCAAATTATGATTCTACGGTTGTTCAAATATTGACTGTAATGGCAAGTCTCTGTTCAATAGGCCATATTTCGGTTGAATTTCTAAATGAGATCTGATTTCCCATAAGTAAGTTTTCGAGTCACTTCCATACTACTGTAAAAAATCAAATGTTTATACCAAAATATTACAACTTCACATGACTTCAAATGTACTGACCAAAGAGGATAAGAAACTTCTGTCCCGAGATCGGGTCCTTGAAAATAAATACTGGCGGTAGGATATCGGCTTCCGGGTCTGAAGCAGAGGTTTTAATCTTGCCTCGTGGTACTGGATAGGATAATGGATTGTCTATAGCCACACTGAAGAGTTGTAATACAACGAAACAGCTGTCTGTGAATTATATATATATATATATATATATATATATATATATATGAGCTAGATTGATATTTAGTTGTCCACCACCCATCTGCCCTATCTAAATATTGACCCTGGAAACTAATATTATTCTCATGATGTTTTAGCTATCGAGTAAGTCTTCTAAAAAGTGATATACAGTCAATTTTATGGGCTTTTATAGAAAGTGGTGAAATACAACGGATCAATATTTATACAGTATGGATATTGTAGAGTATACAAGAAACATATGTGCTAACTCATGCGAGAATAAGAAGATCGTGCTGCAGCAATATTTCAAATGGGGAAATAAAATCGACACTTTCAAGAATGTAGATTTTATTCTCAAGAATAGAAATGTACTTAATTTTTTTTTAAATCAATAATCTAGTATTTCTTTCACGTACAAGTCACATCTGAGTTTTGCGTCCGTGTGTTCTTGTGATAGTCTTTGCCTCTGGAGTTCTGTGCTGAACTCGTTATCAACCGTTAAACTTTTCACGTGCTATCATCCCTCGAGCTATGTCTATGAAATCCCAAGTTCAAACACTTATCCTTTCCCGATTAAGGTCTGCCACAAGCTATTGATATCTTTGTTCGGTCTGCTGATCAAGTTATCTGAGTTGAGAACGAAAAGGTGAGACTGGCCGTCCCCTAAAAAGAAGACTCCGATAACGGAATTGCAGTCGATTTCGATTCTGAGGATGATGTATGGATTATTTTCACCAAACAAAGACCGATAATTATTCAATAACAATATAAGGATAATGAGAATAGACGGAAGAATGGTAACAAAACTGCATCTGTTATAAAATATTGGTTACATATAAGCATTTTACGCCATGATTTATGTCTGCCGACAGAAAAATCAAAACTCTATAATTTAAAATCTTCCAAAAATAAAGTAGCCGTTATATAAACAGGATTCTATAAATATCGTTTAATTTAATGATTACTCAACTGTTTTTTTAATGCTTTCTAATCATATAGTGCATTATAAGTATGTGGTTATGAGATCCGACAAATTTATCAATCAAGATCAGGGTGAAAAGAAGTCAAAATTAAAAAATGAATCAATTATTCTAAATTACGTAGACATGCAGTTGGACAGCTGCATACCTCAAAGCGTCGCTCAGCTAGTTTGAAAAATATTTTCTGATAGATTCCACCTCTGAAGCGACTGTTTTGCTGAATGTATTGAAGCCAGGACCGTTTGGTTCATAAGTGAACATGTATCTCTCGAGTGATATGGATCCCCCAAGATCACATGCGGAAGCGAGGCCGACAGAAAATTAGATCGAGAGACGAGGTGGTCAAATTTAGAAAGTACCGACTCCGCGATGCCCAGTGTAGCTAATCCTGGGGAAGGTCTATGTCCAACCACGGACGTTAAAATGATGATGATGATGATGATGATGATGATGATGATGATGATGATGATGATGATGATGATGATGATGATGATGATGATGATGATGATGATGATGATTTTTTGAGTAACATATGACCAACTCATACACTAACACAATTAAAGTTTTTTTTTTGTGGTTTAGATTCGGATTAGGGGAACATAGAATTCATAATTTGATTTCCAGCTTCATCCCCTTATCTCAATTTTATCTCTCCTATAAAAAAAATAACATGAAACACTAAATCGTCAAATAACTTGAATATGAAACATAGGTTTCCTCCGTTTTTAAGTTAGTTGGGCTTGTTATGCATGCATCGTGCGCACAGTCTGCACCAATGGAGGTAGATGGCATAAAATAGAAATATTTCCTCCTGGAAGAAGAATACGTCCACCCTCCATCGGTTTTTAATGACTGAAGTTAGATTTACCATGTAAGTTTATGCTGAATTGATCCCCTATTTTATTTTCATTCTAATATCATTCAAAATATCTCCCACATGTTTAAATTAGTTTAGGGGAAAAAATAGTGAACAGGACCTCTGTACATACACTCACGCAACTTGTTGCCTCATTTAAATGTGAGCATGCGCACACGATAAACGATCATCCGGTGACATTGAAATATCCCGGAGATCTTTTATAGTTTTATTCCTGCCGCTCCTGTTTTGGATAATATATCATCTAATTTTTGTTTTTACGTTTTTTTAATATCATCAAAATGTTCTGCACTCTCTGACATTATCATGTGAATTAGAGGAGGGTGTTTCATTTGAGTTCAAATCTTTGATGAAGACGCGAATCGAAACCAGTACGAATTAATTATTTTAAAAATATACTTCTCATTGTTATTCAATTAACATTAAAATATAGTAAAAAAATTGTTCATGGATGTTAACCGAGTCAAAGGTCAAGTGAGATCAGTTGAGTCACCTTTTTACCGATTGGTGATAGAGCCCACTTTAATTTACTGACATATCATGGAACAGTTGGGGTATGGATGACCAAAAATGACATGACCAAATATTACCTAGAAGTATGTTTCAAACATTTAAACACTGCCATGTACAATGCTCTAGTATAAATAATGACAGAAACCGTGCATTTTTTAGATGGAATAATTTCATTTGATCTGAAATAAAAATAGATACAAAGAGTATAAGGGAAATATCATTGTGATGAAAATTGAGTCATGACGACTTCTTTTGTGAAGAGATACTTACAAAACTTGTTTATTGTAAAATGATAAATAAAAGATTCTTGATAATCTGTCAGCCATGGAGAGATTTTATATTTATAACAGTTGACATTCAGACAAATATAGATCGTATCAAATTGTTGTCTACTCCACATCATAAACTCCTAGAAAAGAAAAGATTTTGATATTCTAAAATCAGATAACTTGTACTCATGTAATACAAAAGAAAAAATGACTGGGAATACTGCTGGAGAGTGATAAAATACAAAGAATCAGTATACATTGGCTATTCAGCCAAATGAATGAGTCCAGACAGCCACGTTGGGTATTTTGTGGTCTTCTTTGCTCAATAGATAGAGAATGAGTTGGATAAAACTCTCATGTATAGATAAGAATCGCCTGTGTTACACTGGCTGGTTGGGAATATCGTCTGCATGGCTTGCTTTGCCGGAAATAGACTAAGCCGTTGGTTTATCAGCTACAATTTCGATTCACCATCTGGTTCTGTAAAAAGGAGCCCCCGCTATCTCACGGATTGCACACTTGAAAAGACTATAGAAGTTATTACATATATAAATATATATATGGAATTTTTCCACTCGTCTCGAAATATAGGATCTTCTGAGGCATGTCCCCTTACCTCTCTCACATAATAGTTCATTGAAATGTACATACAAATGTAGCGACTATTAGATAATTCAACCTCTGTCCCCCAAAGAAAGCAAGATAATTAGTCCCTCATGAATTTAAGCCAAACGAATGTTTTGTATACAAAAACATAATGAGGATGAAGTCATGATCAAAATCGAGAACGCAGAGCTGAAGAATGAGAGACCACTATATCAACCCTAGGACAACGAATCTCGATGAAATCCCCCAAAGAAGCAGAAATAAAGCAAGCAATCACACAAAAATGGCAACCTTTAGGTACAGCAAGCTCGACTTTTAAGAAAAAGAAAATTCTGATTGTTACCTATAGAACAGAGACATAGAACTTAACCAAAACATTGACACTCAAATTGAGAACCATGCAACGGGAAACATGGAGAGATAATAAGGCAGCATAGTATATCATAGCAAAGACAAGAGTATGAGATATCATGAAAACCATTTGTAAACTCAAATGGCAATGACCTGGACACGTTGCAAGAATGTCTGACAACTGCTGAGCATCACGACTCACAACTTGGATCACCAGAAATCATATACGAAATTGTGGCCGACAGTAAGTAAGATTAGGTGACGAGCTAGACACTTTCAGAAAGTACTGGCTCTGTGACGCTCATGATAGAGAGGTCTGGTGAATCTTTGCAGGAAGTCTATGTTCAACAACGGACCCTAAAAGCATGAATGGGATGAGATAAATTTCAATAAATAATTTTGGAAACAGGCCGTCTTGAATCAATGTAAGTATCGTAATTTTAACATTATATATTAAATAACACCGAAATTTGCTGTTTCACCGTACAAGTGACCATTCAAAGAAATGAGAGTTTCATCACTCAATCTGTATGCTCTACATTGAAAATCAGTGAGAAGGGGTTGTTTTGTAATCCGTAATTAATTCGAGCTTGAATAACTATTGTTAACAGATGCTCATTGAAATTTCTAGATACCTGCTTACCGAAATTATGGATCATTATATAACTGATTATTCTTCAGATTTCATTGAAATATATGAGTTATTATTCTTTAGATTTATTGAACCTGTACGTTGCCACAGAGAAAAAAGTTGAATGAGTTTAAAGGATGTATCAGAGATAAACTATGGAACCTAACCAAAAGACGGACCCGTAAATTGCGAACCATGCAACGTGCACATGAAAGAATAATGCTGGGCCTCACATGGAGAGACTGCAAGACAGCACAGTACATTCGAGAAAAGACGAGAGTCAGGGACATCATAGAATCCCTTAAAAATCTCTAATGACAGTAGGCTGGCCATGTTGCAAGAATGGCAGACAACCGATGGACATCACGACTCACGACATGGATCCCCCAAAATCACATGCACAACCGAGGCCGGCAGAATATTAGATGGAGAGACGAGCTAGACATGTTCAGGAACTACTGGCTCCGCGACGCCCATGATAGAGAAGTGTGTCAAATCCTGGGGAAGGTCTATGTCCAACCACGGACGTTAAAAGACTACTGATGATGATTGTCACTATCGTATTTTCACACAATATGTATCACTTTACGACAGGATTTGCCGAGTCACTGTCTATGCAAACATTCAACTGAATGAAAAATTCGGCACCCAATCTGTATGTTTCTCATTGAGATTGAAGGGGAAATTGTTTGCGATCAGTAATCATACATATGTTAGTGATGGAGTTTAGTTAATCAATGGTAATTGGAAGTTCTCGATATCTGTTCACCGAATTTCATTGATTAAAATATAACTTATTATTCCTTTGGAGATTTATTGATATATATAGTATTTCAAAAAGCCCATACACGATCAGTATACGGTGCAAACAGAAAATGTTAAAAAGATAAAAGAGATATGTATATAAGTTGAAACATTGTAATAGAAATGCATGGAAAATTACGGAGAAGTGATTGTTTATGGTCAAAAATTAAAACAAGTATTACCAATACCTTAGGGCTATTTATATCAATGCACCATGAAAAAATATTTATCTGATAACATATGGAAATACCAAACGACAGAACTATTGTTTTTAAAAAAGAAGATAAATCATTTTATGTAACTGTTAGGGAAAATCAATGACTAAGAATCATCCCCAAATTGGTTAGGTTATGACCATTAAAAATTAAACTTATCAATCATGTATCCGGAATGATCCAAATACAGATTCTAAAATATGATCGGGACAACATTTATCCTACAGTTTTAGATGAAGTACTTGAATTTTAGGTGCGTTATCCTTCAACGTTTCCGACTAAATTTACCAAGGACAATGAGTCTCCATGAAATCCTTAAAAGAAGACGAGATCACACCAAGAATCACACTAAGTTGTCAAGCTTTCAGCCGGGGAAAACCCAACCTTCAATAACAAGGAAAATCCTGTTAATACTAAAAAGAAGAGTAAACAACCAATGCATCATCCTGATAGTCACCTATGGAGCTGAAACATAAAAACCAATCAAAGACTTACCCTGGAACTGAGAAACATTCAACTGGAACGAGAGAGAATTGTGCTCAACATAACACGGAGAGATCATGAGACAGAACAGTATATCAGAGGGAGAACAAGACTCTGAGATACCATAGAATACGTAAGAAAACATGAATGGCAATGGACCGGTCATGTTGAATGGTAGACAACTGCTAGACATCACGACACGCAACGAAGACCCCCAAAGATCAGATGCGAGACCGGGGCCAATAAAATATATAAGATGTTGTGACAAACTAGATGAGTTTAGAAAGTACTGGCTTCGTAACGCCCACGATAGAGCAGTCTGGTGAATCTTGGTGAAGTTCTATGTCCAAGAACGGATGCTAAATGTCTGCTGTTGCTGTTGAGGATAATGATCGTTCAACGTTCAAGAGAGTAGATAATCCAGGTAGAGAAATGACACCCGTTTACTGGGAGACATAATGATGTCTTCATCACATCTGCTCACAGAAATGTCTACACAAATGTAACATATATAATATGCAGAGTACATGAGGAAAAAACAAAGAAAGTCACATCAGATATTTCCCTTGGTAGGAGGAGCCCGAACCCATGATTTTTCTTTGGTCATGCATTTTTCTTGGGTGCATCTCGACCTCGGTCCCCAAAATGATAGAGATTCGATCAGTAATGGCGCCGTTGTTCCAAAACAAACGAGACAGGTAAAAAAACAAATAGATCGAAGTATGCAATAATGAGACCAGACCCACTCAAATCAATGTCAGCTTCGTATTTCAGCATTATGTATCATCGTACGACGGAATTTGCCGTGTCACTGTTTATGCAAACATTCGATTTAATGGAAATTTCGGCACTCAATCTGTGTGTTGTACATTAAAAATGGGGGGGGGCTGTGATCAGTAATTATACAAATGTTAATAACAGACAAAAAAAGAGTATTGTTAATCATTGTTACTTGAAAGTTCTTGATATCTGTGTACCGAATGTCATGGATCAATATATAACTTAATCCTTTGGAGACTTATTGATATATCTAGCATTTCATATGACCCATACTCAACAGCCAGTCAGTGCATCGAAAATAAGGAAACGTGAGAAAGATAAAAAGGAAGATGTATAATCGATAACCATTTGCAATAGACTTGTATTGAAAATCATTAATAAGGGATTTCTATTGTCAGGAATTATAACGATGATTACTCATAAGGCTATTTATATCAACGTATTATAAAATCGCATTTGTTTAAGTATACATGGAAAAACGCAACGCCTTTTTAAAAGAAAAAACTACTTTCATCATATGAAAAAGGAAAGACTAGTTAAAGATAAGTGTCGGCCATAAGGATTTAAGCATGTCTATTATGTGACCAAGGGGATAAATATAGATTATGATGAAGGGTCGAGGGCCCCATATATCCTCTTGGCGTAGACAAAGTACTTGAAATTAAGGCGTGATATACTTTTTAATGTTCAGGGATGTAGATTATCCAGATAGAGAAATGTCCTTTTTTTGTAATGAGAGATTTCATTATGGTTAAATACGGTTATAGTTTGACAACGTTTTCATTTTTTTCCACATTTCTCCACCGAGAAAATAATTTTGGCCAACTCATACGGAGTAAATAAAATAAAGAAAGTAATCCTGTAAATATCTTTGCTTGAGACGTTATAAGGACAAGTTACTACGAATGCTTCAACAGCGGCAACAACACACTTTTGTTTTAGTTGTTGTTGTTGTTATTAACAGTATTATTATTATTTGCAATCTCACACCACTTGCCTGGTGGTTACCGCTGGAGTTTGAGTGACAGCAAGTCTCCTCAAGTCTCCAGCCCTTCTCTCCTAGTTCTCATAGGCCATAGTAATACTGCAGTTTACAGTATCACATCGGTTGCCCAGTGGTCATCGCTGGAAGCTGAGTGACAACAAATCTCCTCAGGTCTTCAGCCAACATCTCTTCTCTCTTTCACTAATCATGCCAGTGCTGTGGTTTACGTTTCCGCTTTCATTTTCCTTCCTCTGTTAGGTCACAGTTAACAATTAGTGTTGCAGTCTTTATATTTCTATTATTGATAATAATAATGATAATAAAAATAATAATGATAATAATAATGATAATAAAAATAATAATGATAATAATAATGATAATATCTATAATGATAATAATGTTGTTGTTGTTGTTGTTGCTATTTTTTTCGCACAGTAAGCATGACAATTCTTCTGTGTGTAAGCAGACTGTCAAGCCTTAACACAAGACCTCAGACGGAGAGTATTTCTTCTAAAATGTGAGCTTTTCGTAAGAGGGAAGATTTTCAGAAAACTTGAGTGTCTGTCTTAATGTCCAATCAACCGTTTCTCTGCTGGCCATCCCCACATTCTTTCTAGCATATTTTTGTTTGCATCAATTCTTTTTTAAATTTTTTTTTTTTGGTTTGTATGAATTGCAATATCAATTATTAGGCACTTTCTCTATTTTGAATCATGTACAATGATGTGTAGTCTACGGCGTCTAATCGTACTATCCACCTGACTATCAAAGTTCCATAGAGTCTTTGGTTTACGAGTTTCATTTAACATCATCTTATATATATATCTGTACCACTCATCTGAAGTGTTACAGCCATATTTCTTACACGGTGCCCAATGAAAATTGAGACAGACCTCATCGTGTCTTCACCTGTATTCATTTTGAGCCAACATTCTACAAACTGCCGCATATCAATATTTCTTCTTGCTTGTCACGCTAGAGGCATTTTTTTGTCTAATGATATATATCCCTCTTTACTGTGTCAATATTGAGTGCTTCATCTTGAGCTGCAACCTGTAAACTCTCCGTTTCTCTCTTCAAATCTCCTTCCCGGGGCCCCTCCAACGACGGTTCATCTTCCTTTGGTATCGTCGTCTAACAGCTAATGCAATTGTATTTCTTTCAGTGTTTCCTTTCTTTCACGAGTGAATCTATTTTAGTAAACATTCTTCTGTTCAAGGTCAGGATTAGAAACTCCTAATTCTACAAAAGCTTGTTTAAGAAGTTCTTCTTCATCACTTTTCACAATTTAACTCTTCACTGATCATTGCTTTCCATCCACTCAGTCAGCAATGCTAATGAGCCCCCTTCATCGGTCTTTCCTTTTCATGTATAAACGACTATTTGCCTTCGGGTGGAGAACCCTTCAAGCTCAAAAAATGAATACGACAAGGTGATACCAGCTCACCCAAACTCTCCACAGCCTGCCTCAAGATGATCTTCCAAAATCTGGACTGGGAGAATAGAGGAATCAAATTGAACGGCAAATATCTAAGAAACCGCAGATGGGCAAACTACATCGTCCTTTTTGCAGAGAACCTACACGACCTCTAACTATTGTGAGATGAACTAAACGAAGAGAGCAAGAAAGTCGGCCTACACATCAACTTCAGTAAAACAAAAACTCTGCGCAACTACCACATCGAAAATAAGAGCATAACTATCAAGATGAAAAACTGAGGAAGGTGGACCAATACATCTACCTTGGACAAGGAATATCCATAAGATCCTCAAAAGAAGAGGAAATTAAGCATAGAACCACTTTAAGATGGCAAGCGTTCAGCAAAACAACACGATCCCAATAATCCTAAAAAGAAGAGTATACAACCAATGCATTCTCCCGATAGTCACTGAGCTGAAACATGGAACCTGAACAAGAGACAGACCCACAAAGTGGTAAACATGCAACGCGTGCATGAGAGAATCATGCTCAACCTCACACGGAGAGATCACAAGATAGCACAGTACATCAGGAAAAAAGGGGAGTCTAAGACATCATAGTATGTATTAAAAAAAACTTAAATGGCAATGGGCACGCCATGTTGCAAGTTTGACAGACAATCGATGGACATCACGTCTCACAACATGGATCCCCAGAGATCACATGCGAAACCAAGTCCGAAAGAATACGAAATGGAGAGATGAACCAGACAAATTCAGAAAATACTGGCTCCGCAACCCTCAATGATGGAAAAATGTGGCGGATCCTGGGAAAAATCTATGTCCAAAGATGGACGATAGAAGACTGATGATGATGATGATAATGATGATGATGACGAAGACGATGATGATGATGACGATGATGATGATGACGATGATTATGATGATGATGACGACGACGATGATAATGACGATGACGACGATGATGATGACGACGACGATGTAGATGATGATGATGACGACGATGATGATGATGATGATGATGAATCGTTCCATACATGTATGATAGTTTTTCTCGTCTTTCTGTCCGACACATCTAATTCACCTTTCGTCCAATGTACTATTTCAACAGATTTACGCATCACAGCAACTATCAATTTATCAAATATCTGGGATTCGTCTCAGATATGTGTGTTTTTTTTTCACTCAGTTCTTCTTCCCCTTTCGTATAATATCATCGTGTTCCAAAACACTTAGGTACTTGTAACCACCTTCATCGTGTTCCACAATCTGATCTCCCGTCGATAGAACTCTTCCCTAGACTTGGCTCTCTTTCCTCTCTCCAGCACCACAGTTGTTTTTAAATATACTCCTAACCCCATTCAAGTATCACTACAACACACCTTTACTGTTTGAATGCGTGAATCGATCTCTTTATCGAAATATTCTGAGTACTTTTAAGTCATCCATATAGAATAGATTGAAGGAGGGTGCGCACTATCAAGTGCATCATTATTATTATTATCATTATTATTATTATTATTATTATTATTGTTGTTGTTGTTGTTGTTGTTGTTGTTGTTATTATTATTATTATTATTTGGAATCTCACACCAGTTGCCTGGTAACTGCTAGAGTTTGAGTGACAGCAAGTCTCCTCAAGCCCTCCTCTCCTAGTACTCATAGGTCGCAGTAATTCTGCGATTTACAGTTTCATAACCGGTTGCCCAGTGGTTATCACTGAAGGCTGAGTGACAATAAGTCTCCTCAGGTCTTCAGCTAACGTCTCCTCTCTCTTTCACCTATCATGTCAGGCCTACAATTCGTTGCAGTCCTTATATCTCTAGCACCTTCCTCAGTATCCATGCAGTTCCCAGTAGTGCTGTGGTCTGTACAGTCTATACCCTTCCCCTAATCCTGATCTCCTCCAGTCTCACCCTCAGCGTTTTTGGGACAGTTCCTAGTGCGCCCACTATGATCGGTACTACCCTGGTTTTCATGTTCCACATCTTCCTTAATTCTCTTGCTAGGTCCTGATATTTTCCCTGTTTTTCACTCTCCTTCTTTTTTGCTCTGTGGTCTGCAGGTATAGCAACGTCTATTATTTGGCAGGCCTTCCTTTTTTTGTCTACTATTACCAAGTCCGGTCTTCTTGCCTGGATGAGGTGGTCAGTTTGGATTATTATTATTATTATTATTATTATTATTATTATTATTATTATTATTATTATTATTATTATTATCAGAACGCAAAACTATTGAAAGTAGACTACTGCATCTACATGGTGCAAGGAATTTCCATGAAAACCTCAAAAGGAAAAAAAATCAACTCGAGAATTACTCAAGATTAGCAAGCTTACAGCAGAGAAATCTCGGCCTCCAAGAACAAGAAAATAATATTGATATTTTTTTTAAAATGGTTTTAAAACCACTGCATCCTCTGTTTAGTCACATACGGACTGAGAACCATGCAACGTGTACAAGAAAAGATAACACTACGTAGAATGATTACAAGACGTTATATTAGAAGAAAAAAACAAGAGTCAGACACATCATAAAAACAATCGAAAACACACCTGACAATTCGACAAGCCATGTAGCAGGAATCTCTGACAACTGCTGGACATCCCTATCACATATATTGGAAATTGTGACCGGCAAAAAATAAGATAGCTCGAGGATTTGGACAAGTTAAGAAAGTTTTGCCTCCGTGACAATTCTTGAGAGAACTCTTTGTCCGACGACAGAAGTTAGATGACATGATGATGATGATGTGTTGAACCGACTTTAATAACAATAACTATTTGATAACTTTGTCCGTAATCATAATAAATTACGCTTTTTGTTTTAGTATAATTTGAAATTTATTTAAGATAGCATAAAGACTGTGAGGTTCGGAGCGGTCAGTATTTGTCGTAAGCTACCTAACAGAATATAGATAAGTATCAAATTATCCCTTTTTTTAAATCCATATGTTTGCTATGTATATTACATGCCAAATGAATAATTACAGAATAAAACCAATCAAAAATTATTTTCTCTGTGTGTGTTTTTTTTTTTTTTCATCTCGGGTTTCTTCGAAATCTTTTAGGGTTGGATATATAAAAACAAACTATACGTATAGTTTGAATCAGCATCACCCGGGGAAATATTTTTCATAGTTTTTTTTAACCAACTCTCATAGGGGAGGGGCGATATTTTTTTTAAAATTCATTTTCAACCATTAATTCTTCGTTTCAGAGTAATGGCAGTTCTCTAGTCGAATGGTTAGAGTCTTGAAAATGGAATTGGCGGTTCAAGATCGAACTCCAAGAATAATATTTTTTCTTTCAATTCCGTATGCTCTCAAACTATTTAACTTTCAAAGCAGATTGGATTAGTCAGTTCTGTAAAAGAAAATGCAGGTCTTAGACGAGGTTCTACTTACAATGTAGTCATGATGCTAAACAGGAACCTCACTCATCCATGTCTGAAATCAGCAGGTCATTATTTGCCTCCAGTACACATTGTAAGGTCGAATTTTACTAAAACAAGGACATCTATTTCTATGATGTCAGCATTTGCGCTCTCGGAAAACAAGTCCGTGGGATAATATTTTTTCTTTGTGTTTTTTCAAGAACCATAAGTTTAGATTCATGAGATGAAACTATTTGTACATTTCGAATCAGCATCATCTGATTAAGTTTGTTTTTGTTTTTTT
The DNA here is from genome assembly GCA_963457665.1 of Thysanoteuthis rhombus. Taxonomy (NCBI): domain Eukaryota; kingdom Metazoa; phylum Mollusca; class Cephalopoda; order Oegopsida; family Thysanoteuthidae; genus Thysanoteuthis; species Thysanoteuthis major. The sequence goes on along the minus strand of OY735231.1, from coordinate 35,573,450 downwards.
TTCATCATTCATTTGAAACTTCTTATTCTTAAAAATGTTTTTGGGCAGTAATTCGCAGTTTTGAAGTCATGGCTGTTCAGTATCCAGGTGATTGAAGACTCGGAAAATAGAATTGGTGGACCAAGTTCAAACTCTGACAGGGAATCTTTTTCTCATTCCAATTTTATATTCTCTCAGTCTATCCGTCCTTCGAACCTCATGGGATTTTATCTCTTAAGATAATATATTTTTTCAGGATTTGAAGGGGGGCTATTTACAATGTGGTTTTTATTCTAAACTAGATCATCTCTTTTCATTTGTCTTTGGAAAACTGCAAATGGGATTTCTTTTTCTCTCAGGGTGATCCAATTATTGCTGTGTCTATAAAGCACTGGATTTTAATTTTATGTCCTTTTCGTTTCGCTCATTTTCAAAGTATTAAACCTTCAAACCTTATAGAAATTGTCAAGTTCAAGGGTGAAAATAGTTAAAGGCTTTATAAGAGGGATTTCTATTTACAATGTGGCTGTAACGCTGAACTGAAGACCTAATTTCCATTCGTGTTGGGCGAATTGGATTTGAATTTCTTTTTTTCTCGGTAATTATATCAATAGTCCGACTTCACACGCGGATCTGTGAGGGTCTGGCTTGAAATGTGTGCCAGTGTGACCGATGAGGGATAACCAGGAGAAAAACAATTTGTAAGCATATCTGGAATCAGTATATCACAATTTACCGGCAACACACATCTCAAGGTTGGATTTTATGAAAATCAAACCGTCGATTTCTATGGGGTCTGCGTTGGCACTCACACGAAAAAAATTGTTATCGCCTAGGAAATCAATGAGAGCATAAATGCATCGGTGTTTAGAAATGTGGAAAATGTAATCGGCGAAACGAGTTCAATACTTGATGGAGGAAGTTTTAGGGGTTTTTTTTTCTCCAATTTAATGTGCTTTCAATTCATTAGTCCTTCAAAACTTCCGGAAATCTGTCAGTTTTCAGGAAAGAAGTATCTAAAGGTTTCATAAGATTGTGTTCTATTTACAATTTAGCTATAATGCTAAGTTACACCTTCATTTCTCATATACTGTAGGAGATATATTTCTCTCAAAGCTTATGCCTACTTGGCAGAATATTTTTTTAGGGAATTTATGCCTGAACTATCAATAAAACGTTTTTCTCAGAGCAAAAACACTAACCCTATCTCTAAATTTAATAGGAAGCTAAACGTAACAATAAAATATATACACAATTTAAATCCGATACCCCGCTTAGACATGTAAACTACAAACGCCAAAAGTTATCAAATGAATTCTCACTTCTCGGGAAAAAGTAATCTTTAAGGCTTTAAAAGGGGGCATTGCCTTCACAGAGTTTTGTTCACGAAATCACTATAAAATATCACTTGCAACCCAATGTTTTTCTGATTTATAGTTTTCCGTAGGCAACGCCCGGTAGCTTGGCTTGTAGTTAATATACATCTATTTTATAAATGATGAATTGCCTTGATAAAATCATATACTTTAATTGTAGTTACAAGGAGAGTACGACTCCGCCCCGTCTGAATAGATTCAGACGTCGGTTGGACACAGTTGTAAAAGTGGGCGTGGAATCAAAGACAAAGTCAGTAAACACAGACGACTCTTGTGTCGGCTGTTTCAAGATTGCTCAACCTGGATCAATGCCTTACGTGTCAAAGAAGCAGCCCACTCAGAAGGCAGATTGAAAATTCAGATATATCTTCCAGTCGTGATTTAAATGAAGAATATCCCTACGAAGGGTAACCAAGTCATTAAGTCTTGAATACTCTTAGAATAAAGCGGTAGTGTTATGACTTGGGATTTCAGTGCTGAAGTGGGTATTAACACTATTATAGACTTCGAGACAAGGCATGAAAAGGTTATTCATTTGGTTACTGTTTACAAAGGGCATTCTGATACGTGATGGTGTAAAAATAATTGAATTTACAATTCACAATGTCTATACATCCCACTCAGAAATTTATGGAATAGTGTTCTGCTAGCATATATATATATATATATATATGTGTGTGTGTGTGTGTGTGTGTGTAAATGTTCTGCTAGCATATATATATATATGTGTGTGTGTGTGTGTGTGTGAGTAAATGTTCTGCTAGCATATATATATATATATATATATATATATGTAAATATATGTGTATATATATATATATATATATATATATATATATATATATATATATATATATATATATATATCCTACTCAGAAATTTATGGGATAGTGTTCTGCTAGCATATATATATATATATATATATATATATATATATATATATTTACATATATATATATACATAAATATATATATATATATATTTATGTATATATATATATGTAAATATATATATATATATATATATATATATATATATATATATATGTAAATATATGTGTATATATATATATATATATATATATATATATATATATATATATATATATATATATATATATATATATATATATATATATCCTACTCAGAAATTTATGGGATAGTGTTCTGCTAGCATATATATATATATATATATATATATATATATATATATATTTACATATATATATATACATAAATATATATATATATATATATATGTATATGTATATATATATATATACACACACATATATATATATATATATATATATATATATATATATATATATATATATATTTATGTATATATATATATTTATATATATATATATATATATATATATATATACATATATATATATATATATATATATATATATATATATATATATATATATATATATATATATATATATATATATATATATATATTAGCAGAGTACCCAGCATTGCCCGGGTGACAAACATACGAAAGAGTTCATTTATGTGAAATTTGTTTAAACAATTCTAGAAAATCAAATTCATAAAGAAAAAATATATAATTAAAACGTAACCTTTTTGTATATGTAAAGCTGTGTGAAGAAATATTTGAAAAATATGATTAGAAAATTAAACCCCATATTGCAATATGTAATGTTATAAACAGATTGATATTAATACTAAATCAAGTAGGAACAATATTTGACTGGCTCCAGATATTATCTTATAAATTATATACTTTGATCACATTTAGTGTTGACTAATGCTTAGAAACGAAACTATGTAGGAATACTATGACTATCTTCATCAAAAGAGCCGTTTATAGTAGTAGTAGTAGTAGTAGTAGTAGTAGTTATCATCATCGTCATCATCAATTTTTAACGTCCGTCGTTGGACATAGAACTTCCGCAGGATTCACCACAATTCTCTATCATGGGCATTGCAGAGCCAGTATTTTCTGAATTTGTCTAGTTCATCTCTCCATCTTGTATTCTGCCGGCCTCGGTTCCTCATGTGATCTCTGGGGACCCATGTTGTGAGTTGTGATGTCCATCGGTTGTCTTTCATTCTTGCAACATGGCCTAACCATTACCATTTGAGTTTTTTAATAATTTCTGTGATGTCTCAGACAGCCGGTTTTTGTTGTTGTTTTTCCTTGATATAGTGTGCTGTCTTGTGATCTCTCCATGCAAGGCTGAGTATGATTCTCTCACGCATGCGTTGCATGCTTCTCAGTTTGCAGGTCCGTCTCTTGGTTAGGTTCCATGTTTCAGCTCCATAAGTGACTATTGGGCAGTAGCAGTAGCCGTACATAAAGACAGTCTTTGTCTTTCACATTTTTTTTATGGCACGTTTCTCTTTTATACGTAAAATCAGTTCGAAATCTCCAGGAAAACTAAATTTGAAAAATGAATATTATTGATATTTATAATTAATGTAAAATTGAGTATAAGATATTGAGAAAAACATAGAAAAATATGATTAACGAATCAAACTTATAGTGATATTTGATGTTTTAAATAGAGTTCGATTCAATTTGTAATGGTATAATATTTATCTAACTTCAGATACTACTTTAAGACTTAATCTCCTGGTTTACATTTAATCTTAACCAATTACTTAGTTATGATACAGGAATGCTATGACCGTCTTGATCAGGTCTACCATTTGTAGAATGTGTGTGTACATATGAACCAGGCGTGACTCTGCAAGAGATTGCTGATTAGTTAAAAGAGAGAGTCGATACGAGAGCAAGGGATATTCCGTGTTTTTTCTCACTCGTTCTTACAGTTTAAATTCAGTTTCATTGAAAATTGGATCATCATGTGAAATTATTCAAAACTCCCACGCTATATGTCCTTCGCTGTGAAAAGATGTAACGCAAAATTCCGGATTCCCTCATGCAAAATTGTGGATCACACAGACTGACTTTGATATATATATATATACATATATATATATACATATATATATATATATATATATATATATATATATATATAGATATATAGATAGATAGATAGATAGATAGATAGATAGATAGATGGATAGATAGACGGATAGATAGATTGATAGATAGATAGAGAGAGAGAGAGAGAGAGGGGGGGGAGAAAAGATAGATAGCTAGATGGATAAATAGAGAGGTGTAGATATCGATAATACTTATACGTGTGTATATAAATAATTATACATATAATACCCATGGTTTGTCAGTAACTATTGCATTATTTCTTCACCACTGACAATCCCTCAATTCCTGATTTGCAATGCGTTGGTTGATATTTATCTAATGTAGGTTTCCACACTTTCCAAAATGGGGCAAAGCCAAATAACAATTACCATTAATCTATATGGAAAAAAAATTGAGCGATCCAAGATCCAAAATATATTTTTGTGGGGTCTTTGCCACAACTGGCAGTTTTGCAGTGATGGCAGAAAAGAATGATTTTTGTTTTAAGCTAGTGCCTTGGTTTAAGGTATATTTACTGGATAATTTCAGTGCCTACAAAGAACTGTATAATAGAAAAAGGGCCCTGTCGTATTTCACCGTCATTCCATTCGTCCACGTCAGCCAAAGTTCATGGCGAGCAGTGACCATCTACATCAAAGCAGGCAGACGTCGGAAAAAGTTTTTCTTTCGGTCTGGGAACGCTAAAAAATTCCCCCATTGTAAATTAATGGTAATTGCTTCTTCGTTTTAGTCTATTTCTGATAGCGAAAGAAACCAGTGTCGATCTTTCGTCAGAACAAAATGGCCAAATATTGTACAAATCGTTCATTCATCTCCACCGAGAATCAGGAAAGTGTGGCCAAATAGGATTAGAAGAAATGGAAAAACAAAGCTGTTTATGTACAATAAAAATTCAATATTAGTGAACGGCGAAATAACAAAGAGAAATACGCAACATTTATTTGTAAGATTGTAGGTTTTATTTCGTCATTAATAAATAAATACATCTAATCAAATATTCTGAAATATCAAAATAATCGTCAAAATATCACAGAGAATACTTTTCATCGATGTAATAATAAATAATGATATTTGTGTGAAGAAAGTCAATAATGTAAATTTAGAATGGTTCATATGAAATTAAAATTGTGGAGTTCATGGTTTCTGACTCCGAAGAGAAGTCTATTTATGGATGAAAGGTGCAGTAATACTTTTGTAGGATAACAATTTGATATTGCTTCTCTGATAAGGTTCTGTATGGCGAAGACCTTGGATCAGGCTCATTGAAAATGATTTGCGGTGGGATATCTGAGGTACTACCTAAAAGTTTCGGGAATTTTAACAGATTGGTCAATCTGTTCACCTATCTGGTAACCCAGCGTTTTCTGTATCTCAGCGGATATGTATCTGGAATTCGGAGATTTCGGTAGTACGTCATGAGTATGTATGTAAACACGACGTACTACGAGGAGTTCGGGGAATTTGGGCTCATTGACCAATCTGTTTGCCTTTCAAGTTACCCATTGTTTTTGTGCTGGAATTTTACACATACCTGGAAATAACTCTACAGGAGATAAAGAATATTTTCTATCAGTTATTTTTTTTTCTTCTTCTGAAGGGTCCCGAACTTTTTGGGTAACACCTCGCATGCATTCACTTAAATCCCAATGGTCAGAGTAGAAGAAGATAGGAAAGTCAATTACTTTGTAAACGTTCGTAGAAAAATATACCAAAAAATAAGCTTATATGATCAAATGTCTATGCTATAGAAGGTTTCCTATGCACATGTGTCCGAGGGGGAGTACAAAGCCGTTTTGCAAGCATTAAAGGTAGGTAAGATGGTAGGGTTTCATAAGAGTAAACGCTTATAATTTGCTCTTTGGGGACAAGGACATTTTGTACACGACTTACATCGACGCCATCTCCGATTATGACAACATAGAGTTGAATGTTTTCAAAGATTACGCGTCTGGCTTGAGCAAAGATTTGGGGGTCATCCAGGTCGATAGTATTGTCCAAGAATAGTATTCCAACTTGACGAGCATTCCAAGATCCACTGGGAAATTTGCTGTGTTGTAGTTTCTCAAGAAGTGAGTTTAAAGAGCTATATTTGAAGTTGACTATTTCGCTGATAAGTTGAGATTCGTCGGTGATCGATCCGATTTCAAGGTCTTTTGTTGGAGGGCAGTCATCGAAGATGGTTCCATAGCGAAAAGCACTATTACTTCCAAGTACCTTTATGACTTCAGCAGACGCTTCTAGAATTTGGTTGGTCTTTTCTTGTCCAAAACGATTGTTATTGACCATAAATACCACGTCAGTCGGATGTGCTGTGTTGCAGGCTAAAAAATGAACGAAGAAATAGTGTTAATAATCTAATTTCATTTTTAGTCATGGGGTATTTACATTATCTTAGTGTATTGATTTCAGTATAACATCCTAAGTCAACATACTTCCCATCTATTGAAATCAGCAGAATCGAAGCTTCTGATCCCATATCTAAGGAGAGTACCTTTCATGGACGATACCTTAACCTACTCAGTCTCGAAAATCTATAGCTAGACAGGGCAGAATTCTACAATCTCATTGCTATAGTGTGAAGATCCAGAAGAAATGTATTATAGATTTGAGTCCCGTCTATTTATGGGTTAAGCTGGCCCAAATGTTTGAGACAGTGTATATGAAAAACGAGCACATGTTTTGTCGAGAGCAACTTCTTCATTCTGATTTCACGTTGCTGATTTTAAGGGTCGAAAAGTATCAAATCTAGAACGTGTTCATAAAAAATAACAATGATGTGGAGAAAACTAATCAATAATAATTAAACTAATGTTAGTTTCTTGGAAATTCATGAATTTGTCAGCGTACGTTAATTATTGTTTTCGTCGGAATAAAACAAATCAGATATAAATTTATTGTACAATCACCTTGATTAGTTAAATTGATTATAAAAACATTGATTATTACAAATTAATACTGCCCGTAAGTGCTATAATTCCCCATCAGAAATGGATGGCCTACACGAAGATCTGACCTTATGCTCCACGACTTCTTCCTGTGGGATTAGCGAAGGGGAAGATATATTGTACTAAACTACAATCACTGGATAGACTAGACAAATTTCATTTCATGGTCATGAGTCAAGGTTGACAACGATCGATTTATAAGTAATATTATTACCAATTTACAATTGTGAGTTTCTTTTTACCCACCCTGTTGATACTTATATGATTGAATATGAGAGACCTGACCCAAAAGTCTATGATCATTTTCACAATATTCAAAGAAATGATTAAAAAAAGATTAATCTGAGAAATTTTCCAAATGCAGGCTACATATTCTCATCTCCTTAAGTGTCCATGTATAAGTAGGTGTCTATGTGTGATTTTTTTCTCCTGGTGCTCATGGTCATATTTTCGGGATTTCAACCTTGAAATTTTGCATGAGTATACCATTAGTCTCCATCTAAATTGAAACCTGTTTTCAAAACCATTGGTTATATAGGTAATTTGAAACACTTGGGACTGATGACGTATCATTTAATACCAATTAACTTTAAGTATAATTTCATGACAGGTGCTTACGAAAGAAGGAAACACTACTCACTATTCTGGTCTTTCTGAAACGTCTGGTCGTTGACAGTACAAGCTTTGTAGGTCAAAAGTCCAGATTTAGTCAGAAGAATGTCGAAAGTGTCGAAAGTATGCACAAATTCACTGGACGGTTGGCTTGCAATGTCCAGCAGTTCATTTTGATCCACTTCCGGTCCAACTCCAACGACAAAGATCTTCACACCTGAATCTCGGATCAACTTGGCCTCTGCTGAAGTCCGGTCATAATCAGTCGACATCCCATCGGTGAACACAATCAGAATTCGCTCTGCTCCGGGTCGAATCGAAGAAAGGTTGAACACGTCACTTCTCACACGGTAAAGAGCGTTGCCGGTCTTCGTTGCTCCTCCCATATATTTGATATTGCGAATTTTTTCCAAAACTGCTAACTTGTCTGCACCGGAGTCGAAATTCAACACGGAATTATATTGATGAGTAAATACAGATACGCCCACTCGGGTCTTAGCGGAACCGATGTCAAACTTGTTAACAATGTCTTCGATGACATTAGTCTGTTTTTTAAATTCATCAGTAGATATGCTTGACGAAGAATCCAAGAGGAAAAATACATCAGCTATCTTGTTTCTGCAGGCTATAGAAAGAAAAATGAATGAAAAGTCAGTCTGTGACAGAAATGAAAGTTCGTATCAATTTATCAAACATTAACAAATAATCATATGTTTTATATCAATATCAAATCTGGTCAGCATTGTCATTTTTTGCTTTTTAGCCTGAGTTAGGGAAGCCTCGCTGCCCCGAAAATTAGCATTTTAGATTTGGGCCTTTTAGCTATGTTCGAACACTGAGCACAGACACCAGTGGGGAACACGCAACAATCCCGGCCACGAGGCGGACTTTACTCCGAGAGAATGTATAAATTATTATTCGCATACTGAGGGAGCAGCTTATTGCGATCACTTTGAGAGAGGGTCGCTAAACCTGATAACATTCAGCAGAAGATATGAAATTTGAAACAATTTACATTCATTGATATTTATCTGTATACACTCATTATTATAAATTAATTTTTACAATAAATTTACTTCATAAATTTTCTAAAAAAAATTTTGAATTCATTTTTAAGGAATTGTTCACGACCGATTGATTCCAATAACAATAACTGTTGGTTACATTATCCATCAGTATAATTATCAATCATCAATTATTATAATTATTATAAATTCGTTGTTTTAATAATATATAAATTTACTTAATAAATTTTCTAAAAAAAATTTGTATCTATTTTTAATAAAGTGTTTAGGACTGATTGATTCCGATAACAATAACTGTTTGATTACATTATCCATCAGTATAATAAATGGTTGATCTAGCTGACTATGTAAATTTGTATCGCATGTAAAAGCCTTATCGACGGAGCTAGAAGACTAAAATCTCCTTCCCCTAAATGGGTTTTTAGTTGGGATGGATCATTTTCAAAAGTAAGTTAATGCTAAATTAATCCCTTGTTTTGTGCCCGTTAGTATTCACACTTTTCTTTTTAAATTCAGACATTTTTACTGATCACAGCCCAACGAAAGATCAGCCCTTTTTTCCAAAGTTTTGATTGAACAACCCTACCACACAATGCTGTATAAAAAGACTTTGGGCACGTGGCGATTTCGGTATTGGAATATTGCATTTTTTTTTTTTTTTGAGCCGATGAAAAAAGAGACTTTTTTTTGTCTCGTCAGGTATGACGATGTTTGAAAACTTGGAAAAAGATCTTACCTCTTTCAGCTTGATCCGCAGGTAACACCTCTCCCGTTGTTGGCTCTGCACTTGTTGTTGTTGTTGGTGGGATAAAAGTTGTTGAAGTTGTAGTTGGTGTTGTTGTTGTTGTTGATGTTGTAGTTGGTGTTGTTGTTGTTGTTGTTGATGTTGTAGTTGGTGTTTCTGTTGTTGTTATTGGGATTGATTCAGTTGTTACTCTTTCAGTTGTTGTTGATTGATATGTAACCACTGGAAAAATGAAAACGATTTCATGATTTAACAACTCATCTGTAAAAGCATAGATTAAAAAAAGAACAATTTCTGACACGATGCACTGCGATATATATTACACTTCACTTGTTGTATTTAAAGCCTTCTCACACGGTTTTCTTCCATAATCTAAAAGTTGAGCGTTCTCATAAAAGAACTTTCGTAAACCAAATAGTCGTACATGAATTAGAGAAAACAAATGCCATTATTCAAATTGGAACTATTTTACCGTAACCAGATACCTAAAGATATAATGTAATGTTGGGTCAGGGTCGTATTGGAACAGAGTCAACGAATTTAAGGGAATTGCTATCATGAAATGATATAGATATATATTCGGAAGTTGACCAGAGGAGTGTCGTTGATGACGTGACCAAAGCTCAAATCCCTCATTTAGTGACATTACAATTCACGCGACTAAATATATGCCTCAAATCACGTAGTTGTCAATTTGTCTAGAGAATGCTTATATGAAGTGACCTGTCAACAATCACCGCGTTGTTCACAGCCGGAGAACATTTAATTTCGAGTACCCAGTGATTTAGACGTCCTACGTGAGACACCATAACCCATATTGTTGTTAGAAGCCAGGCTGTTTGGAATGAGGAAGTCGTGTTCGATGTAGACAATATGAAATAAGTAACTGTTGTCTCTTTTTCGAATTGGACAATTTGAAATAAGGAAATCTTGTCCACTGTTTGACCTTCCTTTCCTCGACCATAACTCCTAATAAAGAAAAGGCTATCAACTACGTAAGCGGGGATGGATTTCTCCACTCGTAAGGATTAGAGAGAAGATCACAGGCATTTCCAGGACCTTTGTGTATTTTTACATAGTTACATAACCAACAAACATATTTCACTAGTTCGCCTTGTAGTGTCCTGTATATTTTACATTAAAACCTTCCCCTCAATCTATTTGGTATGCATACCGAATTAGGTTGGGTGTATCAGACTTTTTGTATTATATATAAATAGATGGGAATATCATAAGAGCGAACGCAGACTTTACATTTTATTGTAAAAGGGAAGAACATACGTTCATTTTACAATCATGTAAAGCCTATTTGGGATCTACTGGAGCCGTTTAAAGCTTCGTGTAAAGTTAAAAGTTAAAATAATGATGTTTTTCAACCGAAAACTGACAATTTGAAAACAACATATCACACTACATGTGAAAAGGACATATAACGTACTAGAGCTTTTCATGCTTTGTAATAAAACCAATGAAACCTACCTGTGTGACAAGTCCGTTCAGCAACTTCATTTCTGATTCGGTCCAAGGTTTCATAACTAGGGGCACGGATAAGAAATTTCTCTGTGGGCTTGCTGGCAATTCCAATCAATTCGGAAAGACTGATAGAATGTCCGATTCCAATGGCAAAAAGTTGGATGTTTGAATCCCGGCAAGCTTTGGCCGCCACCTGTGTCGCAGCTTTGTCTTTTGAGGCGCCGTCTGTTAAAATGAGGGCCATGCGTTTTACCCCTGGTCTCGAGCCTCGTTCTGGTTTAAACATGACTCTCTCTAATGTATTGAGAGCATCTGCAGTGTTGGTGTCGCCAAGCAGTCGGTCGATTCGACCAATTTTCTTTTTTAATGTCTCTCTGTCAACTGATTCATCCAAGTTAATCTTCACATGTGCTGAGTCACTGAAGATTTCAACGCCAACTCTTACCTAAAGATAATAAAGAAAGAACAAACAAATCAATGGTTATAAATCATAAGCAGCACATAATGATAACTGAAGGTCTCTAATTTTCTTAACATGGACATTTTAACCAGGACATTTTGGCATGTATGTTTTAATGTTAGCATTTAGACATTAAATATTAAAACGGAACTTTCTTTGACGTTGAATTTTTTTTAAATGCCTGTGATGACTTTTAAAGTCGCTGCAAGAATCAAGTAAAGTCCTGCGTTTATTTGAATTGGAATATGATATTATTTTGAGGAGGGATACCCGCTGCCTAAGGTAATTAAACTTTTCGGCTCTCACTTTAAAGTTTGAGATAGAATTCCTCAGAACTTATGTCATTGGTACGAAAGCATAAGAAGCATACGTTCTGTAATTGAGAGTATAAAGCAAAAAATACAAGGAAAGAAAACAGTCATTATTGAATAATTAATCGATATCATTTTTTGAAGATAATATAAACTCATTAATAACGGAGGTTACACTTTCTATCAGTGATAATCAATAAAACGATTCCGTAATTCACTTACCTGATCAGAACCCATTCCAATATCGAGTTGGTTGACCATGTACGTGACAAAATCTAATTGTTTCTGGAAATGTGGTCCCCAGATACTGGACGAAGAATCCAAAACAAACACAATGTCTGCCGGAACTCCTGAACAATTTAGCTTTGTTTTTACTGAAAGATTCCAAAAGAAAAAAAAAACTTGGATAAGCATTGTGGTTTTTCTAATTAGTTTCCAATAACTTTCATATAGAACAGTATGAAATGAATATAATTGCATGTGTTTGAAACGTTAAAATTGTATTTAAAAAATCACTTTTCAAGACATGCATTCTTTAAACTTGGTTAAGGATGAGAAATTACTATTGAAGCACTGATCTGACGAGGAGAAAATGAATTAAGCCGATAACTAAAAAGAGTAAAAAGGATTATATGAAAAAAAGGATAATCTGCCGTGAACATGCAAATCCATCACATACGATAAAAATAGTTGATATCCCCGGGAAGATTAGGATTAGTTTGGTGATCATTTTCAAATGACGTCAGGCGTGATCTGTTTTTGTTCAAGCATGTTTTAGTCGTCAATCCAAATGGAGAAATTTGCTGACATGTTTGGATTGGGACGTTTCTTCAAGATAGAAATGGGAATGCTTAATCCGTTTACCGGATAATAGTTTGAAAAGGTGGCCAGGGAGTCATCTTTCGGCAAAATTTTACCCCGTCTCCCCAGTGGAAGAGTTCAGTGTTACGACAAACGAACCCAAAAAATCACTGAGTTCATTACTGCAGTGAATCATAGAACCGAGATTTGCTATATTTGAAATTCGAGGAAGAATTGAGATCTTCGAGACGACAGCATCGCAGGGATTTGCAAGAATACTGAGGAGGATGCTGCAGACTTCAAGAGACTGGGTGTCACTTTATCTTTGAAAAAAAATAATAGGTTGGGGGAACTGAAAATTCCAGACCATTCAGACAGCATTACTGAAATCAGTGAGAATACTGACAAGAGTACTTGATTATCGAAAAGACTTGTTGTCGCTTTATCTCCAGTGAAAGTCACCAGATATGATCGATGTGAACACTCGAAAAAAAAGATATTGATATGGACGATAATAGTAGCCATCAGTGGTTTCATCATCATTCATAAAATCATATCAAACTACCCGAAAAGATGATGTAAAAAATATAAGTGTATAGATTATTGCAAGGGATACTTACTCGTGAAGCAACTGGCTTGTCCCAAGAAAACCTGTGAAAATGAAATAAAATAAAATATTATAATCATAATAATAATAATAATGATACTGATAATAATAATAATAATAATAATAATAATAATAATAATAATAATAATAATAATAATAATAATAATAATAATAATAAATAATAATAATAATAATAATAATAATAATAATGATAATAATAATAATAATAATCGTGATAAATATAATAAGAAGAATTACCCCCGTGACTAAAAAGGGTCGAATGGAATAATCACTTCATTAGAGTGCTAACAACGAAAAATATCTGAATGGAATGTAAAGATAAGAATTGAAAAGAAAAAGTATTTTCTTATGGTATTTAACAGATTTAGACAACCCACAATTAGTGAGATATATAAAAAGCAGTTTAACAGAGAAACCCTTGTTTTGTCCGAAAGGATTAAAAAATATTACAGTCAGCTGCTCGACGGATAAAAACTAGACAACTTCTCAGTCTCCCTTTCTAAATATCGCAGCTATGAGAAAAAAGAATTATATGGCAAGATTACTCACCAGTAAAACTCCTGCGAGCAACGTGTTGAGAACTTTTGGTGGCATGGCTTTTCTTTTCCAATGTCAAGATGTGCTGTAGAAACTTGTACACTCTGAGCTGAAGAAAACTGCTTTTGACAATTTACCCAGGTGGTTTCTTTATATACATACCGTGCACTTAGGAATGTGAACTTATCTAGAGGGTGGGATCGTCCTTGTGGGCGACATTTTTCCTTTATCAATTTATGAATGGGCGGCCGCACGTACAGAAACGTAATTACGTCATTTCAGCGTTTTCTATCCCGAGTTATCAATGGGCCCATTTTACAACGGTTGTAAGATTTTCTATATTTGGTGTTGAGCAGACAAGACGAAAGGAGAAAGAAGTTAGTACGTAGTTTTCGTAGTAGGAATTACATTCCTTCAGAAAAATGTTTTCCGCGTTCGTCGTAGGATATAAAACTGCAGATATTCAGGAAGTTACACTTTTCTATTGGCGCCACACACACACACACACACACACACACACACACACACATATACGCTATACATGCAAGTTGATAGATAGATAGATCGATAGATAGATACGATGACAAAAGCTGAAGCTTTATCAAACACTTAGACTATTATGTTTGATGTGTGATTATCGGATAAGTGCTATATTAAGTGGATCGATAAGCTAAGAGATTGTTGGGAAATTACGTTTGGGGTTAATAAAATTCTCTTTAAGTTATGGACTTACTATTTCACTTACATGAATAGATTGATATATAGCACGAGAGAATGCGAGTAAAAAAACCAAAGGAATTTCTTTTTTTAAATGAGAAAAGGGCGAAAACTTGATTTGTTCGATGGATTTTTTTTCTGACTTAATCGACGATTTCTTTTTTGGAACAGTTCTTGTTTACTAATCATCAACATAAACATTAGATCGCCATCATAGTCAATGGTTGGCAACACTAGCATCAAAATTTGAAATCGTGAAAAAAAAAACACTGAAGAATAAACATAGTCACAATAAAATTCTTTTTGAGACATCACTGGCGTTTTCCACTGGAATACATCTAAAATAGAATGGAATGAAACGTCTAGAAACATGGAAATTTTGTTTATTATTTCCACTGGAATACATCAAAGAAAGAGTAAAAATACATCAAGAGGCATCAAGATTCTAGAAAATCTTGATATCATTATCAAACCTATCAAAATGAGGCCCCAAAAGGGTTTTAAAAGTGGTGGGTTTTTTTTTTTTTGGAAAATAAGAGAAAAAAAAATAGAAAAAGCTCTAATGGAGTACTGATGCCAATTTTCAAGTCTGCAGACTAGACGGTATGGCCAAGAGCGTTGGAACACTCAAAGATACGCATTCATGAAAAATGGTAGAACCTTTGCCATCTTTGATGACTAGACTTATTCAATTTCATAGTCTGCATAGAGATTGAACATGGGTCAAGTGAACACACTATTCAAAATATTTTCATAATCACAATTACAGTGTCTTACATCGTCTCATTGGTTTGCAGTCCCCATTATTGTAGCTTATAACTTGGGTCCACAAAACCTTTTTCAAAAGGCATAGTGTTACATATCACGTTGGAATAAGGTAAATACCTGCATTTCAACTGCTTCATGATGTATTCTCTCCCTATGAATCCTAGTTCATTTTTATTTTCTTTCTCGGTCTTTTAAAAAAATCAATTCTATCCTGTTCATTCTTTCTATCTAAGCCTTTTCGTATTTGTCTGTCGATCTCTCTATGTCTATTCTTTCCTATCCATTTCAAACTCCCCCTCTGCCCGCACCTCTTTCTCTCTCACTCTCTCTCTCAATCTCTCTCCCCCTCGGCAGTTTTCCCCTATCTCACCTTGTTTTTTTTTTCATCTATTTTAGTTTGTTTTCTCTCCTCCCCTCTCTCTACCTCTGTCTCTCTTTCCATCTATTTTATTTTTCCTTCGTCCCTTCTCTCTTACTATCTATATAATCTCCTCTTTCTCTCTCTCTATCTATCTCTCTCTATCTATCTATCAATCTATATATATATATATATATATATATATATATATATATATTATTATTATTATTATTATCATCATCAAGAAATAGATTTATAATCCGGTAGGGATTAATTATGAATTTAATTATGAATATGGTGTTGTAACTCTATTTGAAATGATCTCCCGTTATTACAAAATGAATGAATGAATTAGCCTCGCATAGATACAAAAAACGTATTAGGAAACAGAGGCTGATGCCAAAATCAAACCTACGACCGACAGGTAGCCGCTCCAGCATAGCGTTGCACTTACGATTGAGCTAAGCAGTCATCGGGAATTCAGAGACCAAAATAACTGCTTACTCTCCAAATTCTTTTTTTTGTTCATTCACTGTCTATATCTGCTTTATTTGTTTCTCAATTCGTTTATTGTTTATTCTACTTACGTTGTCTAGGCCAGATGATTTACCAGGGGATCATTTCAAAGAAACAAAGCGCATTCATAATTATCCCTGTCGGATTTTAAGTCCATGTCTTGATAGAACTTACCCCGTTGAAACACACATATATATAGCTAAATACCCGACCTGGTCATTCGGCTAATATATATATATATATATATATATATATATATATATATATATATATATATATATATATATATATATATATT
Organism: Thysanoteuthis rhombus; assembly: GCA_963457665.1. NCBI lineage: Eukaryota > Metazoa > Mollusca > Cephalopoda > Oegopsida > Thysanoteuthidae > Thysanoteuthis > Thysanoteuthis major. The sequence goes on along the minus strand of OY735231.1, from coordinate 35,556,909 downwards.
GTTGCAGCCACAGACAGTACTACAACTTTTCAGTACGGCTATAGACTTTCCATTTTCCCATCCAGTACCACGAGGCAGGATTGAAACCTTCGCTTCAAAGGCCGATATCCTACCTCTGAGCTACGGAACTGGACAGTTAGTAAGGCTGAATTTAAGAGATATGTTTATTTTACACATAAATTCCCCATCCACCAGGGTGCTCTATTCCTATGTAAGAGCATTGCATAAGCTAACAATGGATGAGTTACCTCACTTAAAGAGTGCTCAACCCTGAATGGAGGAGCATTAATCATTGTGTTATCCACAGCCAGCTGTTTCGTTATATTACAACTCTTCAGTGTGGCTATAGACTTTTCATTATCCAATCTAATACCACAAGGAAGGATTGAAACCATCACTTCAGATCCGGAGGCTGATATCCTATATATATGTATATATGTGTGTGTGTGTGTGTGTGTGTGTGTGTGTGCGCGCGTTTGTATGTGTGTGTATGTGTGTGTGTGTGTTGAACGGAAAGTAAGCGTCCAGTTTTAAATAATAGTTACATTATAAAACGAGTACCCCGCTAAATTGTTTTAAAATGCTTTTTTCTCAAAACTTTATTTAATTTGAATTCAGGAAAAAAATTTACTTTACTTTTTACTTCGTAAAGGTGTATTTCCTCTAAATCACACCTATTCAATGATTATATATATATTTTTCAAACTATATATATATATATACATATATATATATATAGTTTGAAAAATTAGTATACTTGGAATATGCATATTAAGTGGTAAAAAAAAATAATATCCCAATTACTTATATATCAAGCTTTCTTAATACTGACCGATGAGGGTCGAATGATTTTGAACCGCCAACTTCAGAACGTTTCTGAAAACTTCGATGATATCAACAAATTTTTGTACTCAAACTAGAATAATTAATTGAAAAGTTAAAGTTCGTCTGTTGTTTTCAACAATATATATGTATCAGAGCAAAATGACCGTATCGGAGGTCTTTCTAAAACAAATGATTGACGTGGGTTGAATGTATCATGCGCATGTATGGGCTGTGCTAGTTCACAGTATTCAATCTTCAAAAGAGGCTTAAACACTCATCAGGTTCAACATTGCATAACCTTAGTCGTAAAATCGCGGACTGTTCCTTCCAGCGTGACTTGACTGTTAACTGCTTGGCCGTGTTTTTGTTTCATTGTACAAAGAAGATAAATCAATGTATGTATATTTAGATAATAATCCTACTTCATGTATCCCTATCTCTATCCCAGATTGCTGAATGCTTTTTACATGTTATCTGAAAGATATCTGAGAATAAAAGCACTTGAGGTCTTTCGCTTTTCTAATTGATATAAGCAGATACTTTTAAGAAATTAGCTGACTCAGTTCAGTTAATGGGTATTTGAATAAAAGTCAAGTTACGTACAGGTTTTCCTGTGACGAAAGCGTAAGTCGATTTACTTGACCTGCGATGGTCTTCATCATTGAACACAAATGACCCAGACTTTGCCCGCGACACGACGTTCATCCATTGGAACTCAAACAAAGATTGTTTTCAATCACAATTCAGTAATTTTGTGGGATTGGCTTACACCTTCGAATGATTGAAATCATTTGTTAAGAAAGGATATAAAAAAAATTACCGTATGACGTCCGTTTAACTTGAATTCTATTTGCTTTTTATTATCAACTAGTTTACCACGTGCCGTCAAAAATGACGGCATATAAAATATATTCATTGCCTATCATATACGTGCATTACAGTGCGCACGGAGAATAGAGTTTCGTAGACCACAAATGGATCTTTATCATATATATATATATATATATATTAATTGATTTTCATTTCATAATGGAATCATCAATAGGTCATCTAGTGTTTTGTTTGTTAGTTTGTTTTCTTTCGTTACACGAGTGTAACATCTGTAATTCCAAATATATATATATATCACGGAGCCAGTGGTCTCTGAACTTATCTAATTTGTCAGATCATCTTATAGTTCGTCAGTCCCAGTTTTGCATATAATTTCTGGGGATCGACCTTGTGATTTGTGATGCACAATTGTTGTCTACCATTATCGTAACATGATCAGCTAATTGCCATTTAGGTTTTCTTATGGATTCTCTATCTGAGTCTAATGTTTTTCCTATAATATATATATATATATATATATATATATATATATATATATATATATATATATAACGCATTACATGTCTTTAAAATTGATATACTTCTGTGTATTTCAATGTATATTTGTTTTCGTGTCTGCATTGGAAACTATTTCACCTATTTCGTTCATGAGTTTTTTCTGATTCTTAGTAGTAAATGGGCGTCTGTTTTTGGTCAGCTGATTACTTTTCCCATGCTTCTAACCACAGGGCTGTTGAGCGACCATCGTTTTAAATAAATGAATGAATCTTTGAATAGAAGTTTTCAAATTACTGCGGAAAACGACATTTTAAAAAAAAGAAAGATTGATCCTCTCACATAGATGTAGGTTAAAGTAGATGTTTCAAAAACCTTCCCCGGATGATAAAGATTCAAAAATATAAATCGTACCACGAACTTAACTCTAATGGTTTTTGAGAACAATCCAGATAAGAAGAAAGCATTTTCTGTATTTTCTATATGTTTTCAGAGAGGTTGAACAAAGATCCTATAGAAATCGACGAATGTGTGCAATAGATATTTCGATCCCTGCTGATTTCGAAACCTTCACTAAGATTCACCAGACGTCTCGATCGTGGGCGTTGTAGTCCCAACATCTCCTTAGCTGATCGCAATTTGACACAACCGAATTGACATAAGCGCGAAGGGGGAAAGAAACTCACATCCGGTTACCGATGACGACTGGAAAGTAAAGGTGCGGCCTCGAATTATAACTGCAATGTGAATTGAACCAATGTCTTAAGCTTTGAAGGTCAAATCGATTTAAAGCGTCTAAAACTGATAGTTTTTCCGTGGGAATTTGATTCTGCTGTCCCGATCACGTTATCCAAACATATTGAATGATCAGGATCTGTTAGTTCACTAACTGAATCTCTGTCTAGAAGCTCACGAATTAATGCAGAAAAAGATATCAAAAAAACTTTGATCCCGTCATATGCGTGAACGTTGAGAAAAATGGTACAGAAACCTTCCCCGGATGATGCTGATTCAAAATATATAGACAGTTTCATAGGTTTAGATAGTTTTTGAGAAAAAACCTGATAAAAAAATTCCAATTTGATTTATTAGAGAGTGCAAATGCAAATCCTATGGTAATCGTCATTTTGTTTGACAAAGTTTGACCCACAAGATTCTACTATAGGTAAATTCATACCTGTTGATTTAAATTTATACCTGTTGATTTTGAATATTTCTTCTTTTCCTCCATGATACCTAATTCTTGACTTACATGAGTATTACATATTTTTCTTTTCTATCAAATAGATACTTTCAAAATTACATAAGCACCTAGAGAATGAGAAATCCACACCCATGGTTTCCTAAGACGAATGGAAAGCTAATTCCAGATTTAGGATTATAGCTACGATGTAATTGTAAATAAAATCCCTATGTAAAACCTGGAAAAGCTATTTCCTTACAGCTGGATTTCTGGAAGATTTAAAGATGAAATGGATTGGAAGCATTTCAAATTGAAAAAAAAAAGACTTTCTCCTTGGGAGTTCAATTCGGCCAGCCGATTCCTTTTACAGTGCATGAAGCCACTAAGTTATGGAGCGACGATGTATCGAAATAAATGAATAATTCTTTGAATAGAAGCAAAGAATTACTACTGAAAAAGCAATTAAAAACATTGACCACCTCACATAGGTGTCAATTCAAAAAAAAGCTCAAAAACCATCACATGGTGATGCTGATTTGATTTATATGGATCTATCAGTCAAACTCTAATAGTTGTTGAGAAAGTCCCAATTTGGAGAAAAAACAGTTTAAGGCGAACTATTTCTAAGAGAATGACCCGTAGGAATCGATAATTATTTTTACAAAGTTCGAGCAAAAGATGTTTGCCGTAGGTAAATTGATGTCTGATGGTTTCAAATATGCGTCCGTTTTCCACAGTGATTGTCAGTTTATGAGAGTACAAATATATTTTACCATTTCATAATATAAATACTGCGATTAGTTATGTGATCAAAATTCATCACCGATTCAAGTGCATTAACGAAGAGGAGATTATGCTGAAAATTAAGAATCTGCCAAATAAAACGAATGCTTTTTATTGTTAGACTAAGTAATGAACCAACACATATATACTTATATATAAATTGTGTCATCCACTGACAGCTGTTTTTTTTTTGTATTGCAGCTCTTCATAGTGGCTATGGACAATCGATTACCTCATCTGGTACTACGAGGCAGGATTGAAACCTTTGCTTCAGATCCAGAGGCCGGTATCCTAACACTGAGACACGGAACTGGACGGTCAGTGAAGCTGAATTTAAGCGATATCATCATCATCATCATCATCATCATCATCATCAGTCAGTCAGTCAGTCAGTCAGTCTTTTAGTGTCTGTCGTTGGACATAGACCTTCCCCAGGTTTTGCCACACTTCCCTATCATGAGCGTCACGGAGCCAGTACTTCCTGAACTTGTCTAGCTCGTCTCTCCATCTAACATTTTGCCAGCCTCGGTTGCGCATGTGGTCTCGGGGGATCCATGTTGTGAGTCGTGATGTCCATCGATTGTTTGCCATTCTTGCAACATGGCCAGCCCACCATCATTTCAGATTTTTAATGGATTCTATGATGTCCCTAACTCTTGTCTTTTCTCGGATATACTGTGCTGTCTTGTGGCCTCTCCATGTGAGGCCCAGCATTATTCTTTCATGTGCACGTTGCATGGTTCGCAATTTACGGGTCTGTCTCTTGTTTAAGTTCCAAGTTTCAGCTCCATGAGTGACTATTGGGAGAATGCATTGGTTATACACCCTTCTGTTTAGGATTAATGGGATCTTATTATTTTCGAAGGTTGAGCTAGCTAAATTCCCCATCCACCAGGGTGCTCTATTCCTAGAAAGAGCATTGCATATATATATATATATATATATATATATATGTGTGTGTGTGTGTGTATGTGTGTGTGTGTGTGTGTGTGTGTGATGAAATAATGGATTTGCTACTCAAACACAAGCCCAAGCAGGGCAGAAACATAAATGTGTTTGTGTTGCGTATCCATCATTTCATCATATTTAAAGGATATTGAATACTAATTTGATATATATATATATATATATATATATATATATATATATATATATGCACACACACATATATATATACACACACATATATATACACACATTCACACACACACACACACATATATATATAAGGTGTCTCAAAGCACGAATTGAATATTTGTTAATGAAATGACGATTGAGGTACACCCGAGACCTTACAATTGAAATTTAATAAAATTTGATAAAATATATTCCAACTGATAGCCTTTCTGCTTTCTGGCCTAGACATTGATGACAACATACTTCAGTATAGTTACAAACGACATGAATCTATTCAAATCTTGTTCGGGTGCATTCGCTCTTAATGGCTCCTATTATCTCATCAATTGTTATCAGTTTTGTCTGATAAACATTTCCTTTTAGGTGACTTCCAAGAAAAAGGTCATTGCTGATATTCACTACTTCTTAGTGAACCATACCGTACAATCCCTTGTACGTTGCACTCAACCTTAAATCAGAAAAGATACAGACCCCACCACAGACACACACACACTTTTGAATTACGTTCGTTTGTATACGTATACAATTTACACTTTTATTGGAGTGCAACGATAACGATCAATACAGAACTGGGGAAAGTAGACCACTACATCTACTCAGGACAACAAGTCTCCATGAAATCTTCAAATGGAGAAATCAAGCAAAGAATTAATGTAGGTGGGAAAGCTTTCAGTAGAGCAAGCTCAACCTTTTAAAAAAATATCACATTACTCCTAAAAAAAATGTTATACAACCACGGCATCCTCCTGACAGTGACCTGAAACATGGAACTTAACCAAAAAACTGACCTGCAAATCGAGAAACATTCAACGTGCACATGAAAGAATCCTACGCGCATCGGGGAGCCTTTGGACTTGTCCTTGGGCTCTCCTATCATTACTCAGCCCAGCTGCGGGGGATCCGTTGCCCCGGGGCAGCACTGCTCCGTTGCACTTAAAGAAGCAGGTCCCCAAGTGGACACTTTCGTGACGGAGGTTGTTTTAGCTTCTACGGTCGCTTGGCAATCGAAGTCGCGTCGGCTGGAACCATTTTTGGAAGATTGTCTCCTACTTCGCCACGTTAAGCCCCGACCTTGTGTCATATTTTGCTGCGGTTGGACACTAGATAAATAATGCTCAACCTCACTTTTTTTCTGGCCTGTTCTTCAGGATTAAAGTATAGTATCTGTTCCTTGGCATAGACCGAGGAGTCGGTACTGACACTTGCCTGTCGAATGGGCAAGAGAGGGAGTGTGTGTCAAAGACCGAGTGCGCCAGTGCAAGCGTCAGCCAATGAGGTTTGACTGAGGCTACGTTTGCTAAGCGCATTGAGGAGCCTGTGGACTCGTCCTTAGGCTCTTCCATTATCCCTTCGTGGATGCTTTCGCGGGTGACGTTGTCTAGCCATTACGATGAGCTTTTCAACGGTAACTGCGTCGGCTGGAGCCATTTTTGAAAGGGTTGTTCCTATTTCTCCTCACGTTAAGCCCGACCTTGTGTCAGATATTGCTGTGGTCGGACAGTGATTAAATAGCACCTTTACTGGCCTTTTCAGCAGGATCAAAGTGTAGGATCTGTTCCACGGCAGAGCCTGAGGTGCAGGTACTGAAACTTGCCTGCCGAATGGGCTGGAGACTGTGTCCTGGTTGAGCTCAAAGACCAAGTAGGACGGTGCTCTGCTACACGTAATGGGGAGCCTTTAGACTCGTCCTTGGGCTCTCTTATTATTACTCGTTTTCTCAGTTTCCCCGGGGCAGCACTGCTTCATTGCACTTAACGGAGCAGGTCCCCAAGTAGATGCTTTCGTGGCGGAGGTTGCTTTGGTTGCTTAGCAAACCGAAGCTGCGTCGGCTGGAGCCGATCTTGTTTCATATTTTTCGGTGGTGGGACAGTAAATAAATAGTTGCTCAGCCTCACATTTTGAGACCACAAGACAGCACAGTATATCAAGAGAAGTCTGTCCAAGACATCATGAAATCCATTTGAAGACTCAAATGGCGATAGGTTGGTCATGTTGCAAGAATGGCTGGTGGATCCCCAGAAATCACATGTAGAACCTACGCCGGCAGAATACAAGATGGAGATGTGAACTAGATGAATCCATAATGTATCGGCTCCGTAACGCCCGTGATAGAGATGCGTGGTAAATCCTGTAGAAAGTCTGTGTCTAACAACGGAAGTTAGAAGACATGATAATGATGATGATGATGATGATGATGATGATGATAAAACCTTCAAGAGTATTATTTCACGTCTACTAAGATAATCATGGTATAAACAACAGAACTCTGGAGATGTGGTTGATAAATCCCTCTTTCAGAGGTGCATGATAACATTTCGTGTATTATTGATAATCGGGGACCGTGTCCTCTCCATGAGAATAGAATATAAATACAACACAAAAGATATTCTCGACGATCAAAAATTGTCCTTTTTGAGATCTGATAAGAATTTTGGAAAATTGCAGACCATTCAATATAGAGCTAAACCCCATCATCAAACTTTGTGAAATCAACAAACAACAGTCTTGTGATCTCTCCATGTAAGGTTGAGCATGATTCTCTCATGCATGCATTGCATGCTTCTCAGTTTGCAGGTCAGTCTCTTGGTTAGGTTCCATCTTTAAACTCCATAAGTGACTATCAGGAAAATGCATTGGTTGTATTCTCTTCTTTTTTAGGATTATTGGGATCGTCTTGTTTTTGAAGGTTGAGCTTGCTCTACGGAAGGCTTGCCATTCTAGGGTGATTCTTCGCTTGATTTCCTCTTCTTATCATGAACAATGCAAAGTCATGTCCCTTAGCTTACCCATTCATTGAGAAAGGCAAGGCACCATTTAAACCATCGTAACAACGATATGTCAGTCGATAAGCAATAATCAATGGAGGGACTGAAATTTAAAATCAAACATTGCCTCTTTCTATTTCCAACAGAAGCGAATATCATAAACATTCTTGATAGAGAAGGTTATGAATTTTAACAGAATTTTGAATGGTGATCCAGCAAGCCCGATAATGTGATAGTTATTGTCTAAATTTTGGGTGCAGTTTAGACGGAATATTTTCCACATAGTCACTTTACCAACTGTAGTTGACTAAGTTGCTGTGACATGAATGGAAAGAACGATAAGGACAATCCTTCAAAATTTAGTGGGGTCAAAATGAACATTCCTCTAAAAACTGAGTACCAATTGATGGTAGTCTTGTCTCTGAGCTGAACTGAAATATCTTTCATACATACCAAAATTTATGTTAGAAATTCAGAGGGGCTTGTTTCGTTCCGACAAATAATTACAATATTAAAATCGATATTATCTACAGTGATTAGAAATCATGTCGGCACTCTCATCAACTGAACAGAACTGGCAAGTCTTACTTATAAACGAAATATATCAGATACGTAATGGCTTATTCCGTTCTAATTTATAAATACATTTATACCGGAGAAAACCTTTTTTGATTTTTTTTATTCATCATATATACAGTTGAAAAGTAGCAGGGATCATCTTTAATCGGAATAGAAGAATTAGTAAAGTTTGAAATGCATCAGAAAGGTTTGTGTTTTGTTTCCACAATGTTTCGATTGCATGCCTCCTTTGGATGTATGTTTTGTTCTAGAATGTCGGATATAGGTCTGAAAGAGCAGACCCCAAATAAGATATCGACTCCAATTTCTAAACTAAACGTTTATCATAAATTCTTATTATATACACCTAAATAAGTGTACTATATTTCACCCAATGTCTGTCAATTTCTGACATCGCATAACTCGAGAATGGTTAGAGCTACGGTTGCTAAATTTTCGGTGACTATTGATGGGACCCCTGAGCATGTTACCAGCTTATTAGGCTTTGAAATATCCAAAACCTTCTCAGGTTTTTTGTGTTGGGCTTTATATACAATTTAAGTATAACGTTAGACTCGACCTATGCCAAATGATGAAAATAAATGTAAAACTCTTGTTATCTATCAATGGATGAATTTAGAATCAGTCAAAAGCGGGTATCGGTTGGTAGTGTATCGGAGTAAAGCAACTTGGTAACTGAAATTCGAAACTTGTGGAAATAGTGCGAAGTATAGCAACAGGATTTTGTCTTCAGGGGTGTCTTTAAAGGTAATCTGCGAAAGTAGATAAAAGCAACGTTTATAGAAGAAACATAAAGAGAGCCTTTGTGTGGCTGAAAAGGATTTCCCTTTAGAAGATATTTCTCTTAGTGTAACAACGCAACTAACTTTCCTCAAATGAAAAGATATCTAACTGTTTATAGTATACTCTTATTATATACTCTTTAATAATCGTACAATAATTCACTCAATTTTTGCCCATCTCTGTCATTGCATAATTCAGAGCTACGGTCATCAATTTTTGGGTGGCTGCCAATTGAACCCTGGGACAACAGTTGATAAATATGTGCATATTGTAAATAAATGTGCATTTAACATCATATATATCTGTATAAACAATCAGATGTATGAATATCAATGAAAATTCGATATAGATATTCATCATTGTTCTTATCAGCAGCAGCATCTGTCTTTTAGTGTCCATCGTAGGACATATACATTCCCAAAGATTCGTTTTACCTCTCTCTCATGAGCATCGCGGAGCCAGAACTTTTTGAATTTATGTAGCTCGTCACGCCATCTCACTTTCTGTCAGCCACAATTCTGCATATGATCTCTGAGGATCCACGTTGGGAGTCGTGATGTTCAGTGTTTGGCTGGCATTCTTGCAATATGTCCAGCCCATTACAATTATACAATCTATATACTGATACACACACACATACAAGCACTATATATATATATATATATATGTATATATATATATATATATATATATATATATATGTATATATATATATATGTATATATATATATATATATATATATATATATATATATATATATATATATACTCACACTCAGAAGTATAGATAGATAGGAACAAACCAAAACATTCAAATAGATAATTTTATACGTATGATATATACATTACATCCACATATCTACATCGATGTCTCTACTTACAAAGTTACATTCATGCCCAAAGCTTCATATCATTTTACACACATAGATTAGAAATCCCACGTTTACGCAGGACCAGACTAGTGACATGTTTTTATATTGTTTATGTTATGAGCAAGTTTCTTATTCCCGTGAACCAGGTACACACACTTTCATTATATCCAAACATATTCATATACATCCATATTAGCATTGTCCTCATTATACGCATATTCAAGTCATGTGTTACAATTTGCTCCTGTTTTTAAGGGCAGAATCGAAACGAGGGAAGAATTGTTGCACTTCTTATGACTCGACCTAAATTCTAACTCAACCAATTCGCTGCTGCTATCTTTTGAAAACAAAAATACTTTCCTTATATAGTCGTAGATCACATGCATTTACGTCACTGAAGGAAGGGGTTTCTAGATTTATGAATGGAACCATTCCTACGATGGTTGTAAGATTTTCCATTTATGGAAAAAGCAACGTTTATAGAAGAAACATAAAGAGAGCCTTTGTGTGGCTGAAAAGGATTTCCCTTTAGAAGATATTTCTCTTAGTGTAACAACGCAACTAACTTTCCTCAAATGAAAAGATATCTAACTGTTTATAGTATACTCTTATTATATACTCTTTAATAATCGTACTATAATTCACTCAGTTTTTGTCCATCTCTGTCATTGCATAATTCAGAGCTACGGTCATCAATTTTTGGGTAGCTGCCAATTGAACCCCGGGACATCTTAATAGCAGATTAGTATAGGAGGAACATTTGTGTGGTAGAAAAGGATTTCCCTTTGAAAGTTATATTTTTAAGTTTAAAAATGCAACGAACTTACCTCAAATGAAAAGATATCCACTTCAATTTGTAAACTAAACGTTTATCATGAATTCTTATTATATACAGCTAAATAAGTGTAGTATTATTCACTCAATGTCTGTCAATTTCTGATATTGCATAACACATGGATGGTTACAGCTACGGTTGCTAAATCTTTGGTGACGATTGATGGGACCCCTGAGCATGTTACCAGCTTATTAAGCTTTGAAATATCCAAAACATTCTCAGGTTTTTGTGTGAGGTTTTATATACAATGTAAGTATAACGTTAGACTCGACCTATGCAAAACGATGAAAATAAATGTAAAACTCTTGTTATCCATCAATGGATAAATTTAGAATCAGTCAAAAGCGGGTATCGGTTGGTAGTGTATCGGACTAAAGCAACTTGGTAACTGAAATTCGAAACTTGTGGAAATAGTCCAAAGTATAGCAACAGGGTTTTGTCTCCTGTGGTGTCTTCAAAGGTAATCTGCGAAAGTAGATAAAAGCAACGTTTATAGAAGAAACATAAAGAGAGCCTTTGTGTAGCTGAAAAGGATTTCCCTTTAGAAGATATTTCTCTTAGTGTAACAACGCAACTAACTTTCCTCAAATGAAAAGATATCTAACCGTTTATAGTATACGCTTATTATATACTCTTTAATAATCGTACCATAATTCACTCAATTTTTGTCCATCTCTGTCATTGCATAATTCAGAGCTACGGTCATCAATTTTTGGATGGCTGCCAATTGAACCCCGGGACAACAGTTGAATAATATGTGCATATTGTAAATAAATGTGCATTTAACATCATATAAATATATATACACATATATATATATATATCTGTATTAACAATCAGAGGTATGAGTATCAATGAAAATTTGATATAAATAGGGTTTCAAAATTCGGTTGCTTCCAGTTTGAGGCAATCTAAAATAATCCTCACAGAAAATCATGGAATTAGGGTTGCTAATTGTATCAACTCTCTAAAATATTAAATTACCGGAATTGATCCAAGGAGATAAATCCTGGTAAGTAGCGTGTTCACTGCTGAAGCACTAAAACAAGGTTAGTTGGATTTTTAACAAAATGCAGAAATAAGAACAAAGAAATAGGTTAACAACGGTGATGAGTTTGAATTCAGGAGTGAATTAGAATACATGAGGACTGGAGTTTCTGCCGACGCGGATGATTGAAGGGATATACCAGGATAAAGATGAAGAGATAGGAAGGATGAAGAGAAAGGAATGTCACTAATTAAATGCAAGATAGAGTCTGTAGAATTTCCGTCAGTTTGTTTATCCTAGTTGTAGCCAATTTAAAGTTATCTTGAGGAGTCCGACCTAACTACGATGAGAGTGCTCAACTTAGATAGGATGTGTCCTTGAGATGAATATGTGATGTGGGTGCAAAAAGAAAGTGTGTATGAAGACTATATTTTCTATCCTGACTAAATAGAGAGAGAGGAAAACGAGCCCACATCAAGGCCGTCAGAATAGAGACAGAGAGAGAGAGAGAGAGAGAGAGAGAGAGTTTGGCACCACAGTTTAGATATCGTAAATATAACGATCAGTTATCTTATTAGTAGTTCTGTATGACGTCAAAGAAGAAGCAACAAGGAATTTACCATTTCTACAGATATGTAGGGGATAGCAAGTATATGCCTGCCAAGGGCAGATAACTCCGTATATGTATGATTTTCTTTGCTGGAAAAGGTGGGCACTACACAACCAAGTGTTAAACAAAGGTTCTGGATTAATCTAATTCCTATATGCAACTGATTGTAATCTAGTATGCGCTCGAAAGTTGGTTGTAGAATCTATACCTACATTGTGTTGGACGATAGAAATGGAGTTATAAAACCACCCAAGAAAAAACCAAGAAACCAAACAAAGAATCACTTTAGGGTGGCAAGCTTTCGGCAGGGGAAAACTCAAACATCAGGAGAAAAAGAATTCCGCTAGTGCTACAAATGGGGGTTTACAACCGATGTATCAACTGATAGTCACCTTTGGAGCTGAAACGTGAAGCCTAACCAAGTGAGAGTCTCTTAAACTGAAAACCATGCAAGGTGCACAAGAGAGAATCATGCTCGACCTCACATGGAGAGACAACAAGACAGCTCAGTATATCAGAGGAAGGACAGGAGACCAAGACATTGCAGAGTCCACATGAAAACTTGGCGATGGCCGGTCATATTGAAAGAACGTCAAACAATCGCTAAACATCACGACTCACGAAGTGGATCCCCAGAGATTACATGCGAAACGGAGTATAAGATGTTGTGACGAACTAAACAAGTTCAAAAAGTAATAGCTCTGTGGTGAATCTTGGGGTAGGTCAATGTCCAACACTAAAAGGCTGGTATTGATGATGGTGATGATGTGTTTAAACTGATAGTCGATCTGGTCCAGATACTGACGGCAACGCAGTTCTATAGAGTTGCAAATGGCTTTGGGGGTTTTGAGGGACACCTTTCAATGACTGCTTTTATCTCATTCATTTGTGTCTGTTTTGCTTGATGGCTGTTGTAAGTCACGGACTATCTGTGATTACTTTCAACATTGCTTAAAGGTATGATTCCACTTTTATGTAGCCTACTCGTTACATTTTGAAGAGGAAAGTGAGAGGGTAAAGATTTTAATAGTTAAACACTAGTAGCATGTTCAATACTATTTTTTCTTTTTATGGATGCTTAATCTTTGTCAATGTATGACGAAAAGAAGACAAAAGATATTTTAGAATAAATCATCAGAGATATATAAAAGCTTATCCTTTTGGTTGAAGTCTTTTGACTCTACAAGCCGATTCTTAGGTCGATAGGTCCTGTCGGTTTAGCGTGGAAGACGCACTTACAAACAAATAAAAACATAAATATTAGTATAGACATGTATCTGGGACATGGGGTTTAACTACTCAGGTTTACCATACCGTCAGGATACTCCCACATAGGGGTGTCAGACGATCATAGCTAGCACACACACCTGACTCGAGGGGGGAACTCCAACCAAGCATTCGATTGGGGCTTTCCCAAAAGACTGGAACACAGCAATCACAGTGCTTCTACACAAAAAAGGAAACCTCAGGGACCTCAACATCTACAGGCCTATAAGCCAACTAAACTCAATAAACTTTTCACAATAACCATCGCCAACCGGATAACTAAGACACAAGATGAATACCGACCACGGTAACAGGCTGGATTTAGAAGAAACTACTCGACCATGGACCCTCTCCATTTGATAAATCAGCTGAAGGAGAAAACAGCAGAATATCAAATGCCACTTGCTGTAGCATTTATAGACTTCAAGAAGGCATTTGATTCCGTAGAAATTCCCATGGTCATGAAAGCCATCACTCTTCAAGGTATTGACCCTGTATACGTCAAACTACTAAAACGTATGTACAATCACAGCAACTCTTTCATCGTGCTACGTAAGGACACTGTGCCTTTTAACTCCAAAAAGGAGTAAGACAAGGTGATACCTGTTCACCAAAACTCTTCACAGCCTACACCGAGATGATCTTCGGAAACCTAGATTGGGAGAATAGAAGAATCAAAATAGACGGCGAATATCTGAGCAACCACAGATTTGCAGACAACATCGTCCTTCTCGCAGAGAACCTACATGACCTCCAACTAATGCTAGATGATCTAAAAAAGAAAGCAAAAAAGTCGACCCACACATGAACTTCAGTAAAACAAAAATCATGTGCAACGATCACATTGACAATAAGGACATAACTATTTGTATTATTATTCATACTATCCTCATCTTGGTTGTTTTTCACATAACTTTTCGGCTGTTTTACTCTACGGCCTCCATCAGGTATCATCTAACCAAGATATAGATCCGCAAATTGAGAACTATGCAACGAGCACATGAGAGAATAATACGGACCCTTACCTTTTCTGGCCTTTTAGGGAAGGATTAAAGTGTAGTATCTATTCCCCGGCGGAGCCCAAGAAGCCGGTACTGACACTCGCCTGCCGAGTGGGCCGGAGAGGGTGTGTCAAAGACCGAGTGCGTCGGTGCAAGGCGTCAGCCAATGAGATTTTACTGAGGCTGCACATTACTACGCGCATTGGAAACCTTTGGGTTTCCTTTTTTATTACTCGGCCCAACTACGGGAGATCCGTTGCCCCAGGGCAGCACTGCTCCATTGCACTTAACAGAGCAGGTCAGGACTTATTCTAAGCTTTCGTGGCGGAGACTGCTAAGCAAACCAAAGCCGCGTTGGCTGGAGTTATTTTTCTAGGGCGACTCCTATTTTCCCCACGTTAAACCTCGACCTTGTGTCACATTTTGCTGTGGTGGGACAGTAAATAAATAGCATGCTCTGGAGGAGCATTGCTACATTGCACTCAAAAGAGCTGGTTGGGATTTTCCTGACTCTTTGTGGCAGAGGTTGTTTTAGCAACCACGGTCGCTTGGCAACCAAAGTCGTTTCAGCTGGAATCATTTTTAGATAGAGGGCTCCTATTTTCCACACGTTAGGCTCGACCTTGTGTCACATTTTGCTATGGTGGGATAGCAAATAAATAGCGCCACGGGGCAGCACTGCTCCATCACACTTAATGGAGCAGGTTGGGACTTGTCCTGACACTTTTGTGGCGGAGATTGCTTTGGTTGCTTAGCAAACCAAAGCTGCGTCGGCTGGAGCCATTTTTGGATGGAGGTCTCCTATTTTCCCCACATTAAGATTGACCTTCACCGAATAAACACCCAATCCTGTACCACGAGGTAGGATCGAAACGTTTGCTTCAGACCCATAGGCTGGCATCTTAACTCTGCCCGACGCAGATCTGGACGGTCAGAAAGATTGAAGTTGAGCGATATATTTATTCACACAGAATTCCTCATCCACTAGGGTACTTTATCCCTAAGTTGGAGGAGCAATGCATGTATATTTGATTTATTTTTTTCTTGTTGTTGTTTGTTTGTTTTTTGTTTGTTCGTTTTTTTAGATTTGCAATAAAAACATTCAAAAGTATTCTTCCAAGTAGTACTTAGATCATTAATGTAGAACTGACAGAATTCTAGTGATATCGTTGATAAAATTCTCTTTCAAGGGTGTGTGATGACATTTCGTTTATTATTCATTTTTTTGAAACCGTGTTCTTTCCTCGGAAATTAGATATTGATTCATTTTTTTGTATTTTACATTCGTCCTGATTTCTTTAGATTTTTACGAAACGCAGAAGATATTCTCGCAAACCAAAATTGTCTGTTTTGAGATCTTTTGAAAGTTTACTGAAATTACACACCCTTCAATACAGAGTTAAACTTTTTGAAATTATTGAACAAAAGTAGTTTTTTGGGGGGTTATTATTTTTATTCAGGAAAATAAAGTCAAAAAAAGATACAAAGGATATGAAAAAACAAGTCCAAATATCACAGAAAATAAACAGAGAGTTAGATTAGAATTTTATCTAATCGTAGGAATATTTACACCAAACCCTCCTCATGTTCCAGTCCAAATAAATGAGAACAGACATTTTTTTTTTTTTTTTTTTTTTTTGACAATCATTGGAATTAGTTCTTGAGTTGAAAAAATTGTATTTGCTTCAGCGGGCTAAGAAAATAATTGTTATATAAATAGTTCTTTTAAATGGTGTTTGATCCCGAATGTTCTTTGATTCAAGTTTTACAAGTTACTAACCGATTTTTGGGTCAGGTTTGATCATCTCTTACCGGGTATAAAACTGATGTTTTCAAATAAAATCAATAGATGTTAACTAAAAGCTAAAATTATACCTTTTCGGTTTTTATGTTCCTGATAGGAAGATTGTAACACCTAATTTCAAATATCTACTTCGAAGAAGTCATCTTTCATGCTTTGTAAATAAAACCTCTCCAACCAAACAGTATGCCCTATACTTTTTACACAATTTTTGTCCTTTCTCTATATAAATTTCCAAAGTTATATCCCGTAAAGATGTTATGCATTTATTACCTAAAATGAAAATCTAATTGAAATATTTGTACAAGAATGATTTTTAAGATATTACGGATTTTGAAGTTGAATTCTCATCGGCTCGTTTACAGAGAGCTTTAGTGAATTGTGAAGGAAGGTAGGATATTAGATTATCGTACGAGTATATCTTTATGAAGCGTTCTTTTGATGTAACAAATTTGTCCAGAAGTTGTTCGTTTACACCATCCCCAATGATAACAGCATACAGTTCAATATTTTTGAACATGGCGCGCTTTACTTCGTTAATTATTTCAGGGTCTTTCAGATCGATGGTATTGTCCAAGAAGAGGAGACCGACTTGACGAACGTCCCACGATCCAGAAGGAAACGATTTTGCCCGCAATTTAGAGACCAGTGATGCGATTGAACCATAGTTGAAGCTGACAAGTTTCGATTCGTCCTCGATGGATCCAACTTGCAGGTCTTGTTCCGGAAGACAATCACCGAAGATTGATCCGAAATGGAAAGCACCGCGTGATCCAACTTTCCTGACTACTTCAGCCGACGCCTTCAATATGCGATCAGTCTTCACCTTTCCAAAGTGGTTGTTGCTAACCATAAATACCACATCTGTCCGTTTGGTGGCATTGCACACTGGAAAAAATAAAATGAATATAATTACTGTCACGCGATCAGGAATTTTTATTCTACGAATTACTGTCATTTTTGTTGTTTTGGCTGCAACGCTTCGGTTGGTGCGTTCTTCGGCCTCCAGAAACACACCTGAACTAGGAGGATCGAAACAGCGGCAATTATAAAATACCATTATACATTAATTTGTTCGGTCAATTGTCTTCATTATGGTTTACACTAGTTCGATTTGATTAACGCCTTATTGTGTCAGGTCTGGCGTGAGACTCAACAGAGACCACCACGCAACAAACATCTTTTGGCAGCATGCATTGTTGGGGGTGATCAATTTGGAATTGACAGTTCTGGTGACGGTTTCTAATCGGGAGACTAACTTTGAAATTGAATACGGGTTTGCCAAGTGATAATTTTACCTCCGTTCTTCTAACTAATTGGATTTCGGAAATTGAATAATTTGTTAGAAACTGAAATAAACGTCTTTCATCCATCTGACATCTTCAAATATTGATTGTCGCACCATGTTCTCATTCGTCAATGGATAACGCGTTTCCGATTACTCTCATTTTGCGCTCAAAGATTAAATCTCTCGTTAAAAAAGTTTATACAAAAAACAGTAAATGAGAAGTACCCTTACGCCGCCCTACACATCACATTACTTTTTACTCAGCTTGGGGAAAGGTGGATTCATGCCTTTCCTAAGGGTATTAATGTGGAGTGTACATTTGGAGGTGACAGGTATTCGAAGTTGCGTTATTCACTTTTTCCAGCACTATTTTACGCATAGCTTAGGGAAAGGTGGATTCATGTTTTTCATAAGGGCATTAATGTGGAGTGTACATTTGGAGGCAACAAACATTCGAAGTTGCGTTTTTCACTTTTTCCGGCACTATTTTACGCATAGCTTAGGGAAAGGTGGATTCATGCCTTTCATAAGGGCATTAATGTGGAGTGTACATAAACTGGCCAAACTGGAGTTGGAATTCCGTTCGTCGAGTCCATTCTCCAAGACGTTATCTACGAGGCCACCACTGACCTCCTATACGAAGAAAAAGAAATTCAATGAACTAATTTACATAAATTGAAAATTTGAAACTTATACTCACCATCTTGATCACTGGGAACTTTCTCACCATCGACTGTACAGGCCTTGTGGCTCAAAAGTCCAGATTTTGCCAGAAGAGTATCAAAAGTGTCAAAAGTATACACAAATTCATTGGATGGTTCGCTTGAAATGTCTTTTAGTTCAGCTTGATCCACATCTGGTCCGATTCCGACCACGAAGATCTTCACACCGAATTCATGGAGAAGTCTGGCCTCTGCTGAAGTCTGTGCGTAGTTTCTTGATTGACCATCGGTGAATACAATGAGAATACGATCTGCTTCTGGGCGGATCGAACCTTGATTGAATATGTGACTTCTCACTTGGTAAAGGGCTTTTCCTGTTTCTGTGCCTCCTCCCAAATATTTGATATTTCGAATTTCCTTCAAGGCTTCTGCTTTGTTAGACCCGGAGTCAAAACTCAACATTTGGTAGTATTCGTGACCGAAGACAGATACACCCACTCGGGTTTTAGAAGGACTGATATCGAAACGTGCCACAATATTTTCAATAACGTTGATTTCTTTCTTGAATTCTCCGACTTCAATGCTTGACGATGTATCCAAAAGGAAGAAGATGTCGGCCCTTTTGTTCTTGCATTCTGTAAATGCAAACAATATAAGATAATAAGGTTAGTCCATCAGCCAATATAAAAAAGTAACTCCGATAAACATACCTTTACATAATGAGGGTGTTACAAGCAATCAAGTACTATACGAAGGATAAGGCAATTGAATATCGAAACAGTAACAATTCTTCAAGCCAATTGGATATAGATTCCTCAGAGCTATCTTTCTTGTGAATATTACTTTACTTACGTATGATAATGAATATTCAAATTTATTTATGAATTTTAAAATTTCTTTTAGAACTTGATTAACATCACTCTAAAATACACTCTGCATTAATATATACATTCAATCTTGTAGACCATCACTGGCTTCATCTTAGCTAAGTTTAGAAAATAAAACACAGGTATTCTTCACTTTTCGAAAGTCTGCTTAAAGCTATTTTTTTTGCTTTCAGGAGAAAAAGCAAAATTAGAATTTAGCCTTTGTTTTGCAGTTAGCCGTAATCGAGGCAGCCCACATCCCCTCCCTCTCTCTATTACACCCCAGTCTCCGACGATTCCCATCGCTAAGGATTTGACCTAATATGTCATCATTTTTTTCGTATAAATCAATCTTAATTACTTCGTCGCTTTACGCCATTTCAGCTCACGGAATGTTTTGTTGGAACGCTCTACTGCATGGACATAAAACGATGAGCACTGCTGTCATGGAGTGATAGTTGGCAAGCAATTTTCTGTGAGCCACTGTCAGCCCTCATTGGGTACCTAACACTATTGAAAGTCCTTGCGAATGTGAACGGAGCCTGGCAGAAATTCATGAACTGATGAAACATTGTCACAGTTTGAAAAAAAAAGTTTCCGTTAAAAATTGACGATTTAGTTCAGTATTCTATTTACATTGTAAACAGACTTGCCCTTTACACCCGTTTGAAAAAATTTTCGAAACATTTCACATAAAAAACCTTCTCCGATGTCCATTGAGTATGCATTTCAAATTTTGTGGGACTGCATCCATGTTTAGGTATAGGTGGTTTCTATAGAGTGACAAATTAACAGATCGTGTGAAAAATCTCACTTTTACATACACAAGGTTTCTAAATTATGAGACAAAATTAATTGAATTCTTGTACAAGAAATACTCACCTTCCATGTCAGAAGGAAGCTTTGTTGGTGTGGTCATTGTTGTTGTAACCGGTTTTAAAGTGGTAACTGCAAACGGAATAAAAATGAAATTCAAAGTATTACATGTATGAATTATTTTCTGTTCTCAAGTTGTAAAGATAAACTTTGGAATTCACCGAAGTTCTACAATCTACTCATATAATACGCCATGTTTACGTCTATATTTTTGTTCGTAAAATTTGTCGAAGGATATATGTATTGAATTCTAATGATAGAGTAGTTTCCATACGTGAACAAATCTGGTGTATTCGTAGTTAAACATAAACAAGATAATGCATAGCAATGTGATGTTTTTAATTATTTTCTTAAGCACAATAGAATTGC
Organism: Thysanoteuthis rhombus; assembly: GCA_963457665.1. Classification (NCBI taxonomy): domain Eukaryota; kingdom Metazoa; phylum Mollusca; class Cephalopoda; order Oegopsida; family Thysanoteuthidae; genus Thysanoteuthis; species Thysanoteuthis major. The sequence goes on along the minus strand of OY735231.1, from coordinate 35,536,094 downwards.
AAAATTATCAAAGTACTGTCGTCATTTTCAAACGGCATGGGCAGACAAGTGCCAATATAATCAACGAGACACAACAATTTTGAATTTATTGCGACGCTAACTATCTGATACTGACGACGCCTGACCAATTAAGCCGCAGAAGCCAACCAGACAGACGTCATTCAAATTTCGTTTTATAGAGACATTCGTCCTTATCCTTTTTTTCCCCAACATCATATTGCCTGTTTACACTTTGTAGTAATAGACATGATTGTCTTAAGTTGTCTTAATTTTGTAGTCGAATCATTTCCATCAAGTAATGAAAAAGCCACTGCTCATTGAGGATTAAAGATTGAGGGTTTATTCTATCAGAATAGCCCATGCATATCGGAATAGACAGTCCAATTACAGTTTTACGTATCATTTATTTTACTCACTGGAGGAAACCGTTCCTAAGTTCTCATGTAGTACTTGTATTCTCTAACATCTGGAAAGAGTGGGCCACTAGTATCAGGAAGTCGAGATGTAATTACCGACGTTAACCATTTTGGGACGGTTCCTCATATCATATTTATTGCTTTTTATATAGTTTTAAGGAAGTGATTTTGCACGTTTGTTTCCCTGAACCCTTGCTAATATCACTTTGATCTAAAAAAAAAAAAAAACCTGATCAAATAAATTGTACCTTACCTATTTCACATGTCTGTCGTATAACATCGTCGCGAATTTTATATAAAGTATCATAACTGGGTGTCTGGAAGAGAAACTTGGACTTGGGCTTGCTGGCAATTCCTTCCAGCTCTGAATAGTTTACATATCGCCCAATTCCGATGGCAAAGAGATGAATGTTGGCATCTCGACATGCTTTTGCAGCCATCTGGGTTGCTCTTTCATCTTGAGATGTGCCGTCCGTTAAAATGATAGCCACATGTCTTGTGTTGGACCTCGAGCCATGTTCTGGTCTGAACATATTGAATAACAACTGTTTGAGGGCATCTCCGATATTGGTGCTGCCCCGAGTATGGTGAATACCATCAATTTTCCTTTTAAGACTGATTTTGTCTGTAGAGTCAGCCAAATTAATATGGACATGAGCATTGTCACTAAATGTTTCTACACCGATTCGGACCTAAAAATTAAGAATAAAAATACCCAATTAGGCATACTATGGCAATAACAACAAAAATCCACATAAAATCAAATGCAATGTGTATTCATATATATATATATATATATATATATATATATATATATATATATATATATATATATATATATATATATATATATATATATATATTCTAACTCCATCGTCTTTAGTGAAAGAGAATATGACTTTAATTGATACAGGTACGATTCAAAGAAGTCTTAATAACTACACCTTCATTTTGCTACTAAGCATTATAAATAAAGTGCATCATAGTACTCGTTTAATGAGCGTAGCTTAGGATTTGCACCCAATCACAAGTATGGGTCACTAAGTGAAGATCGAACTCACTACCCTGTAATAATGATATGCAGGACAAGCTTACAAACAGATACACCACGATAGTGCATCATTATCAATGATATCTTTTTGAATATCAATTTCTAAGAGTTATTGGGGAGAAAAAAAGAATGAAAATTCTCACCTGATTTGGACCCAGTCCGATGTCAAGATGATCGATCATATATTTGACAAAGTTTAGTTGCTTTTCGAAATCTGGTCCCCAAATACTGGTCGAGGAATCAAGAACGAACACAATGTCTGCAGGATCTCCCCAGCATTTCAACTTTGATCGTGCTAAAAACAATGTAAAGATGAATCAATCATTTTGTTTGTTGTTAAAACTTGATGAAAAAAAACTGATAAAAACAGTAACAATGACAATAACAATAGCAATAACGATAATAGAAAAATATAACGAGAAACGAACATTATTAGCCTTCATTGTGCTGCACACGATAAGTGTCCAACAAAACATTTCTCCAGAGTTGATATTTTCGTCATTTCCAATACTAAGTTCGTATATCCTTTTGAAATCCTTATGAATCATAATGCTGTTGTATTAGCTCTGTGCATATAGCTTGATACCATCATTATCCTGTATCTTGAAAAACATTTGCATAAACTGAGTACTTAGAAAGTAATATATACTTCTATAAATACTGTTCTTTTTTTACATTTATTGATAATAGAGCAATAAGAAGTTATGTTAGCTCCTCTCATTTGGAAAGGAGAGACAATTTGAATATTTGTATTCTGATTGGCAATTTGAACCATCTTAACGACCTGTGTCAGTCGATTAGCGATAATTAGTGAATTGATGGGAATTTATTAATCAAGTATTCTGCATTTTCGGCTTCCCATAGAAGCGGATATCGCAAACATTATTGACAGAAAAGGTTACGGAATTAACAATATTTTTGGTCGTGAACGAGCTGAGTAGTCCAACTAAGTAATATTTAATTTCTGGTTTTTGCTATGCGGGAGGATTTAATATTTGTGCATGGTTTAGTCGGAATATTTTCCCCGTCTTCGTTGTTTATTTTTCGCTAGGGTTCAGTCGTGTGCCCAATTATCTTTCTTGGGTGTCTGTTTGGCTCAGGAATGTTGGTTCTTGTTCGGAAGGAGTTGATTCCTTAATTCCAGAGCGATTTAACAAAACAGACAGCCAGAGATAGCCAGAGGACACACAGCTGAAACATTTTGAAAAGCACAAAGGCGGGGGAAATAGTTTGACGAAACCACATACAATGACCAACTTGAATTGAACACGCAATACTGAGGCAGATACGAGTGATCTTGAAAGAAAAGATTTAAAAAAAAAAATAACAGGAATACTTACTGACAAATCCTCGTGACATTGCAATGATCACCTGTGAATAAATAGTGGGATCGATGATAAATATCAACAATAACAATTAAAAAAATCGTTTTCCTTAAATCTAAAATTACACACATACGCAAACGACGAAGCCAACCTGGTACGGGTGAAATGCACGTGAGCGATTACACTTGATTACAATTGAGTTGTACTAAGTGGTCTCAGTTCTTTTCTTGCATTGTCGACCTTTAAATAATATCAAGTTGCGTCCTTTCCCTCTATATAAAAGGAAAGTGGTGTTAGATCAACACTGTTAGGGAGCCATATAACTGTATTGTTTTTAGATCTGCGAAACAGTTACACGGAAAACAACTGATGATACCAACAAGAAAAAATACGCATAGTATCATTATATTAAAGTATGAGTGAAACATAATAACCACTAAAAATATCACATAAATTACATCAACAGATATTGGGTATTAAGTGACTGTAGTTGCAAAAATATTTTTGAATTTTTTTTAATGTGCTCAGTTTGAAGGTGTAAATCTTCCTAGACTATATATATATATATATATATATATATATATATATCATGCGTATGAAATGCTTATCTAAAAAAAAAAGGAAGAATCGTAGAAATGAGGTTTTTTCGTTCCACATTTACGGGAAATGGTTGAGACAGGAAACACTGCCTAATTTGATAGATGTGATTAAAATGAGATTGATATGACCAGACTGAGATAGATAGATAGATAGATAGATTGATAGATATACCTTTCGGTTAGGTAGGATATAGTAAAATATCTTCATTTTCACTTATTTTTAGTTTTGTTGAAGTCCCTGAAGTATCGCCCATTTGAATAAAACACAATTTATCAGCCGTAAAATAAAATAAAAATAAGATTGAAATAACGAAAAAGCGACGAATTCTTCAGGTCAGCGTCGCGTTGTCTTCATCATACACATATTCAAGTCATGTGTTACAATTTGTCCCTGTTTTTAAGGGCAGAATCGGAACGAGGGAAGAATCGTTGCACTTCTTATGACTCGACCAAAATTCTAACTCAACCAATTCGCTGCTGCTATCTTTTGAAAACAAAAATACTTTCCTTATATAGTCGTAGATCACGTGCATTTACGTCACTGAAGGAAGGGGTTTCTAGATTTATGAATGGAACCATTCCTACGACGGTTGTAAGATTTTCCTTTTATGGAAAAAGCAACGTTTATAGAAGAAACATAAAGAGAGCCTTTGTGTGGCTGAAAAGGATTTCCCTTTAGAAGATATTTCTCTTAGTGTAACAACGCTACTAACTTTCCTCAAATGAAAAGATATCTAACCGTTTATAGTATACTCTTATTGTATACTCTTCAATAATAGTACTATAATTCACTCAATTTTTGTCCATCTCTGTCATTGCATAATTCAGAGCTACGGTCATCAATTTTTGGGTGGCTGCCAATTGAACCCCGGGAAATGTTAATAGCAGATTAGGTTTTGAGATATCCGAAATCTTTCCAGGATTTAGTTAGAGGTGTCCCTGCGATGTTTTTTGTTGTTTTTTTTTTTTTTTGCAGTCTTTTAAAAGGAGCTCAGCAAAACCATCACTTAAAGATATGTACATTATGTAAGTAATTGTGCATTTAACATTATATATATATCCGTATATACAAACAAAAATATGAGCATCAAGAGAATGGAAAAAAATATGGTTTCAAAATCTAATCGCGGCTATTTTTTAAACAATCTGAAATAACGCTACTGGGAAGTCATGAACGTTACGCTCCCTCACATAATAGCAAAGATAATAATATCAATGATTCATGGGAGAAGCATAAATATTGTCTGAATGATCAGCGCATCGGTAAAGTATCAAAATCTGCCCTGATCCAAAAATAATGACATAAGTCAATCAAGGGTGAAACAAACGTTCAGTATTAATCTAATTTTGATGAATAAATCATTTTGACTTTAGTATGTACTTGAAATACTATGGTAGAAATTATACCCACGTTCTATTGGACACTAGAAAATTGATTTAGATATACGTAAGACGGATAGAAATAAAACAAGATGAAAAAAATACCCCAAAAGAACCGAACGCACAGAGGAAAGATAGTTTTTGGAGAAACAATAAAATGGGACGGGAGAACATATCGATATTGGTAATAAGCGATCAAGTCTAATAAACCGTTTGCAGCGAATTGACAGTGTGGATGCTTTTGAGTCGAAGACGAGCGGACAATTCTCGAATGAGAAAAATAATTTGAAAAGAATCAGATTAGGTTCTGGAAATGTTTCAAATCTGAGATTACTATTGGAATCTCACTTATAAAATTTTTCGTCTAATATCTAATAATCTTTGATTGAGTTCTATTCTCAGACAATAAACTGATAAAAAAAAAATCCCCTTTGAAAATTGAATAGCATTCCAGTATTCAGGAGTAGGATAGCATCCCAGTATTTAAAAGTACGAAGATGAAAAAAATAAAAAAAGTTGCCAAGACAGAAAATAATAAACAGAGGAGAATGAGCCAGGACAAAAAGAAGGGAAACCGTTTACTTACCGAGAAAAGTCCCAGTGCAAATACGGGATTAAATGCAACCGATTTCATTTTGCGATGATTTCTACTGCTTCTCACCAAGATCAAGCAACAGCGTCTCTAAACGGAATTATCGTAATGAAGCTGGACAGTTTCGTTCACGGAGGTCTGGCTGTTTAATGCTGATAGCCTTCAAGTCTTGTCACTTATATACACGTTGCAGGAACTCAATAAGAAGTGATACAGAAGTGGTGTAGGAGAGTCCCATGAGAATAATGGGTCATTATCTAAGGAGGTCAGGATCAACTTCCATCTGTGTAATTCCTTATTCCTTATATGGCAAACATTTACCAAAAATAAACAGCTTTATATCCTTGAAAATCCGTCACGTGAGGGATTCCCCTCAGAAAATAAAGTAGAGGTACCCACTCCTTACAATCGCCCACTTGAGCTTCTTCAAAGAAGAATAAATACTTGTTTGGGGGAGTATTAATAGTATAATTTAATTATGTAACTTAGACAGCGGTGTATCCACCTCAAATGTGTCATTTTTATACACTGTGAGGTTTCATTCCGTTGTAATTTAAAATTAATTCTTAAACTTCATTCATTGGAGATCTTTTTTTTTCAAATTGTATGGTGACAATAAAATTTCTGCTAATATTTCTTGCGTTTCTAACTTTTTGCATAAATACTACATTAAAGATAATAGATTTCAGATGAATGGAAAACCAAATGTAAAGATATTGATTTACATGGATTAAAAACAACTAAAAAACACCAATCTACCAGTTAATCCGCGAAGTTTGGGCACTATATACTTAGAGAATATGAAATTTAAGAACAAATGTTATAGGATAAAAAATCGAGAGTCATTCAAGTAGATACGAAAGAGTTGTAGTCTGCATGAGCTTTGGAATATGTTGAAAGGACAAATTCCAATTTTTAATGTTTATAGTAAGAGTAAATGTTCAGAAAAAAAAATTAAATGTTGCAGATGAATCAAGAGTACCATCTCAAGGCATGGCAGAAAGATAAATTTTAAAACTTCAATAACCTTAGGGTTCTTATTCCTCGATTGTTTTGAATGAAATAAGCAAGGTTCAGCCTGAATGTTCGGTTAAAATAGTTGATGGACGGATGTAATACAGAGCACAAATCGCAATTACAATTTTCGCTGATTGGTGGGTAAATTAGAAACCGTCAAACAAAACTGTCACCATAGGTTTCTAGAGTTTCAAAGTTGGTCTGCCTGACTGGCTGTGTAAGTATGCATCACGCATACAGGCCGTACCAATAGGATTAAAGGGTGGTAAATTTCATCATTTACTCCTTATTGTGTTAAAAAAACTTCATTCTTTTATTTATTTATTTATTGATTGATTTATTTATTCATGAATTCCCCATGAATAGGCTTTTAGTGAAGGGAGGGTTAATTTTTTTTTTTTTTTTCTGTTTAGGCTATTCAGCAGCATTTACACTGGTTTTGTTTTTGTAAGTTATTTTTCTTATGATCATCGCCGAAAAAGGCGGGAGAAATAATTTGTTCATTGATAAAACCGCCTTTTTTCTGGTCACATGATGGTTCTTACCGAAGGACAAACCTGGCCTCTGTGAGTTTCTTTCTTCAAATTCAGTCCTTGTAAATACGGTTTGACGATAATTCGACAGAATTGTACCTTTACGTTTGTTCTTTAAATCATCATCATTATCATCATCAGTCTTTTAACGTCCGTCGTTGAACATAAACCTTCCCCACAAATCGCCACACTTCTTTATCATGGGTGTTGCGGAGCCAGTCCTTTCTGAATTTGTATACCTCGCCATCTATCTTGTATTTTGTCGGCCTCAGTTTCACATGTGATCTTTGGGAACCCATGTTGTGAGTCGTGATGTCCATCAGTTGTCTGTCAGTCTTGCAACATAGCCTGCCCATCGCCATTTAAGTTTTCTAATAGATTCTATGATATTGTTTTCTTCTTTATATACTGTGCTGTCTTGTGATGTCTCCATGTGAGGTTGGGCATGATTCTCTCATGTGCTCGTTGCATGCTTCTCAGTTTGAGAGTTTATCTCTTGGTTAGGTTCTATGTTTCAGCTCCGTAAGTGACTATTGGGAGAATGCATTGGTTCTATACTCTTATTTTTAGGATTAATGGGATCGTCTTGTTTTTGAAGGTTGAACTTGCTCTGCCGAAGGCTTGCCACCCTAGGTTGATTCTTAGCTTGATGTCTTCCTCTTTTGTAAGATTCGCAGTCCTTGGTAGATATAGTGGTTTACTTTCCCCAGTTTTGCATCTTCGATTTTGACAGTTATGTCCTCATTCTCAATGGGATCATTGCACACGACTTTGAAGTAATTTCATGAACAAGTAAGTTCGTCCAGAAAGCTTAAATGGGTGAAAAGTACAAAGTACGATCTTTTGAAAGATGGCCTGTAATTCTAAACATTTTTATTCATCGAACAATCTGGGATATTTCTTTTAATCGTTATTCTTCAATATTTCTTTACCATGAAGATGTTTTTTTAATGTGTCTGGCTTTACTCTAAGAGATCGTAAACTTATCATAATCCACTGATTGCATACCTAGTCTTAGGATAATAAGAGCTTTAGTTCTGATGTAGACAAGGGTTTTCTGGCTAGGATTCAATATTCTTTCCACATTGATTAAAATAATAGTTTAATAATGAAATTTTTTTATCGATGATACTGTCTTACATGTACCTAAATTCAAAAACCGAACAATTTTTCTTATTCACACTTGAATAACAATTCAGGAAACAGCAATGACTCCAAAATTCAAGGAAATAGCGTCGTTTCTAAAAACCCATCTTGGTCCGACTTGTTGTCGCCATCAACACTAAAAATAGAGTGACCTACATTCATCTTGGAAAATTTCTCATAGGATGACCAATACCGGACATTTCTCCACTTGTCTAGGGTTACCGGATTTTGGGATCGAGAAAAAATTAAAATCACCATTTTCTTACTCCAAAATCTGACTTAAACTTTGAACTAAATTAATCAAATTTTACGTACATAAGATACTTTTGCAACTCACGACATTGATCCCCCAAGATCACATAAGATATCGTGGCCGACAGAATATTAGATGGAGAGACGAGCTAGACAAATTCAGAAAGGACTGGCTCCGCACCGCCCACGAGAGAGAAGAATCCTGTCCAACGACGGACATTAAAAGACTGATGATGATGATGATGATGATGATAGAATCCTTACCGATGAAAATGACACCAACATCAACGAACTTCACAGCAAAAAAAAAAATCAACTTCTCTAATAGAAGCTGTCATTATGTTCAAACCAAGAAACGCACTGACCCTTAGTAAAACCTCAGACGAAGCAGGAAACTCATGGGAAAGCGCAGAAACCTCAAACCACCGACAACAACAAGAGGGAAAAAAGAGAAGACCGAACGAAAGAGAACAATAAAGAAAGAAAACTAAGAGAAGACAAGAGAAGGTATACGAAAGCAATCATCAAAATTACTCTTGAAAAACGTCGGGGCCTAAAAACAATAAACAAAGCTCTCAGTAAAAACGCGCACATGAGAGAATCATGCTCAATCTTACATGGAGAGATCACAAGACAACACAGTACATAAGGAAGAAAACGGGAGTCCGAGACATCATAGAAACTATCAAAAAACTCAAATGGCAATGAGTAGGCCATGTTGCAAGAATGAAAGACAACCGATGGATATCACGTCTCACAACAAGGATGCCCAGAAATCACATAAGAAACCGAGGCCGACAGAACACAAGATGGAGAGATGAACTGGACAGATTCAGGAAATACTGGCTTCGCAATGCCCATGATAGAGAATTGTGGCGGATCCTGGGGAAGGTCTATGTCCAAAGATGGACGTTAAAAGACTGATGATGATGACCCGAAGAAAATGTTGACATAACAACAGACAGAGACAGAATTGTCGAACGTCCCCAAGAATTCTACCAAGAACTTTACTCTTCAAGACATGAGCAACAAAACAACGCCCAGGAAACGCAAGACGCTGACAATCAGTTCGAGGACGTTCTAGAAGTTACACCATGGGAGGATACACAAGCCATCAAACAAACAGAAAAAAGGAAAAGCCCCTGGACCAGATAACATCACCATCAACCTAATCAGAAAAGCTGGTAAGATCATCAACAAAAAAACTAGCTATTCAATTCAAATTGTGTCTAAAACAGAGTAAAATCCCGAAAGACTGGGACACGGCAATCGTTATATTTCTACACAAAAAAGGAAACCCCAAAGATCTCAACAACTCTAGGCCTATAAGCTTACTCAACAGCTCTATAAACTTTTCACAGATAAAATCACCAACTGGTTCACAAAAACATTAGATGAAAACCAACCACGGGAACGGGCTGGATTTATAAGAAGCTACTTGAGCATGGATCATCTCCATTCAAATAAATCAGCGGAAAGAGAAAGTAGCAAAATACAAAATGCAACTTGCTGTAGCCTTTATAGATTTTAAGAAGACTCCGTGGAAATTCCCATGATCATGGACGTCATCATTCTACAAGATATAGACCCTGTATACATCAAAGTACTGCAATATATATACAATCACAGAAGCTCCTTTATTAGGCAACATAAAGGCTCTGAACCCTTCCCGCTCCGATATTGGGTAAGACAAGGAGATACCAGCTCACCCAAATTCTTCACAGCCTGCCTCGAGATGATCTTCGGTAACCTGGACTGTGAGAATAGAGGAACCAAAAGAGACAGCGAATATCTAAGTAACCTCTGATTTGCAGACGACACACTCCTTTTTTGCAGAGAACCAACACGACTTCTAAGTAATGCTTGATGAACTAAACAAAGAAAGCAAAAACGTTGGCCAACACATGATCTTCAGTTAAATGAAAGTTATATGCAACAATCATATCGAGAATAAGAACATAACTATCAAAATTGAAGATGCAAAACTAGGGAAAGTAGAACTCTACATCTATCTAAGACAACAGATCTCCATGAAACCCACAGAAAAAAAATATGCAAAAAATCATCCTATGATGGCAAGCCTTCGGCAGAGCAAGCTCAACCTTTAAAAACAAGACGATGCCAAAAATCTTAAATATTAGAGTATACAACCAATGCATCCTCCTGATAGTCACTTATGGAGCTGAAATATGGAACCTAACCAAGAGAAAAACTTGCAAACTGAGAAGTATACAACGTGCGCTTGAGAGAATCATGCCCAACCTCACATAGAGAGACCACAAGACATCACAGTATGTTATGAAGAAAACAGGTGTACGAGACATCATAGTATCTATTAGGAAACTTAAATGGCAATGGGCGGGTCATGTCGCAAGAATGGCTGACAACCGATGGACATCACGACTCACAACATGGATCCCTAGAGATCACATGCAAAACCGATGCTGAGAGAATACAAGATAGAGAGATGAACTAGACAAATTCAGAAAATACTGGTTCTGCGACGCCCATGATAGAGAAATATGGCAGATCTTGGTGAAGGTCTACGTCCAACGATGGAGGTTAAAATGATGATGATGATGATGATGATGATGACTACTCCAATGGACATGGTTGTTAGTAATGCAAACGTAGCGGTACTCAGCTGTCAACCTTAATAGTTTTACCTTTGACCCACTCAAATTGGCACGACTTCTCGGTCACATGAACACGTAGGGGTTTTTCTAACAACACCAGACATTGATTACGACCCAAGTTTAGTACTCACTTGTACGTACATTTTTGAGAGGAAACTCTATTGTAACCCATACACACATTCTAAAACACGTTTTGACTTACTCATTTACTCATCAACACACTCAACAACTTTCGTACATCAAGAGACAACTCGATATTTTACACTAATTCTAATCTTTGTGTTAATACAAGCAGGATATATTTTTAATACATAACTCACATACAATATATGAATTATACGGGTATTTCTGTGACTAAATTAGTTAAATGATCTCTCATTGATTATAGATACACCAATGTTTTCGTGTGTTATCTCAATTGGTGTATTTATTGTACGACCTTTTACCTATCTTTTTCCTAACTTTTTTCCTTAACTTCTGTTGCCACTGAATAACCCTTTGACCGTATTCCCTCGTCTTTCTTACTAAAAATCGATAGTTCGTACTAGTATTTCATCCATTTAGTAACAGGTCTTCGCTCTACTCCTGAATTGTGTTTAATATTGATTTGAGATGCATTAGCTCTGAATAATACCCACGACAAGTTATTCTATTGAACCGGTAACCAACAAAACTTCCTCGACTGAAGAGATGCCTTTATAAAGATGATAATCAGGTTCTTGACGAATAAATGTAATTTTTGCTACATCTAACCCGTTTTTTTTTCTTTCATATTCGATGAGTACTTTGAAGTAAAGAGTAAATAAAGTCAACTTAAAATAATGACTAACTACGTCAGCTTGACAAACAACGAATATCCATTTCTTTGACCGCATTTCATTCTGGGAATGAAAATCAGATGTTCAGATCAGGTCATCTATTGTACAAGTCACAATCTCTCTATCTTGAATGATTCATAGGTGTACATTGAAAAACTATTTCGATTATTTCATCTGATTTTTTATGTATTTCTGGATGCTGAATTGAAAAATGAAAACGATACATGTTTTTTTAGACGGCGGTTTTTTTTGCAATATTTTTCACTATAAACATGAATATATTTAGAAAATTGTTTTGATCATTTTAGGTAATTATTATCATCCTTTTGTAGGGTGATGAATTGATAAATGAGAACCAATTTCTACAATGTAATATTTTCTCACGATTTTACTTTTGATTATAGGTTTCCATATCATCCCGTACAATACATTGTTCGAATGACAATGTTTGAATCTAGTACGTCCAAATATTGAAATCCGTTTGAAATTTCAATTACTCGATCGATAAACTTGTTCGCGTGTTCCAATTCAGCAACCACAAATTAGTATCAATCACCTGAAATTATTTTAAAAAAAACAATCTTCTCAAAGTATCCAAATTTGTCGCGCAAAATTTTTCTAAAACGTGTTTCCTGGGAAAATGAGATGAGATGGAGGAAAATAGTTTGTGTGTGTATGTATGAGTGTGTGTGTCCTCAATTTTGTAAATGTCTGATATCTGTTAGATTCGATGAAAAACTAGGTGTCTTTTCATGTTTTATCCAAGATCGGAGGTTGACTCGTTACAACTTGATTTTCATGCAGCATTTTATATTAGTGACAGAAAAATCAAAGTAAAACACCTGCTTTGTGATATACACTTTTGATTCCTTTTACAAGACCAGCGCCTTTGACGAGCTTGAAAAGATAACTATTAAGTGTTAGTTGTTAAGTAGCCCCCATCATTCAATCTGATAGAATATGAACAGAAAAAAATACAGAATAACATATTTTTTATATTTTCAAGTACATCGCAATTGTAAAATCTTATATTATCATTAGACTACATGAGTCAACCAGTACGTATAGATAAAATATAGGCTCGGTCTATTAAGGAGTGGTTATGTTAGAAATATTTTAAAACGGACATAACCACTTCTGGTTATCATCCTTCGAAATGTAAAAACTTTTTGATATTTCATATTTGCTTTTGACGTGTAGTTAGTTTTAATCATCATCAATCTTTTAACGTCCGTCGTTGGACATAGACCTTCCCCAGGATTCGCCACAATTCTGCCGAAGGCTTGCCATCCCAAAGTGATTCTTCGCTTGATTTCCTCCTCTTTTGAGAATCTCATGGAGACCTGTTGTCTTAGGTAGATGTAGTGGTCTACCTTGCCGAGTTTTGCATCTTCTATCTTGACAGATATGCTTTTATTCTCAACATAATTATTGCACGTGATTTTCGTTTCACTGAAGCTCGTGTGTAGGCCAACTTTTTTGCTTTCTTCGTTTAGATCTTCTAGCATTAGTTGGATGTCGTGTAGGTTCTCTGCGAAAAGGACGATGTCATCCACCAATCTGAGGTTGCTCAAGTATTTGCCATCTTTTTTGATTACTCTATTTTCTCTGTCCATGTTCCGGAAGATCATCTCAACGCAGGCTGTAAAGAGTTTGGGTGAGCTGGTATCACCTTGTCTTACTCCTTTTTGGAGCTGAAACGGTTCAGAGTCCTTATGTAGCCTAATGAACGAGTTGCTGTAGTTTTATATATGTTGCAGTACTTTAACGTATACAAGGTTTACACCTTGGCTTTCATGACCATGGGAATTTCTACAGAGTCGAATGCCTTCTTGAAGTCTATAAATGCTACTGCAAGTGGCATTTTGTATTCTGCTGCCTTCTCTTTCAGCTGATTTATTGAATGAAGATGGTCCATGGTCGAGTAATTTCTTCTTAATCCAGCCTGTTATCGTGGTTGATTCTCGTCCAGTGTTTTAGAAATCCAGTTGGTGATGATTTTTGTGAAAAGTTTGTAAATGCAGTTGAGCAGGCTTAAAGGCCTGTAGTTGTTAAGGTCTTTAGGGTTACCTTTTTTTATGTAGAAGCATTATAATAGCAGTGTTCCAGTATTTCGGGACTTCACCCTGTTTCAGACACAAGTTGAATAGAATAGCCAGCTTTCTATTGCTTTGAATCCTCGACGTTTTTCAAGGTTGGTCTCGATGATGGCTGCTGTATACTTTCTTTTGTCTTCTCTTAGTTTTTTCTTTATTGTTTCGTTCACTTCAATTTTTTTTATTTTTTCCCTTGTGGTCATTGGTGGTTTGAGTTTTCTGTGCTTTTCAATCAGTTTCCTGGTTTATTCTGAGATTTTACTAATGGTCGCTGTCTTTGAAATTGTAAGCAAGAGTAAGACTTAAAAATTTCTGAATGAACATAGATTAGATAGGAGTATTCCACAAAACCCCAAAGTAGATAGATCTGGAAACGAAGAAAAAATAAATAAATAAATAAATGAATAAAAAGGACAGGAAGGAAAGACCTCCCCACGCCTCAACCCAGCTAGGGGTAGACCGGCCATAAAAGACAGAACATCTTCAACTATCCCATAGAGGAATTCTTACTGCTTGTGGTTGGGGTGACCGATGAATTCTTTAACAATGTAAGGTGAAAAATGAAAAACCTTTTTCAACTGTTATAAGAACCCCCCCTCCCAACAAGCTGATGCAAGATGAAATTGAACCAGATAAGTAGAACTAAAGTTACCACATAATTGTCTTTATTTCACTCATTCAAAATTTATTAATTCATTTAATTTAAGTAGTTTTTTTTAATCCACTCCCTGTGGACTTTAAGTAAGTTAAAAACTTAATAATTAAGGGAGGGGTATGCCCGAGTGCGTATTACCCTAATGGATGAACAAAAACATATAAAATCCCTTTAGATATGTTAGTACCCCACAACACAGATGGCGTTTAATCATTGATTTTGGGTGCATGTCGGTTGCAATCCACGAGGGCATGTGCATGATACTGATACCGGTATATATATATATATATATATATATATATATATATATATATATATATATATATAATAATTGTTATCCACAGACAGCTGTTTCGTTGTATTACAACTCTTCAGTGTGGCTATAGACTATCCAATATCCAGTATCCTTTCCAATACCGCCAAACATATGAAGATATAGATATATCTAATTATATCGTCCAGTGCTGGGGAAAAGCATCTATTCTACACAACAAATCTTCATTTTTCATCATGATTATCTTCCTTACGAAAACACTCAATTTTTAGTGTTACTTCAGTCACCCATTTCTCAATATCTGTCAAAGCAATTCATGTAATCATCCAAAGGGTTTGGGGTTTTTTTTCTATCTTGTTTCCCCTACACTTTGTTATTATAGTACAATATGCAAACAGCCTTTTGTTGGGATCTTCGGTTGTTTACCATGTAAGTGTTTCGGGGATTTAAAAAAATAAAATAGTAGTTTTAACATGGCCCTCCCAGTGGTGTTGATCAAACGCCACATCCGTTTATCATATGGTATATGCATAACATGTAGTTTGTCATTTTATGTGAATTGTATATTAATATTATTGTATCTTACGTATCTATTTTTTAAAAAAGGGCTTATGTATGCAGGTTACCCTAAAAACCTTTTAACGATGTTGGATCAATAAGTATAACAAAAGACATGAGTAGCTCATCGTGTCATTTTTATTGAATGTTCACCCATGTTGGTTTTAATTTCAGACTGAATCCAAATCAACTTATCCTATCATATTCAAGAATACTAATTACAAAGAAGATATTTCTTCGAGACAATTCTCTACCGACATATTCAACAGGAGAATTTGACAATTACTTTCGAGCAGAAAAGTCAGCCTACACATGAACTTGAGTAGAACAAAAATCACGTGCAATAATCACGTTGAGAATAAGAACATAACTTTCAAAATAGAAGATGCAAAACTCAGCAAGGTAGACCACTACATCTACCTAGGGCAACAGGTCTCTATGAGATTCTCAAAAGAGGAGGAAATAAAGCGAAGAATCACTTTGGGATGGCAAGCCTTCGGCGGAGCAAGCTCAACTTTAAAAAAACAGATGATTCCAATGATCCTAAAAAGAAGAGTATACAACCAATGCATCTTCCTGATAGTCATTTATGGAGCTGAAATATGGAACCTAACCAAGAGACAGACCTACAAACTGAGACGTATGCAACGTGCGCATGAGAGAATCATGCTCAACCTTACATGGAGAGATCACAAGACAGCATATTGTATAAGGAAGAAGACAGGTGACTATGACATCATGGAAACTTTTAAAAATTCTAATTGCAATGAGCTGGCCATGTTGCAAGAATGAAAGACAACTGATGGATATCACGTCTCACAACATGGATGCCCAGAGATCACATAAGAAACCGAGGCCGACAGATCACAAGATGGAGAGATGGACTAAACAAATTCAGGAAATACTGGCTCCACGACGCCCATGAGAGATAATTGTAGCGAATCCTGGGGAAGGTCTATGTCCAAAGACAGACGTTAAAAGACTGATGATGATGATGATGATGATGATGATGATGAACTTTAAAGTTCATTTTCCCATGTCATATAACACTATGCCTCCATCAAATGTTTTGTTTTGTTTTTGAACACTCTGAATCATCTAATAAAGTATTCTTATAAATAATACCTCAATGGGCGATTCCTTTAATGTATTTGAACAATTTGTTACATGGCATTCAATGTTGGGTCTCCCATTCCGCCCAACTACCTATCAGTCAGACAAATGAATTAGAGCCAAATGTTTTCCCCTATCTCTGGTTCCAGTCAATACAATGATCTTTCTCACTGACGCAGATTGGAGCCGTCTCTTTTGGTTACTTAATTTTCCTAACATTAATACAATTTTATCTATTTTAATATGCATGATTCATTTATTCCATTTTTGTACTCTCGTTTAGATATTCTTCAATTCTCGTTATAATTTCATGGATGTCCGATCATAGCTTTCGTAAATTGTCTGAAAATCTTACTTATTTCACCACGTTGATCGACTATTCTTACAATTAAAGATATATTTTTTGGTACAAAATCAATATAGCTTGAAGTTGCTCTTTGATTCTCAAATAATTCTATAATATTGTTCCGTAAAATATATACGCTGGAAAACTAGTTATCGAAAAAGGTATTCTCACGATATAAAAGGGGAACTATCTCGTTTATCAAACAATTTGTAGATAGGCATTCCATCCCAGATTTCTATATCAAAATGTAGGAATGTTGCTCGCATTACTTTATGAGCGCATTTTAATCGAAGTTCCTTAGGATATACATTACTGTACGATTTTCTGAATTCTCCTTCATCATTAAGAAAATATAAGTCATCAATAAAACGGGATAAAACTTTAAAATGAACATGCTTGTTTTATATGAGTTCTCATTAGAGATGACATGAATATATATTTGTGTCTATGCGAATATGAATTAGCCCAGTGGGTGAACAGGATCAATTCCCATTGAAACACGTATGTTCTGATGGAATATGATATTTACTTTTTTAAATTGATATTCCCCAGTAAGATGACGAACATCCGCTTTAGGGGTTGAGAATGTGAAGTAAGTCTTGCCTTTTTTTTTGTTTTACAACAGAAAGCTTCAGAGTTTGTAAACTCGATATATTTACGTTTTCCCCTTGCAAATACCAAATCTGTTATTTTATCTAATTCTTTAAAAAGATCTTCATGGGGAATGTTTGAGTAAAGAGTACTAAAATCATAGGTTGAGATAGATTTAGCCTGTGTACTAGCATTTATGATATCCAATTTTTCTTTTACAGGTATAAAATTATTAATTACCCAAAAGAGATTTAAATTATTATAGAATTTAATTTTATAATGAAATTTCTGTATTTGATTGTATATCAGATTAAAACTTAGGAAACATATTTTCTAAGAGGTTTAGAACTAAAAAACTCTGGAAGCTAGAATAAAGCGAGCACCTATTGGATTTTTATGCATCTTAGGTATCCGATATATATTTGGTTACTATTGAATTTTTTCATGTGTCCGTTGCATGGTTCTCAATTTCGGGTCTGTCTCTTGGTTAGGTTCCATGTTTCAGCTTCATAAGTGACTGAATGGCAGACAATCGATGGACATCGCGACTCACAACATGGATCCCCCCAGACCACATGCGCAACCGTGGCCAGCAAAATGTTAGATGGAGAGACGAGATGGACAAGTTCAGGAAGTACTGGCTCCGTGACAACCAAGATAGGGAAGTGTGGCAAATCCTGGGGGAAGGTCTATGTCCAACGACGGACGCTAAAAGAATGATGATGATGATGATGATGATGATGAAATTTTTCATCAATTTCAAATCCTGTCTTTTCACATAATACCATGTAATTGAATACGATATTGTCTGGTTCACAAGTAAATACTTTATACGTTCAGACATTATCCTTTGGATACATTATTTTTCACATATAAATGTTATCTTATTTGTTGCTTTATCAATCGCGACGATAAAAAAATTGATTTTGAAGTTCCAAGAGATCTGATAATACTTGAGAATTTTCCAGGCCGGACTCATTTTTTGAGTGTTTTTAAAGCATTTCACCCATTGGACTTTTTCATTTACAAATCCGAGTATTTTTTTCTTTCCATCTGTCAAACACTGATTCTATCATTTGATATTTATTTGAGATGAAACAGAAATACCCAATGCTTTTAAATCTCGTTTAAACATTTACTATAACTCAGACACATTGGTTCCCTATAATTTGGACCTTTGTGAGGAATTTTCTCAACAAGGAATTGCTTACAATCTCTAGGATACTTGCCAATATCTGATCAAGATTTATATCACATAATTGCAAGGACTGGCCCTCACATTTGGAAATTTTATTTTCATTATCTTTTTTTTTATAGTAAGAGTTTCAACTGTTTGTTTATAATAAAAAGTTCATTTCGTATTGTCGGTCTTAATCTATGTTACTAATGGCATAATCTTTTCTTTCTTTTATCTTTAATTTAGTTGGTTGAGTTTGCCTTGGGATTAAAGATTTCAATTCATGAAAAATCATCCTAACATTTCGAGGTATACCTTTCTCTTCCTCTGTTGGCGGTATATATATATATATATATATATATATATATATATATATATATATATATATATATATATATATATATATATATATATATATATATATATATATACACACATATATATAAGTGTGTGTGTGTGTGTGTGTGTGTGTGTGTGTGTGCATGTGCACGTGTGTGTGTGTGTG
Source organism: Thysanoteuthis rhombus (assembly GCA_963457665.1). Lineage (NCBI taxonomy): Eukaryota > Metazoa > Mollusca > Cephalopoda > Oegopsida > Thysanoteuthidae > Thysanoteuthis > Thysanoteuthis major. Next base: position 35,517,014 of record OY735231.1, on the reverse strand, counting down.
TTTCGTTAATTGCAGTAAAAAAAATTCGGTTCGAACAAAATTTATTTCCTAAAACTGTCTATCCTTATTCACTAAAACTGTCCATCCTTATTCACACACACACACACACACACACACGCATATATATATATATATATATATATATATATATATATATATATATATATATATATATATATGTGTGTGTGTGTGTGTGTGTGTGTGTGTAGAGAGAGAGAGAGAGAGGAAGAGAAAGAGTTGTTCTGTAGAAACTTGAGACAGGGCCTGAGTTCATTGTCTATATAGAGTTGTTTATGCACTTAAAGTTTCGAAACAAAAATCGCTTTATTTTCAGTGGAAAGGTCAAACACCATCCGCTTTTGGTAGAGCAATAGATGGTCATATAACATCAGTAAAATGAGACATTTCATTTCAAGTTCTCCTTGCTGTCGTGGGTCAACCAACTGGATTGGTAATAGTAATGACTGTCTTGAGAATTGATTACTGACCAGAGTGACCAGAGGCATCCATGGGTCAGGTTTCCAAGGGACAAGTTGCCATGGGAACATTCTGGGCGGGGAAAGGAAAAGTAAGAAGAATTAAGGGATTACAGCTAAAGAAGAGTGTCGAATAGGAATCCCGGTGTTAAACAATCTTGTAGTGAGCAGTTCAATTGAGAAATATGTTAATGATGAAGGTTCTTTCATTATCATGAAAGCAGTCAGTTTTAATCTTCATGCTTTTTTGTCAAACTTTCAATTAATATATATATATATATATATATATATATATATATATATATATATATATATATATATATAGGGGGGCCACGATGAAAGTGACAAATAGATGGTGAAGAGAAAAAGGCAGGTGTTACATGGCATTTCTTTTTCATTATTCCGTGGGCATGTTTCGATTTTGAGATGTAACTGCCGCTTGCTTTCAAGTTTTTTTCTTCACTTTCCAATTGTCACTTTAATCAACATTCTGTCGGATCATTTAACATCCACAATACAAACATTTCTTTTAAATATAAGTGTTAAGTTGGTTTGGAGTTGAGCTGGAATGGATATACAGTAGAAAGTAGATTCGCTACTCAAATACGTCAATATTTCTACTTTCTACTCTCTCTCTCTCTCTCTCTCTCTATATATATATATATATATATATATATATATATATATATATATATAGTGCATATCAAATTCTTGATCCGTTAGAAAGAATAAAGGTCTACCCCCGGCGAAGGACAATAAAAGACTGATCAGCCTCAAGTCTCTTTTTTCAATTCTTTTGCACTGTGAATCGTTTATGCAAACTTATTTACATATGCTCCATCCCCGAGATTGAGCACTGTTCATTCATCGATGACTCAACCCTTGTAAACATAAAAACAATATATATATATATATATATATATATATATATATATATATATATATATATATATATATATATATTGTACAATTCAGGGATGCAATATAATATGATATGATACAATATAATATGATATAATATATTATTCGATGTATGATGGGTTTATTTCATGAAGCGTTCGATACATTTAACGTTAGATACTGAGATGGTTTAGAGTAGAGCTTAAAATATAACAAAATGAGGATTCACTATACGAACACGTTTATGTTTGCGCCTTGTTTGGGCTTTCTCATTCGTCTGTAGAAGACAAATTTGGACAGAAACATAAACGTGTTTATGTAGCAAATCCTTATTCAATACAAATATATGTATATATATGTATGCGTGTGAGTGTGTGTATGAGTGTGGGTGTTGGTAAATTGATAATAACTACTTGACAGTCTCACGAGACTCCAGGAAAAAGATAAGGAGAATGACAAATAGGAAAAAATGTTCATCTTTCCATTAGGAAGAAGGAAATATTACGTTATAGATGAGATGTAAACGTTTGCATTAGATCCAGATAATCATCCTTTACGAATTGCTTTGGTTTGCCATATATGGTCACATAACAATAGACGAGTTTATAAGAGATGAAATACGGACATACTCCTTCTGTTTGACCAGACTGGACCATTGGGTGTCAATTCTTTAAGGCCTATATTTCAATCTGTCATTCGATATCTTCAACCAAAATTGTCACCAAAACCTTCTCCAGTTTTCAAGTGGAATTTGCTGGCTGGCTATGTATGAATGCACAGTATTGCCAAAAATGTCTACTACCCTCAACATTATTATTTCTAGTGGAACATTAAACAATCTAATCAGATATTATTAGGTATTTTTTGTCCAAACTCAATAGCTTCAAAGCACTGTTGTCAAAAGTATGAATATATTGCCATCCAGATATGATATCACCAGTACGAAAATAGTTCATTCATTTCTGTTTATTGTAACTATATTTTCAAACTATCATTGATAATTTTTCTCGTCAGGGTTTTAAATGAATTAAACATCAAATAGAGTACGTAATGCTAAAATAGTTGTTACGAAGACGTAGCTTTCAGTGTTCTGAAATTCTTTTAGTTCAGTGATAGCACCATTTCGGGAAGAACTTTCTTTTGTCTCAAACGAATGTGTTACTTATTCGTGCAAACAGAACAGCAGCTACAAAAATAGGTTCAGTACTGGAGTCGAGCATAATCATTGTTGTCAAAATTGTGCTGAATCACAAGACACATCGAAATGTCAGATATGTATAGGTGTTTAGCAGGAACCAGGTCGACCATACGATCTAAGACCAAGGTCTGTTTGTATTATCGGAAGATTTGTTGATGATGGTCTGAGAAAATCAACTGCGGATTATAATATCAAAGAAGTAAGCGCTGTGAATGTTCCTGCTGCAGCGATCAAACGTTCTCTGAACAAAGCCGTCTTACACAGCCAACGACCGAGTAAGAAGCTGCTACTGAAATTAAAACACAAACAGGTCTGGTCAAAGTTTGCAGAATAGAAAATCCAAAGTTTTGGGATAGGATACTGTGATTAGATGAAACAAAAATCAACCGATTTAGTTTTAATGGCGTCTAACAAGTGTGGCATCATTGATGAAAAGTATTGGTATTAACAGTTAAACATGGAGGTGGAAACATCATGGTGTGAGGTTGTATGAGCCCTGTGGTAATGTTCAGCTGCATTTCATTGAAGGAATCGTGAATTCTGAAAGCTACATCAATATATTGATAGGAAGCATGTTGCCTTCACGCAAACGCTTGGGAAGAAGAGATGTGTTTGAGCATAACAATGATCAAAAAAATTCCGCTAAAACAACAGAAATTGAAAGAGAAAGCGAAAAGATTCTTTTGGTCTACAGTGTTGCTGGATTTTCATCCAATTGAGGCCTTGTGGGATGTCATGATCATCATGATCATCAGTCTTTTAACATCCGTCGTTGGACATAGACCTTCTCCAGGATTCGCCACAATTCTCTATCATGGGCGTCACGGGGCCAGTATTTTCTGAATTTGTCTAGCTTGTCTCTCCATCTAATATTCTGCCGGCCTCAGTTGCGCATGTGATCTCGGGAAATCCATGCCGGGAGTCGCAATGTCCATCGAGTGTCCACCATTCGTGCAACAAGGCCAGCCCACTGCCATTTGAGATTTTTAATGGATTCTCTGATGTCCCGGTCTCTTGTCTTTTCTCAGGTATACTTTGCTGTCTCGTGGTCTCTCCATGTGAGGCCTTGCATAATTATTTCATGTGCACGTTGCATAATTCTCAATTTGCAGATCTGTCTCTTGGTTAGGTTCCTTGTTTCAGCTCCATAAATGACTATTGGGAGGATGCATTGGTTATACACCCTTCTCTTTAGGATTAATGGGATCTTTTTATTTTGAAGGTTGAGCTAGCTCTGCCAAAGGCTTGCCATCCTAGTGTGATTCTTTGCTTGATTTCTTCTTCTTTTGAGGGTCTCAGGGAGTGATTTGGATATGATTAAATACACCTACACATACATATACCAATTTCCACCAAAATTCTTCTTACTAAATATTTTTTTTCTCTCAGATTTAGTCTTAACCGTGTATTCAATTCCCAGTTTTCAAAAAAGAGGGCTGGGAATTTTCGCATACACCTAATAGTTGAACAAGACGCGTAATAGTTTAAATTTGCCAGAATTTCTGGCATGAAAGATTTACATTATATGACCAAGATTTGACTTGGCCTTGTTAGTAGGTTTCCTTGGAGCTCATTTCACGTGGGTTTAAAATCTCGGATTTTAAATTTCGTCAAGAGCTAATTCATCATGCAGTCCACTCACTGGCCATACAAAATCGAAAACTGAACTTTATGTTAGAAATACGCATGTGCATATTTCATTCTAATCAATTAATGCGTCAACAGAATTAATACCTTGATTTGAAAATTAGTTGTAGACGACTCTCTTTTCGTCTGAGCCAAACAGACAAGTCTTATATATGTACAAATTCTATCTCACAGATACGCCAAGGGTTATTTCATTTTGATAAATAAATGCATTTGTACTAGGGAAATGGTCTTGAAGTTTATTGGTTTGAATTGTTTTGGAGAGAGAAAATGTCATGAACAAAGACGTTATAACAAAAAGATATCAAAAGAACAGTTAACAATAACTAGTAGATATAATGGCTTTCGTTTTGTGCATTGTCATTAACCAATAAGACAGAATCTATTGCGCAAAAGTTTAATACTCACTCCTTTTGCTACCCCGTGGAAAGTTCTTAGAAACCTTTTGTAAGCCGAAATGGTATAAAACGAAGAGGCAATAAACATTGATTTATATAAATAGATATTTCGGCATCCCCATGTCCAGACTGCCGGTGTTTAGAGTGGTAAAAGAGGAAGTATGAGGGTGTCTGCTGCCACTATAACGGTTCACTTCATAACTAACTTTGAACGCTATTATCTCGTAGAAGTTAAAAGGTGTCTCAAAACAAATTTTCAAAATGCGGGATATATGTGTATAGTATGTTCTATTCAGGATTCTGAGTTGGAACCTTTCTAAAGATGTGTCGGACTTGTTTAAAGGGATCTTCGGTACCATTATCGATAGTTGGAAATAGATTAAATATATTTCTTGTGTCTATTTAATTTGTCTTTTTACTGGTTGGGGATAGATCACACCTATCACATTCATATCAACCCCCCTCGCCTGATTATATATCTTTAATAAGATATGGCGTTATTATGCCATCTTCTAAGAGGTAGAAGGACGCCATTGTAGCAATCTAATTCAACTCTTATAGATAGAACATAACAGAGTGAAAAGTCCACATCGGAATTCGGTAAACAACTGCACGTCAGCCTATGGACTTTCTGACCCAACCTAGCACGCACGTACAAAAACACGTACACGCACACACAAACAACCATACACACACACATACACACACACACACACACACATATATATATATATATATCATTTTCGCCTTTTATTTTCATGACAAATCCATTATGCATGTACGTTGATAGGTCAACAGGTACGTACCCAACCCAACAAACAAAAAGGAATAAGAGCGTTAGATATGGAATAATGTAGTTGTACTTGTTTTTTGTTTTGTTTTTTTAGTTTGTAAATGTACTTACACATCTGTATAAGACGCTACTTGGTCCGTCCATCTATTCCTGTCACATTAAAAAATAGAAACGGGATGGAAAGAAGGAAAGAAAGAAGAGATGTGATGTCATTAAAGGGTGGGACGTCATTAAAAATTGCTATGTACTAAAAGAAACTTTACTTCAATCAGTCTTTACCAGCTGCTAATGATGTTAAAACAATTTTTTTTTAATGCTGAAAATAGCTAACCCAACAAAGAAAAAAATGACTGCTCATTATTTTTATTGAAAATAACACTTGTAGAATATTTCATATTGCAATATTTTACAAGTATGAGAATAGATTGAATCAAAGACAGACTACTTGCTCTCCCTCATCGTCTTGCTATAGCTACGATGGGCGGTGGACGCATCGTTGAACTTATGGTTCTGTCCTTTTCATTTTTCTTTGTTTTGCTTTTTATTGTAACACTCAGTTCGTTTTACATCTTGTGGCCGCTAAGTTAGCAGCTGGGATTGGCAATAAGAAAGTTTTCTTCGATGAGATCTGAACTTATATGGGATGCACCCTTGACTAATTGTTTATGTCTAGACTAAGCTTTCAGAGCAATTTATTGGAATATGGGTCGTCAATGTCATAGAATTGCTATGATAATTATGGTGAAATGATCAGATAATTAATCAGTATATATTTAGGATGTAATAGACCACAAAACAAGCCTATTTCGAGTATATTCAAGCACACCCACAAACGCACACACACATATATATATAACTCATGTAGCTATAAGCTATCTAATATCCCATCCAGTACCATATATATATATATATATATATATATATATATATATATATATATATATATGATTCCCCATCCACGAGAGTGCTCCGTTCCAGAGTTGGAGGAGCATTGCTATAATGGGCGAGCTGCCCTACCTAAAGAGTGCTCAACACTTACAGAAATACGTACACACACACACACACATATATAGATATAGATATAGATAGGTTTCCAATGTCATAGAATTGTCATGATCATCATTTTGAGATAATAACTAAGATAGTTGATCATTATATATTAAATGATACTTTACAGCAAAACCAAAACATATTCAACAAAACCAAACAAAAATTAATATCTGAATGAAATATATAGGGTGTTTTAAGGATCTGGAAGTGTAAACAATAATTAATGATACTTTTGTTCGTTAATATCTTCTCTTTATTTTTTTAATTGCCATTTACGAAATGTACGTAAATGTTGATTATGTAAAGAAACAAAAATGTAATCTATATAGCCTGCATCATCAGCATGATAATAATAATTCTGTCCATGAAGTATAAAATAACCCCAATCGTAACAATTGCGTCTTAGTCCCCTTCAAAGAGAGACAGAAAGGAAGAAAGAAAGAAAGCAATATTGACTAACCGAAGATAGGAAAGATGAAGGAGAGAAAAAAAGATAACATTACTCTTAAAGAAAGAAAGAAATTGTGCCTAATTTTCGTTTTAGCATTTTCTTGTGCAAATCCAGTTCCAGTGATGTTTTGACCCTTGTGCAATTCAACAAGAGCAAAAATTCTGGGTCTGCTACATGGTACGAGGTTTCATTTTTTAGGGTGTTAATGGATTGTAGCACTCTCAAGCCAAGCACTATACCATGAGAGATGCAGCTATTCTAGAGATTGATGATAAACTACGATATATACGTCTAAACACAATTCACAATCATAAAACGAAGGCCAGTTATACGTTATTTAAATATTACGCACATGTTCTTCCATATTTTCAGATCAAATATCCAATAAATACATAGCTTAGTCTTGCACGGAGTCGGAATAGTTGGAAACCCAATTAAGTTTGAACTTACAACAAAAATCCCAGGAACATACTAACTTGCTAATACCTATATCACGGCAGTACTCCATTGAGATATTTACTAATCTTAGCTCAGTGTGGTTCTGAACAACAGTTCGGTACATCCTCTAGATCGAACATACTAGCATTGGTCAAAAAGATTAGCTTGCTAAAATTGATCTATTATAAACGCTTTATTGCTAAAGCAAATTTTGTTATAACAGGTTCACACCGCTATCCGAACTTACAGCGTTATTATGAGACCTTTGATAGGCTGAAATTGCGTAAAGAAAATGATCAATTACCATTGATTTGTACGAGAGAGAGGTTTGTTCGTTTCCAGACACACTACGCAGTAATTCCCCTTGAAAAAATATGAACCCATTCACCAACCAAGAATAAGAAAATAGCAAGGCAGTTGGGACCCTTTAGCCCTGTAAGGGTAGTCTATATTGGAAGTCAGGCTAGCACTCAGGCCCAGTGAAAAAACGAACCCATAATTACTCCCAATCATCAGGTTTCCAGAGATTTTTTGAGAAATAAAGAAAAAAAATCATTGCTTCGTATACCGGGTAACATAAGAGTAACTTTAATGAGCTGAAAACATAACTACATATCTCTAAAAATACAAAACAAATTTTGACAAAATGAATATTTCTTTATTCTACACATATTTCCCAACAATGTACTTATATGAGCCAGCACTTCTTAAGATTCACAAAACCATTACAAGTGAGGAGAAAACATTTCAAGCTTGCATTCATTACTTTCAAACAAAAATATTTATTCGTTCAGACAAAAGCTGGTCCGACTCAGCCGGTCGATTTGAATAATTTCTGTAATGAATGCTTTTACATTTCTTTTTTGGTGTCTGCGCTCGCCGATGAATCTTGTTGAGTTATGCATTTCAAGCACGTTCTTACGATATACCCACTCCTTTACTCCCTTTGAAGTTGAACCGCTCAGTCTGGACAATTTACATTACCATGATAGTCATATAGGTCAAGGAGGTTAAAGATTAATTTTTAATTAAACAAAAATACAGTATAGTATTATACAGCCTGAAAAAATAGCAACCTGTGAAAAAGTCATGTATATTCAATCGAAGAAAAATTTGTTTAGCAAATATTTGTGACCCTTTCTCAAAGATATGAATCCCGAGTTAAGATCTCCGTAACAAATGAACAAAAAGGATTGTTCATTTTTGTCAGAAACATATGACAATCACTGAATAGTCGGTCGTTCAGGACTTTAAAGACAGCATGATTTTTAGGTGCCAATGTATGATATTGTTTTCTTGGTACTAGTCTTGAAGTAGTTGCCGTTGGAGAACATTACCAACCCTACACAAGTTATGTGTTGGGCCTTTTGGAACCGATGGCCTAGCAGGAACGGTCAATGTATATTTGATTATGTAAACTGAGGGGAATGTTTGGCCAATCCCTGCCACCCAGGCCCATGACGTGTTGAAAGGGATCTGGTGGATTAGTCACAACTGATGTCAATCAGAGTAGCCTGTTAACTGAATCGCCTCTTGGCACCCATTATATCTTCTCTTGGAAAAAGTAGATATAGATGTTTGTTGCAGTGTAATGGATAAATCAGAGATTTAATGTTGGAAAGACAATTTTTTTTTGTAATGTTTTGTGGCTATGATTTCCACTCTTGTCAATTCGTATTTATCAAAGTATTGAAAGAAGTAAGCTGGGCACATTTAACAATAACACATTTAAGTTCATATTAGGATCGATCCTCAGTAGGCTAATTCTATACTTTCCAAAGAGAATTTGTTTTATCAAACCGATGATGTCGGCCTTATAACTTTTTTTTTAATTTTTATACATAATCAACATTAATATACATTTTGTAACTGGGGACTAGAAAAATGAATTAAAATCATCACCAATTAAAATTATCATTAGAAATTGTTTACGCTTCAAGACTTTTGGTACACCTCGTTTGTTTCAGTCAGCCGTTTTCTTTTGTTTTTTGTTGTTGGGTTTGTTTTGGTTGCGCTACAAAGTATCATTTAATGCATATCTTGTTTATTATTTCAGCACATTAAGCATGACAATTCTACGACATTGTGAACATATATATATATATATATATATATATATATATATGTAAATATGTGTGTGTGTCTGTCTGTTTGTGTGTATGTGCGTGCGTGTTTGCTTGAATATACTTGAAATAGGCTTGTTCTGAGAATAGTCAATTGTGTCCTAAAGCCACCATCAGTTAAGTTTCAGCGGGATTGAACTAATACGAAAATTAGGTTTGACCGATATCAGAAAGCTTATTTGAAAAAAAATACTGATATTCCCAGGCTGTTTCTTTACCACAGAGAAGAATTTTTTTCCCTAACATCAACGGAGGTCTAAATCTGTAATTTATGACAATGTCCTGCAAATATACTGTATATAAATGAAGTCAGCATTTTCTTATCAGGTCATTTGAGTAATCTAACATGGAATGGAGCATTCTGGTAGATGAGGAATATATACGATAAATAAATATATCGCTTAAATTCAACCTCACTGACTGTCCAGTTCCGTGGAGTAGAGTGAGGATACCAGCCTCAAGGTCTGAAACTAAGGTTTTGATCCTGCCTCATGGTACTGGATGGGATAATGGATAGTCTGTAGCCACATTGAAGAGTTGTAATACAACGAAACAGCTGTCAGTGGATGACACAATAATCAATGCTCCCTTATTCAGGGCTGAGCATTCCATAAGTGAGGTGACTCGTTCATTGTAAGCTTATGCAATGCTCTTCCAGCATGGAATGGAGCACTCTGGTGGACGGGGAATATATACGTTAGATAAATATATCGCTTGAATTCAACCTCACTGATCGTCCAGTTCCGTTGAGTAGAGGGAGGATACCAGCTAAGGTTTCCATCTTGCCTCGTGGTACTGGATAGGATTATGGATAATGGATATAGTCACACTGTAGAGCTGTAATACAACGAAACAGCTCACTGTGGATGACACAATAATATATATATACATATATATATAGGTTCCCAATATATGTATATATATATATATATATATATACATATTGGGAACCTATATTCCAATGAATTGCTCTGAATGTCTAGACTGGACATGAACAATGAGTCATATAAGTGTGTCCATTTCCTGGCATTATTCATTAATACCTAATGAGTTCTGGTATCCGTAATTGGTCTTAGATTGCATAATTGTTTGGCCCTTATCAGCTTGTTTATCACCATGTTTAGTTGGATGAACAAAATTGCAATAATGAGAGGGATGGGAATAATAATAATAATAATAATAATGATATAATTCAGCAATTAAGAATAGACCCATTTGGCGTTTACTTTTGAGTAAACTGCATTCATAAAATTGTATTGTTTTAATTTTACGATTCGTTTTTTGTTCTTTTATATAAATACCATCTTTCAGCATTGGTCTGGGAGATTAGCTTGCTACAATTGATCTACACCAAAGGCTCTATCACTAAAGTGAATGTGTTACCTCGCTATCCGAGTTTTTATGAAATCTTTCGTAAGCCAAAATGATGTAAGAGCGAAGATGCAATCCCCATTAATTCGTTCGGGACAGATCTTTGAGCATAGAAGTTAGAATATCCAGATCTACACACAAAATATATTGTCTATATCTGTAAGTGTTACGCCTAGTATAACAACCCGAGGAACTCTCTGGTGTCTTTCTGGTACCTCAGGACGTCTTAGATGAATGCAAAATAACGTAAAGCGAACTTTTGTGAAGACGGGGGATATCTAATGTATTTGCAATACATGCACGGAATTATACCATCATTTGGCGAATAAGTTTTATATTATGTTGTACAAAAAAAAAGTCATCAATTAAATTGATAACAGTTGAACGAACTCTTCACTTGGAAAACACGCCTTTCAATCGTTATCATTCTTAATTATTTCTTAAACTAAATTAGTCCCGACATTGTAACATGGCTCCATAAGATTTTCAAGTTAATCATTAGAACCAATTGGACTTGCAAGAGGGACTTCCAGTGAACAAAAATAACTTGGATGGACATTCAAGATCAGTTGCAAAATTTTCTTCATAGAGTCAGATTTTGCACTGCGGTGCTTTAGTAAGTAAAGAAATTCACTAAATATTAGAATATTATGTACATCATTGGAGAAAAAGTGTCATACCGAGTGAAGTTTATATCAAAACCATATCTCTCAAGTCATTTTCAGCTATTTATAATCAAATATCATGAAACTTTGTTTTGAAATAAAACTCACGAGTCAAGTGATAGCTATGACATGGGGGGGGGGTCCACGGATCATTGTCCATCCATCCATTGAAAATTAATTGAAATTCATTCAGATCTTCTGGGGATATTGTGGTTGCTGATAATTAGCTCGGACGTAGGGGAAATAATACTGCATGGATCCGCTTCAAAATTGTCTGACTCCTTTAATGTATTGCCTATTTTTCAAGCAGATTTCATCGAAATCAGAGATAACAATATAAAAATTTCTGACCAGAGCGTTTCATTTAACCCTGGCCATTTTCTTTTTTTTTCGCCTCATCATCAGTAGCCTTTGAGTGTTCGTCCGTCGCTGGACATTGACCTTCGACAAGATTCGCCAGAACTCATTGATTACTACAGAACCATTACTTTCTGAACTTTGTCAAGTTCCTAACGCCATCTTTTCGTACTGGTCACAGTTTCGCATATGAGTTTTAGGCGTTCACATTATAAGTGCAGCAATTGTCTGATATTCTTCCGACATGACCAGCCTATTATTATTTGAGCTTTCTAATAGTTTGTATCATATCGCTATCTTGATTTTCTTTATCATACAGTGCAGTTTCGTGATATCCATGTGACGTAGAGCAGATTTTCTTTATGCGCGTTGCATGGTTCTCAGTTCGCAGGTCAAACTTACAGTACGTTTCCATATCTGCTCGATGAGTGACTATTAGGAAGATGCATTGACTGTAGACCCTTCTTTTCAAGACAAGACAGCTAATTCCAACTCTTTACCATTTCGACTTCTTCTTTCTATCCACAAGAATTATTAAATACTTCTTTTACCAAACAGCAACACAGCCCATAATTCAACAAATAAAAACAAGAGATGCTTTAACTGTTATAATTATGTTTCTGTCTTTTTAACTCGTACGGAATCGGTTCAAGCACGATTGGCTTTTTTTTTCTTGTCGGGGTGTTGCCGATTTCCACAAAATCGAGAGGTGCGAGAGGCCTTATGGTTAACGTCACGTGGAATGAAAATGGCTGACTGATTTTGAGATCAGGTTGGGACAGTTTGACTTTACTACACAGTTATTCCCCTTGAAGAAAATTGAACCTACTGTTCTAACCTTTGATACCGATAAACAGTTTGAGTCCTTTGCCCCTGTAAGGGAGTCCATGTTGGATCTCGAACTTACACCCAGATCCATTAAAAACCCTAAGTAGCTTCAAACAATCATGGATCTGCAAGGAATCATTCAATAAATGGAGAAATATCATTGATTCGTCATGTCGTTTGACGTGGACTGAACCGAAAATGCAATAACACATTTTCTCTCATTGTCTTTACTCAACACATATTCCCCCATATTGTACATATATGAACTGGTACTTCTAAAACATTCACAAAACCTTTTCGAGTAAGAAGAAACCTTTCAAGCTGATCCGTTCAATCTTTCAAGATAGAGGAGGATTCAAACAAGAATACACTCGACAACGGTTATTTCAACTCCGACGATTGACATAAAAAAAGCTTTCGTGCGATGAATATTTCTACATTCCTTCATGATTTTTTCTCACAGATGAATCTTGTTGATATATATATATATATATATATATATTGAAAAGAAGACGTATGTACAATATCGAAATTTAGGTAAATATGTACGCGTCATGGAATCTTAATGTCGTGCAGTTTGTATGTATCACTTAACCCTATAATGATTGACTTATGTCTAGGTTGAGTTGCGCCCATACTATCAGAGCGTGACCAGGATGCATGTCGATGCAGGACAGTATATATATATATATATATATATATATATATATATATTGATATATATATATATTGATATATATATATATATATATATATATATATATATATGTACGCTCTGACATCTTATCGCTCCTTTATTCCTTTTGAAGTTGAGCCGCTCAGTTTGAAGAATTTATATTCCCAGGACGGTCAAGGAGTTTAAAGACTAATTATCCTGTTTTAAAAATCACTGTATAGTACATTGGAACTTTAAAAAAGAATCGAACCCAGAAAGTAGTGAATATTTAAACGAAGAAGAATTCAACAATCATTTATGACCTTTTTATCAAGGATGTAGATTCGGAACAATAAATGCACTGAGACTATTAACTATTTCAGTCAGAAATTTCTGACTATCACGGAGTAGTTCGTGGTTCCAGGATATAAAACCACGTATTTCCCGTTATAAATTTTTAAACCAGTCCAAGTGATGATACTGCTATCTACTCATGTTTTCTCTCCATCGCACACCAAGCAACCAGCCTTGATTATCCATTATCTTTGGCTGAAAGCAATGGAAGCAGCCCCACAAATGACGGATCAAATATTGCTGGGTCATAGTCAAGTAAATAGCATAGGATAATCTTGTTGGTGGTATTCTGAACTAGACCATTTCCCCGGTTTCTTTGGTTGAATTTTGATCACTCTCGGCGTATCAATGGAGCTTGCGGTAAAGGCTTCAAGTATAACATCACGAATTGCATAGCTTTAACCTCAGTGTTTGAAGTACTTCAAAATAATCAAGTAATTCATCTGATGTGTGAGACTTGAAATGTGGGATGGTCATTTGAATGCATTCTCCGAATAACTGGACTTTTGTTAAGGAAATGCTTAGATGTCCCGCCAAACATCCTCGGCTGTTAACTACGGACGGATATTATACAGCACAAAGAAATGAGTTATTTTAGGCAGGGCTTTCCAGTTTCAATTTTTATTTTCTTGTTTGCGTTTCTGTTCCTTCGTTTGCTAATTTTTCAGTTGTTCGTTGCACTGCTTTGGACGCCTATTATGAAGTCTTCACCGTTTGCTTGTAAAGACATTTTTATCATTCTATTTTGGCCTTATGGACACAATCTTCTACCCTGATGAATCTTTTACTGCCTTCCTTCGTCTTCGCGTCTGTCTGTGTCATCTCTGGGGTGTAAAGCTTTGTGTATCGTCATGAGCTTTCTTTTGCTTGCCAGTCCATTGATTGGAGCTCTTTCCTTGTCCTTTCAAGAAATGGATCTGTGCATCCCACTACCGATACAGGACACATGTTAATTCTTTTTATTAGATTTCTGTTATTTAGCTCGAAAATTTTGTTATCCTCCTAAGGAATTATTTTTTTATTCTCTCTTTCATTTCTTCCCGTTTTATCGCGTCACAATCGATATTATCATTTGATCCTGCTGACTTCGAATTATTATTATTATTATTATTATTATCATTATCATTATTATCATTATTTACATTTTCACACCAGTTGCCAAGTCATACCGCTGGAAACTGAATGAAAGCAAGTCTCCTAAAATCTCCTCAAATATCCTGCCTTCCTTTCCACGCTCTCATAGTCTGAGGCAGTACTGTGGTTTACAATTTCTCACCAGTTGCCAAGTGGTCATTGCTGAAGGCTGACTGACAGTAAGTCTCCTCGGGTCTTCAGCCCTCCTCTCATCTCATCTCTCTCTCACCCATCACAGCCACGCTGTGGTTTGTACCTTCACCACAATTAAGGTGTTGATTTTTGTTTGTTTGTTTTTTCCCTCCTCTGTTAGCAGCTGGGATCGTATATATCATATTTCTAGGACTTTCCTCAGTATCCGTGCAGTTCCTAGCAGTGCTGTAATCTGCACAGTCTCAATCATTCCTGTAATTTCTATCTCCTCCAATCTTACTTTCAGTGTATTTGGTACGGTTCCGAGTGCATCTAATATCACTGGTACTACCCTGACTCCTATGTTCCACACCCTCTTCAGTCCTCTTGCCAGATTCTGGTATTTTCCACTTTTCACTCTCCTTCCTCTTTATTCTATTGTTTGCCGGCGTGGCAACATCTGCCATTTAGTAGGTTTTCCTTTTCTTGTCTGCGATTATGAGGTCCAATCTTTTCGCTTGAATGGGGTGGTCAGTTTACTGGTCAAAGTCCCAAAGTAATTTGAGGCTTACATTCTCTAGGGCTGTGTCCAGTTTGACCTGGTACCACTTTTCCGCACGGTCAAATCCCTTTCGTTTACACAGTTTCCAGTGTATCACTGTTGCTATTCTATTGTGTCTGTGTTTATACACTTTCTGGGATAGCTGATAATAATAATTATTATTATTATTATTATTATTCTATACTATACGGGGAACTCAAAAGACGGATACAAAATGTGGCAGATAAGACGTCATGGACACAGTTACGCAAATAAAAACTGAAGAGAGAAACAGAACAGCTCAACAAATTTTGAATCATTATGTTAATTATTATCATTATGCTTCGTTTTAATGTTTAGTATAATCCATTGCACACAGAGTTCTAGCTTTTAACTTAGAGCAGGCAACGATGTTATGATTTAGTAGGCATTTTTTTCCATTTATGCAAAAAGGAGAGTCAGTACTGGGCTAATACAGAGAGCTACGCAAGAGACAGTAGATAGTTGTATAATAGACGAAATATCGCATGGACGTTGCTTTTCGAAGAATATGAGCGGTGGACACTTTTCTGTATCTCACAGATGCTTTAGTTTCCTGATAGATATTTGTCAATACCTTTTTTGTCACCTCCTATAACAACAGGTGTTGTTACAGTCCTAAGTTTCAAGCTCTTTTACATATATGGTTTTGTCTGATGGAATGGTTTCATCTATTAACAGGCATTCTTTTCTGCCTTTAATAATTTTGTCTGAGTGGTTGGATTTGATGGTTCGATTTGTATGTACTGGCAAATCCCATAATCTTGCTGCATCTTGTGTTTCAGTTACAAGTCCTGGGTGGTGTTCTTACCCATGTAGTGTGTGTGTGTGTGGTACAACTTAGTGTTCACAGAGTATCCAGTGGATGTGCTGGCCATCTCTATCGTACCTATTTGTATTAATTGGGGGCTAGAATAAAACATCAAGATCTGATGTAGTCTCAGCTGCACTGTCACAGAACCTGCAGTTGAGGTTAGCACCGTTTTTGATAACGTGTGCCAGGGAGTCCCTGATAGGAGGGGTCTGTTCTTAGACAGTAAGGATGGAGCCTGTTTCGTCATTGATGGGTCCTGGTATTATCTACATCAGCACCTTGGGTTCAAAGTGGGTATTGACTGCGCAGGGGTTTCTATTCCTAGTCTTCTTTCACAATTTATAGTCCTTGTCGCTTGGCGGTACTTATTACATTTTTACGACCTTGATTGCCGCCCGTGTAGGAGTTTGTACGGATATGTCGACCATGTGTAGTTCATCTTGAAATGTCTTGAATTCCCATACAACCGAGTAAAGCCTTTTTCCTGCCTTATGTTTCTTCACCTACACCCAGTCGTCACATACTTGCAGATAAGCGTGTAGGCCAATGGTTGAAGTCCTGCAGGACAGTTCTAAGTGGATCCTAAATCTACTGATTTCTATTCTGTGTAGGTAAAGTCAATCTACGTCTGCTTTAGCATGGTGCATTCTATTGTTTCTAAGAAGTTTCCTTGTTTTTGTGTCCATTCAATGTTAGTCAGTTGTATTCCATTTAAGGACGCTAAAGCTGTAATGTATTATAGATATTGCCAAAATGTTAATGACTTGGATGCAGTTTTTACTTAGGCTCAGTTTTAAAGTTAGTTTGAAGCCTTCTGCGGTACATTTTTTCTCGTTTCTTTATGAATGCATTTTGGATTCAATGGCCTTCAGTGGGTTCCTTTCTATCCAAGTTCTTGAATGATTGTGTCCAGATCTAATAGGATATCCTTTGTTGCTGCCAGTCTTTCTCACCTGAAAGTTGGCTTTTGCACACATTAAAGCGAAATTCCATTCCTATATCATCACTGAACCTCTTGACAGTTTGCAACAGCCCCGAGACCTCAGATTCATCTTTTGCACAGAATTCAAGATTATTCATGAAGAATAGATGGTTTATTTTTTGTTACCAGTTCTACATCGATAGGTGTTGGTGTTAAGTTCACTTGCAAGGGGGACATTGGCTAAACACAACAGGCAGGGTGAAAGAGAATCTCCTTGGAAGATTTCACTGTTGATGGCTATATTCCTGGATCCAGAAGTACCTTTATTGAGGTTGAAATTAAGTGTTCCATAGTGTCATGCTATGTTTAAGGAAATCAATTATAGCTGGTGAAATTTATATATTTCTCAGTCTTTTAGTGCTCAAGAAATGTGTTATACTATCAAATGCCTAGTGGTAATCTATCAAAGCTGTTCTCTAATTACGACATTTGGCTCCATAGTTCTTGAGTATCAATTTAACCATCAGGAGTTGGTCTTTGTGCCGATAAAAACTCCTTTTGCGGTCCTTTTTGTTCTCGGTGAAAGATATCATTGTTTTCTATTTCTATTCGATAGTATTGCCGTGATTGGCCTATAGATGGCTGGAAGACAGGTGATGGGCCTGTAGTTTTGGGGTCTTTTGTTTCAAAGATTTTGATTTGAAGATAAGTGGTACGACTTCTCAACCACGCTGGTGTTTCTTATGGGGCGTCCATGACATTGGACAGATTTATTGTCAAGTTTATGTGGGCAGTTGGAAATGTGTTTAGCCAGACATTAGGGATTTCATCTATTCCTGGCGATTCCCATTTGTGTGCTTTCCATAGATCTCCATGGACTTCTTCCACGAGTGTATCGCTCCCTTCCTATAAGGGTTTACCTTCCATTCTTTTGTTTTCTCTCTTAAGCCAATCAGGATTTGCGTTGAACGTTTTACCGTTGCTCCAAACGTTTACCCAGAACCTCTCTACATCATCTATTGTAGATGGTACTTTAATCTCCTCTGACTGTCTATCCATTTCCCTGTAGAATTTCTTGACGCCTGTATCAAAAACTAAGTCTTTGGAATACAAGTTAATTTTTTTTCAAATCGTCTTAACTTTAGGATTTTGACCTGTATCATCAATTCAATTATTAGATAGGTCTTTTTTGTTGTTAGATTATATTTCTTCTTGAATGCATTTCTTTTGTTATGTTCACCCTTTTAGACAGCTCATCAATTATAGATAACTCTCCCCTTAGGTGATCTATTTCCTTTTGTATCTTTTCCTTCTCTTAGGTTATATATTCCTATTTGTTCTTTGTTTTGTTTTTTGTTTTTTCTTCGTTTTATACCCGATGGCATTTGTTGCTGTATACGTGAAAGCGTATATTATTTAAACTAGTTATATCTGTGATATTCATTTCCTCTTATAGGATTCCAAATGTTCCACTGTATATTTTTATCGGAAGGAGATTTCTATTGTTTTGTTGGATTTGGGGAAGCGATTGTCTATCGTGGAGGCTTGGGTTTTCTATTTTACTTTATTCCCTAACTATGCTCTTTTTTGCTGAGTTTACCCCATCTATATTGATCTTTTAGAAATTCATTATTTGTCTTGATTGTCGTTACAGGTGATACCTCACTTCCAGGACTTATGTTATAGGTATTTAGACTTATTTCTTCCACTGTCAGATCTCGAATGTGTACTTTGATTTCTTTTGTCATTGTTTCATTTATATGTTCCGATTGGTTTACCTCTGCCGGTTCGATGCTATTTGATGTGTTCTTTATTCCATCGAATTCCACTGCTGTTTGTCGGCCATTTGTTGGAACGTATCTGCAGACGTTCGCAAGTTTATTGGCATCAAATTAGCTGTGAGTATTTTTGGCCATTCTTTCCTCCGTACAAAATAAGTCTGGGCTGTTGATTTCTCAAGTGGGCCATTCAATGCTTCTCTATCAGATTGTTACAATTGCTAGGTGGCGAATCAGATGGGCCAAGGCTCGAGTCGTTCCAGTTCCGGGGACCTACCTAAGATTCGAAGGAGGAGTTTGTTCCAATAAAAAAAAATTTGGGCCCTACGTTGGTTCCTTCCTGGGGTCGTGGACGTTCATTGTCCTCGTGACGGATGATGTGGCGTGTTTTTTTGTTCTTTTTTTTTTTGGTCTTTATGTGGAAAAAGTTGCATTTTATTCTCACTCCCAAGATGTATTTTTATTGTGACACAATCACTAAGTAGGTTGCCTTACAAGGCTAATGGGATCTACCCGCCCCCTGTTTACCATGGTGGATTGATTGAGACTAAACAACATCGTTGTTTTTGCAGAGAACCTTCATGACTCCCAACTAATACTAGATGAACTGATATAAGAAAACAAGAAAGCCAGCTTTCACACGAACTTCAACGAAACTAAAGTAATATGCACCGATGAAACTGAAGTGTGAACCTAAACAAGAAACTGACCCTCAAACTGAGAACCATGCGATGTGCACATGAAGGAATCGTGCTCGACCTCACATGGAGAGATCGCAAGACAGCACAATATATTAGCGGGAAAACAGTAGTCCGACCAAGACATCGTAAAACCCATTGGAAAACTCGAACGGTAATGAGCTGGTTATGTTGCAAGAATGGTCCAATACCGCTGGCAATCACAATTCACAACATGGATGCCCCCAGAGATCACATGCGAAACCGAAGTCGGTAAAATAAAAAGATGGAGAGATGAAATAGACAAGTTCAGAAGGATTCTGGCTCTGCAACACCCATGACAGACAGGTCTGGCTGATTTGGGGTAGGTCTATGTCCAAAGAAGGAGGATAAATGACTGATGATGATGATGCTGATGATGATGATGATGATGATGATGATGATGATGATGATGATAGCAGTCTGAGTAACTACGGGGCTCTACTGCTTGTAGTTGGGATGACTGATGAATTCTTTAACAATGTAAGGTGAAAAAAGATGAAAAACTTTTTTCGACTGATACAAGAATCCCCCCGTCAGCTGATGAAAGATGAAATCAAACCAGATAAGTAGATCCAAAGTTGCCACATTTTCTCTGTATTTTTACTCTGTATTTTTCTCTGCATTTTTACTCTGTATTTTTCTCTGCATTTTTACTCTGTATTTTTCTCTGTATTTTTCTCTGTATTTTTACTCTATATTTTTCTCTGTATTTTTACTCTGTATTTTTCTCTGCATTTTTACTCCGTATTTTTCTCTGTATTTTAACTCCGTATTTTTCTCTGTATTTTTACTCTATATTTTCCTCTGTTTTTACTCTGTATTTTTCTCTGTATTTTTACTCTGTGTTTTTCTCTGTATTTTTACTCTATATTTTTCTCTGTATTTTTTCTCTATATTTTCCTCTGTTTTTACTCTGTATTTTTCTCTGTATTTTTACTCTGTATTTTTCTCTGTATTTTCACTCTGTATTTTTCGCTGTATTTTTCTCCAGTAAATATTAATCCGTACCAAACGCAGGCCAGGGCGGGCTACCTCGTTTGGTAGTATTTGCTAGTAGTAGTAGTAGTAGTAGTAGTAGTAGTAGTAGTAGTAGTAGTAGTAGTAGTATCATCATTATTATTATTATTATTTCGGAATCTCACACCAGTTGCCTGGTGGTAACCGCTGGAGTTTGAGTGACAGCAAGTCTCCTCAAGTCTCCAGCCCTCCTCTCCTCGTACTCATAGATCGCAGTAA
Organism: Thysanoteuthis rhombus; assembly: GCA_963457665.1. Taxonomy (NCBI): domain Eukaryota; kingdom Metazoa; phylum Mollusca; class Cephalopoda; order Oegopsida; family Thysanoteuthidae; genus Thysanoteuthis; species Thysanoteuthis major. Next base: position 35,495,995 of record OY735231.1, on the reverse strand, counting down.
TTCTGCGATTTACAGTTTCACACCGGTTGCCCAGTGGTTATCGCTGAAGGCTGAGTGACAATAAGTCTCCCCAGGTCTTCAGCTAACGTCTCCTCTCTCTTTCGCATATCATGACAGAGCTACGCTTCGTTGCAGTCCTTATATCTCTAGCACCTTCCTCAGTATCCGTCCAGTGCCCAGCAGTGCTGTGGTCTGTACGGTCTCTATCCTCCCCCTAATCCCGATCTCCTCCAGTCTCTCCCTCAGCGTTTTGGGGACAGTTCCTAGTGCGCCCACTATGACCGGTACTACCCTGGTTTTCATGTTCCACATTTTCTTTAACTCCCTTGCTAGGTCCTGGTATTTTTCCCTTTTCTCACCCTCCTTCTTTTTTACTCTATGGTCTGCAGGTACAGCATTATTATTATTATTATTATTATTATTATTATTATTATTATTATTATTATTATTATTATTATTATTATTATCATTATTATTATTATTATTATTATTGCAATCTCACACCAGTTGCCTGGAGTTTGAGTGACAGCAAGTCTCCTCAAGTCTCTAGCCCTTCTCTCCTAGTACTCATAAGTAGCAGTAATACTGTGGTTTACAGTTTCTCACCGGTTGCCCACTGATCATTGCTGAAGGCTGAGTGACAATAAGTCTCCTCAGGTCTTATTATTACTATTTTTTGCAATCTCACACCATAATTATTATTATCATTATTATTGTTGCTGTTGTTATTGTTATTATTACTATTATCATTATTATTATCTATGTATTTATTTTAACCATTTATTTATTTATTATCTATCAATTCACTATTTAATATAATTTTCATATTAGTTATTTTGATTTATTATTCATCTATTTGAACGTTCTAAAAAATAAAAGGCAGCCTATCAATTCTATGAATTGACATCGAAGTTGTCTCCCTTTGACTATCGGAATCGTGAAATATCACAGAAGTTGTCTCCTTTAGATCTTGATTGCCAAAAAAATTACGCGCATATATGCTTGTGTGTGAGAGAGAGAGAGAGACTGTCAAAGAGAAAGAGAGAGAGAGAGAGGTGGAGACGTGACACACACACACGCACAGACTAACAAAAGAGAGAGAGAGAGAGAGTAAGAGAGACAGAGCTTGTTCTTTTTCGATGCTTACTTTATTCATCATGTACTAAAGAAAAGTAAAGCAACGAATATTTTGATAAGTTTTTTTTGTGAATCTTGGTTGATAACAATACTTGAATAAAGAGATATACAGGAGGACATTTAGGACATTGATTTCTTTCATCAATCTTAAATGACTATTTTCTTCTTCTTCTTCTTCTTCTTCTTTTTCTTCTTCTTCTTCTTCTTCTTCTTCTTCTTCTTCTTATTATTATTATTATTATTATTATTATTATTATTATTATTATTATTATTATTATTATTATTATTATTATTATTTTGAATCTCATACCAGTTGCCTGGTGGTAACCGCTGGAGTTTGAGTGACAGCAAGTCTCCTCAAGTCTCCAGCCCTCCTCCCCTAGTAATCATAGGTCGCAGTAATTCTGCGATTAACAGTTTCACACCGGTTGCCCAGTGGTTATCACTGAAAGCTGAGTGACAATAAGTCTCCTCAGGTCCTCAGCTAACGTCTCCTCTCTCTTTCGCATATCATGACAGAGCTACAATTCGTTGCAGTCCTTATATCTCTAGCACCTTCCTCAGCATCCGTGCAGTTCCCAGTAGTGCTGTGGTCTGTACGGTCTCTATCCTCCCCCTAATCCCGATCTCCTCCAGTCTCTCCCTTAGCCTTTTGGGGACAGTTCCTAGTGCTCCCACTATGACCGGTACTACCCTGGTTTTCATGTTCCACCTTCCTTAACTCTTTTGTTAGGTCCTGGTATTTTTCCCTTTTTTCTCCCTCCTTCTTTTTTACTCTATGGTCTGCAGGTACAGCAACGTCTACTATTTGGCAAGCCTTCCTTTTTTTGTCTACTATTACTAAGTCTGGTCTTCTTGCCTGTATGAGGTCGTCAGTTTGGATGTCAAAGTCCCAGAGTAGTTTTTGGTTGTCATTCTCCAAAACTGCCTCTGGCTTGTGCTGATACCACTTTTCCACATAGTTGAATCCCATTTGTTTGCTTAGTTCCCAGTGTATCATTGTTGCTACTCTCTCGTGTCTATGCTTATACTCCTTCTGGACGAGTTGACTACATTCACTAGTTATGTGGTTTACTGTCTCATCTCTTTCACCGCACATGCGGCATCTGCTGTTTGTCTGTGTTCTGTCGATTTTTGTTTTTATGTAGTTTGTCCTTATGCTTTTGTTTTGGGCTGCCATGATGAGCGATTCTGTTTCTCTCTTAAGGTTCCCTTTTCGTAACCACGTCCATGATTTCTCGTCTGCTACATCTTGTATCCGTCTTTTAAACTCGCCGTACAATTTTTCCCTTCCCATCTTTCTTTTCTTGTTTGCTGTACAATTCCATTGTTTTCTACTTTATTGCTTGTTGCACTATCTCTCGCGCTCTTTATGATTTCTTCTCTATTTGTTTGCACATATCTTTCGAGGACTATTTTAGCTCTCTGGACACAATCTTCTATGCTGATGAGCCCCCTGCTACCTTCTTTTCTCTTAACGTATAGTCTATCTGTATCATCTCTCGGGTGTAATGCTTGATGCATCGTCATAAGTTTCCTTGTTCGCCTATCCATTGATTGGAGCTCTTCCTTTGTCCATCCTAGGAATGGTCCTGTATACCTAACTACTGACACAGCCCAGGTGTTCATTCCTTTTATTAGATTTCTGCTGTTTAATTTGGTTTCTAATATTTTCCTTATCCTTCTGAGGTATTCTCTCTTTATTTTCTCCTCCATCTCTTCCCGTTTTATCGTGTCACATTCAAGGACACCTAGGTACTTGTATCGGTCAATGCCCTAATCTTGCTGTTGTCCGGGAGTTCGATTCCTTCAGTCATTGTAAGCCTTCCTTTGTGCATCACCATAATTGCGCATTTTTCTATTCCGAACTCCATTCCTATGTCCTCACTATATTCCCTTACTTCGTTGAACAGAGTCTCAAGCTCTCCCCTGTTTTTTGCGAACAATTTTATAATGTCCATGTACATTACATGGTTGACCTTTCCTTTTGTTTTAGAGAAGTGGTATCCTTTACTGTTTTTCAGGATTCTGTTGAGCGCTATCGTTGTTAGAACAAATAATAGTGGGGACAACGAGTCTTCTTGAAAGATTCCCCTTTTTATCCCTACCTCTGCTAGTTTGTCCCCTGCGGCCGTCAAATCTACTTTCCAGTCTTCCATCGAATTACCAATGAATTTAACCACAGGTTCGCTAATTTTGAACCTTCTAAGGCATTCGAGTATCCAGCTATGTGGAATCATATCGTACGCTTTTTTGTAATCTATCCATCCCATTGCGATATTCTTTCTCCTTTTCCTCACTTCTCTTAAGATCATCTGGTCTATATAGAGTAAATCGTTTGCCCCATTTGGTTCCTATCCTACACCCTTTCTGTTCTTCTGGTAGTAGTCCCCTTCTATCCATTGACATGTATATTCTCTCTGCTATTTGCCCGGTCAGGATTTTCCACATAAGTGGTAAGCACGTGATTGGTCTATAGTTGCTTGCTATGTTCCCCTTTTCCGGGTCTTTCTGGATGAGGGTGGTTCTGCCTTTAGTCATCCATTCTGGTGCCTTGCCTTCGTTTAGACAATTGTGGAGTAGGTGGGTGAGTCTGCCGTGTAACGTGGTGAATTTTTTGAACCAATACCCATGGATCCCGTCGGGACCCGGTGCTTTCCAGTTGGCTACTTTCCTAAGAGTATGTTTCAATGTGGTTTCATTCAGTACTATTGGTTCTCCCTTGTCTATATCTTCTAGTTCTTTTCTCATGTTTCCTATTCATTGCGGTGTAACATTGTGTCTTTTTGGGTGCCCCCATATGCTATTCCAATAGTTCTTGGCCTCCATGGCATCTGGTTTCATGTCCTGCCTTCTTTCCCCATTTAAATCTTGGTAAAACTTCTTCTCATTATTATTATTATTATTATTATTATTATTATTATTATTATTATTATTATTATTATCACACCAGTTACCTGGTTTTCATCGTTTGGGACTGAGTGACGGCAAGTCTCTTCCGGTCTCGAATCCCCCCTCCCTCTTCGCACTCTCACAGTTCACATCAGTGCCCTGGATTACACGTTACTTGGTGATTATTGCTGAATGCTGAGTGACAGTTAGTCTCCTCAGGTCTCTTCAGGTCTCCAGTCCTCCTCTCATATCGTCCTCACCTATCACAACATCGCTGTGGTTTGTACTGTCCCCACCACGCATCTATCTTGGTTTTTGAGCCATTGCTAACAGCTGGAAGTCGCAGATCTCACAGGGTCCGGTCTTCTCACTTCGATGGAATGGTCAGCTTGGACAGAGAAGACCCAGAATAATTTGTGGCTTCTATTTTCCATGGCTATCTCGAGTTTGTGCTGTCACCGTTGGTCCACTTGGTCGAATACCATCCGTTTGCTCAGTTCCCAGTGTATCACTGTAACTACCCGATCGTTTCTGTTTTCATATTCTCTGTGGGCATTCACTGATTATGTGGTTTACGGTCTCATCCCTTTCTGTACATAGGTGGCATTTGCCGTATACAAAAATTTCGCAATACAAAACAGAGTCATTAGAACAAACTCTGTCCACGTGAAAATCAACAGAACTCCCCAAAATAGCAAATCCTTCCAATGTGGGGAAAGGGATGAAACTGTAAGCCACACGACCAGTGATTATAGTCAACAAAGAAAGCTCAGAAATAATACAAAAATATGCGACAAGATAGCAACAGTGATACACTGGGAGCTGACCAAATGAATGGAATTCAACCATGCGGACAAATAGTATCAGCACTGACCGGAGTCTCCTGCAGTGACCACCATGAAATTGGTGTCAAAATACAGATAATGATGATTCTTGTTCGACCTCTGATTTGCCCACTTGCCAGTCTGTGAGAGCGAGTGCAAGATCCTTCTATGCAAAATTAAATTTGTATCCCCCCCCCCTGACAAAATTGAGTTCTTTAATGCAAAACTAATGTCTAAAAGAAGGCGCCTTTTCATGTGAATATTCGGATGGTACCTTAGTGTATAAACTGGTGAGGCTTCTTCGAATTCTAGTGTGCAAAGAAAGTTGCAGGGTGGAGAGTAAAATAGACAGCCGGCTTCAGTCCCAACTAGAAAGTGGACTTTTACTGAGTCAAAGCCTAATTGAAATAAGGGGGAGGAATGAACATACTAAGTATACTTGATTAGCCCATACCGTGGGTACTAAGAGCCAGTGGAGCTCCGAGTGTACTTCTGAACTGAATCAGTTTTAACCAATCCACCAAGGTCTGGAGCTGCCTTAAAAAACAAAGAAATAACAATCATTGCAGTACAAACAAATTTACCGCAAAAAAGGGAACAAATCCACAATGACAACAGACAGAACAACCTTAATCCAAAAAGACCATGAAAAAATGGACCTGGCAAGCAATTATAGACCAATCACATGCTTACCACTTTTGTGGAAAATCCTGAATATATATATATATATATATATATATATATATATATATATATATATATATATATATATAAAGAGGGCTATTATCACAAAGACCCAAAGGATGCAGGAGAGGAACCAAAGAGCGACTGACTTGCTCTACATCGACCAGATGATCTTAAAAGAAGAATATTACAATGGTTGGATAGACTATAAAAAAGCACACGAAGGATTCCACACAGCTAGATACTCGAATACATCAGAATATTCCAGATCAGTAAGCAGTGCTGTAAAGACTATGTGAGAGTGGAGAGGAGGGCTGAAGACCCGAGGAGACTTGCTGTCACTCATCCTCCATCTACGACCACCAGGCAACTAATGTGAAAATGAATTTTCTTTTCATGTATTTGAATGTTTACACTAAATCTCCCAACCGCTGTTTCGCGATTATAAAATTCAAGAACCCCCTCTATAACGGACACCTGATTTCAGCATTTACCGTTTAAACTAATTAATTAACTACAATTAAAAGATATGTTCACCTTTGAAAATCATTTATAAAAAACGAACTACGTTTATTCGCATTGTAATATATGTTACACGGCTGTGTATGATAATCATGATTTTTCAAAACTGGGCCTGGGATGAAGTTTTTTCTTTGCCATAAGATTCGACGTGTCAGGTTTAGAGGGAACACTGCTGTGGACCCCAGAGCATTATATGACTGAACCCCAACTTGTTTGCCGACCCCAGTTTTGAAACTACTGACATAAATAATGAACGATTGCAGTTGAAAAAAAATCATACATATATTTGAATTTTAAAAAAACGAGTTTGAAGGGAAAATTTGAATTTGATTCAGTTGAAGAGTCCATAGTTGCAAGTGGTGGGTAGGAATTTTTTTTTTTTTTAATCAGCAAATGTTTACCTTTGAGTGAGAAAGTCAAGTGCTACAGTCAGGAAAACAAAAGGAGAATCTCACAGCTCATTATGAAAGTATACAAACAGCATATGAACTTCAGCAAGACGGAGATCATGTGCAACAACCACATAAAAACACAAAGATCAAAATCGAGGACACAGAACTCGAGAAAGTAGACCACTACATCTAATCTCCATGAGACCCTTAATAGAAGAAGAAATCAAGCGAACAATCACTCTAGGATGGCAAGCATTTAGGAGAGCAAGTTTAACCTTCAAAAAGAAGAAGATCCCATTAATCCTAAAAAGAAAGGTGCTTAACCAATGCATCTTCCCAATAGTCACTTATGGAGCTTAAACATGGAACCTAACCAAGAGACAGATCCGCAAACTGAGAGCTATGCAACGTGCACATGAAAAAATTATGCTGGGCTTCACATGGAGAGACCACAAGACAGCACAGTACATCCGGGAAAAGACAAGAGTCAGAGACATCATAGAATCTACTAAAAATCTCAAATGGCAGTGGGCTGGCCATGTTGCATAATGGCAGACAACCGATGGACATCGTGACTCAAGAAATGGATCCCCCGAGATCACATGCGGAACCGATGCCGGTAGAATATATGATGGAGAGAAGAGCTAGATAATTTCAGAAAGTACTGGCTCTGCAATGCCCGTGATAGAGAATTGTGGCGAATCCTGGGGAAGGTTTACATCCAACGACGGACGTTAAAAGACTGATGATGATGATGAACAACTTGAGTTTGTATCAATCCATTTATACCAGGAGATCAAAAGAGGATCAAATCCAATAATAACAGCCAGCAAGGTTACCGAACTATACGACATGCTCCCTGAGCTTCCTTTTTTCCATAAGATCACTTAACATAGTTTGATAACAGACAACCGATAGTTCGAGATCCAATGGCGATTAGACATTCTAGTCACAACGAGCTACTTTGTCCCGATTATATTTCCTTCCATACGATTTATCCGTTAATCCCTGGATATATTTGTAATGAGATCTTGTTTTTTTTTAAATAGAAAATGCTGGATTTGTTTACCAGAAAGAGTACATAGTAACAAACGTATTAAGAAGTTTTTTTCCCCACCAAATCTCCCCCATCAACCGTAGAAATGTTCAGTGCTACGGACAGCAAACCAACAAAATCATGCTGTTGATTATTAGAATACATATATATTAGCGTGAGTGAAGAACCCAACGAGGATTGAACCCAGTAAGAGCTGCCAGCAAGATAACATTACTGATCATTGTTAAACAGTTCGTCAAAATCCATTTTTTCAAATTGATCAATGTATAAATCTATTATTCAATTGATAAACGTAGACTTTTTGTATCAAAGCATCAATAGTAAGATATCCGATGAAGAACGGACCCTGTAACAACTTCCAGCAATATCAGGTTGTTGATAGTTGATTTCAAAAGACCATTTCTGACCAGACGGATGCAGATCCAAGGGCTTTGGCATTGTGCTGTTTAGTCTTGACCACTGAGGCCCTGTGACCGAGTCAAGTCTCCGGTAACCAGAAATTATCTTCCAAGTCTGCTGGAGTCGATTTGAGAAGAAAAAAAAAACTGAAAACTCTTGTGGCAGTCTTACATATTTCTTTCCCACGGCTAAATCTCTCAATGAGTAAGTGTCTGCCACACCTAGATATGAAAAAATAGAAGATACAACGTAGTAAGCCTGGCTATGTGTCTGAGTTCTGACAGAAGATAGTCGCGAGGGAGTAGCTGAGGAAGTTCCACCCACACGATCGCGTGTGAGGTTCCCTATCTCACCCTCCCTTTCCTTGTGGGGCGTTCAGGTAAATAGGAGCTTGCTGATCATCCGGATTTATATTTGGAAAATAATCTTTGACCAAACGGACGTCGATGTGGTACCACTGTCATTACCCAGTGTAGTCATGTAATCTTTGGGATCAGGATTCGCTCTGTGACGAAATCTCGTGGGGTTTCAGGTAAATTAGAGACTGATGATGAAGAAAACATCTATTTTCACAATAAACATTTTTTTACATACTTTCCTTCATTTTCAATGTACTCAATCCAACGTTTCTCCGTTATCCATCAGAGGGGGAAGATCTCACATGAAAATCGACCAAGTTACACACAAAAAGAAATATTCGTCGGTGGTTAAAAAAAAATGCAAGTATTCTTTAGATATATTTATATGTATGTATTTGTACACGTGTGTGTGTACGTGAGAGAGAGAGAGAGACAGACAGACAGATAGATTATATCAAGCTTATATTTTAGTAATAAATGAAGTATTATCAATTTCTTATATGAATTTATCATTCATCTTACATTCGCTTTTTTATCGCAACGTTCTAGTCGTTTACGATATTGTACGACCGTTGATTTAACACCGAGGATCAGGAATAAAAAATTTGCTCCAAATATGATTTTAAATCCGCATCCTTTATCCTTGGGTGTCTGTTTCACATGGTCACCGACGTCGCCGGTTTACGTACCGACAACAATCTACAAAGGGAAGTTGAATCTTGTCAAACGAAAGATAAATTAACCCAAACAAATTTAAAACTATCACCTCTGTTACAATTATTTGGTGTGTGCGAAAATTCTCAACGCTCTTTTTTGAAAAATTGGTGACTTTATACACAGATATAAACCGGTTTTTCACGGGTAACTTTTGCGCACATCTGATAGATAGTAAGCAAATGATTTGGCACCAAGAAATCAGATTGAAATGGATGTAGGCGTATGTTGGTATATTGAACTGCGTCGACTTAGTAGGTCACCGTAATCAAATCGGTAGAAGTCAGACAATGCACCCAACGAGATGATATACAGGTTCGAATCCAGTCAAGGGCTGCTTTTTTTTTTTTTCTTTTTTTTTTTCAAAACATTTCCTGTCCATTTTGCCCACTTAGCGGTTGTGGAATGCAAAATGGATTTTGCATTGTGATAAAAACTCACAATAAACAAGTCAGCTTTTGTACAATCGCAGAGAGGGAGAGGGGGTCTATGTTCTTCTCTAGAGCAGTGGTCAGAAATAAAAAAATTGATTCGACCGGAATTCCAACTTTATTCAACAATTCCATTCTTTGAGCTGATAACCGCTACCCCATCTCATATTTCACAGCGCTTAGATGTTATTATACCCAATTTTTCTTATCTAAAATGCCATAAAATCATCTATCATTATATGCTAACTAACCATAGCATCTTTCGTCCTCCAGAATTAATCTGCAATGAGTATTCTAGCCTCTCTAAATGGAAGCCTTTTGGCAATCATCCCAGTTGATGCTCCCAACGAGATGCGAGGGCAACTTTTTTAACACTTTCTTATCCAGTGTATTATTTAAAACAAGCCATGAAATTTTGCAATAAATATTCAAATCGAATTAAAAATTCAGGAAGAAAAGAATTTAAATCCAAAAATGATAACGTTTAAAATTGAAAACGAGAAGTTAATGTTATGCTTCATTGACGTGAGTAGAACAGACACTCACGTATTCACTCACTTCCACACGAGAGCAAGATGTGACACAAGGTCGTTGTTAATGTTGGGTTCAAGGGAGAACAGCAAAAAATTGCTCCGTTCCCCCCAAATTGTGCTGCAAAGGCATCAGGGTAATTCTGACCAATCCCTTTCAGTGCGGGGTACTGTTTGCCGAGACTGGGCTGAGCTAATTATTGAGGCCTCAGTACAAATCCTAGATCTCTTGTGCTTAGCAATAACGAGTCTCATTAAGCCACCTTCAGCTACTTCATTGCATCGGTACCGATACTACACTTTGATTTTTATGTAAAGGCTGCTACGATATTGCCAAGTTCATTATGGTCCACATGTTCACCATATTCATCAAACTTTGTTCGGTAAATAAAGTGAAAATTCGTTATGGTCGATGTCTTCGTCGTATTTCACGAACTTTGTCCAGTAAATCTGAAGTGAGTTCGTATCGATCCACTTGTTCGTTAAAGTCGAAATTCATTACATCGGGGTTGCTTATAGAGATGGTTTGCTATATATGTATTGTCATTACCTAAATATTATTATGAACCTTCATTGAGAAACTTTTGCCTTTTTTCTGATTTTGAACACTCTGCTCACAAAGGTCATCGCAACGAAATAACTTGTCATATCCATGGGAGGGTCTGCCTCAGCAAAATTGGAGGGAAAAACCGTCTACGTAAACAGAAAACAGGTAATTATCAAGTAGCTGCAGACCGGGGGAATGCAAGTCAATGAGAGAACTGAAAAAGGTGTGATAGATTATTTGAAAATTGTGCACTGGTACCTGTACCATGAATTCTCTTATGTGCTAATTTTGTGCAAAGAATTTCAAATTTCTGATTTGGTTAAAAAGCCACACCTGCTCTTGACATAGTTAAGTGATTCTTTGGTGGGACATCAAGTGATGACCATACTGGATATATTATATATATATATATATATATATATATATATATATATATATATATATATATATATATATATATATATATATATATAAGCAAAAAAAGAATATATCGCTTAAATTCAGCTTCACCGACCGTCCAGTTCTGTGGGCTCAGCAATAGGATACCGGTTTGAAGCGAAGGTTTCTAATCCTACTCAATGGTACTGGATAGGATAACGGACGTCTATAGCCACACAGAAGAGTTGTAATACAACGAAACAGTTGTCTGTGGATGACACAATAATATATATATATATATATATATACATAAAAGTGATTTTCACATTTTTGTGTGAAAATCTTGTCGTGATTACAATGTCCAACCTGGAGATGAGCAGGCAGATTTTGTATCCGTTAAGCCAGTTTCATACTGTGTGAATATAGGATGAAAGTTCCGACAAAAACCAAATTCGATATTTTGCTTTAATTGTTACTTCATTCTAATGAGACCCGCATTGATCTAAACTTCGAAATTCATCAATGCTCCTCTGAACTTTTCAACTAATTCAAAATTGCATTATTTTCAGAATGTAAACAGCACGGAAAATAAATGAAAACTAGGAAACAATCAGAGAGTCCATACCCCTGTCAACACCATCTTCAGGAGTAATTGTGCATGGATCAGTCCCAAATTCAGTTTATTCTTCCTTTCCCAATTGCCCACCCTCCAACAAAATGTCATTGAAATTCGTTGACACCTTTTCGAGAAATAGTGTGGACAGACATGGAATTTCGGCGATATTATGGAGTTTGGACTTATAACTACAACGTAGGGGAGATAATTGCGCATGAATGCATCCCGAAATTCAATCTGTTTTGTCGTAGCTTATTTTGCACCCTGCACAACAACCTTTCCATGGAATTCATCGGGAACCCCTCTGAGAAATGTATGAGAAAAAAGCAGAAAATAATTCTTAATCCATCCACAAATTTAACCACCTTTTTCTTACTCTATTGACCTCACTTTCACAAAATTCAATTGAAATCCATTGAGTACCTTTAAAGATATATTGTGGGCAGACACAACCGAATACATATATTTCTTGAGCTTGTTTGGTCGAGGTATAGAAAATGCAATATATATGATGTATGGAAACAGTAAACAGAACAAATGAGCCTTTACAAACGGGCTGGTCTTATTTTCTGTCAACTTAGAACCATGTAACGTGTGCATGAAAGAATTATGCTGGGTCTCACGTGGTGAGACCACAAGACAGCACAGTACATCTGAGAAAAGACAAGAGTCAGGGAAATCATAGAATCCATTAAAAAATCTCAAATGGTGGTGGGCTGGCCATATTGCAAGGATGGCAGACAATCAATGGACATCATGACTCACGACATGGATCCCTCGAGATCACTTGCAGAACCGAGGCCGGCAGAATATTAGATGGGGAGACGAGCTAGACTAATTCAGAAAGTACTGGCTCCTGCGACGCCCATGATAGAGAAGTGTGGCGAATCCTGGGGAAGGTCTATGTCCAACGACAGACGCTAAAAGACTTCTACCTTCTACTGCAATGACTGGAAAAAATAGCCTGTGATCAACGAGCTTTCAACAGACATGGTTTCAACACCAAAATCTTCGTTCGAGTAGCCAAGTCATGATGATGATGATGATGATGATGATGATGATGATGGTGATCCAATTCATCGTATGTTTGAAATAAATGTTATTACATTAGACTGGGTCACTGCCATGTAAGCCAATGTTTGATGAAAGAGTCTCCTTCGCTGTTAGTTTGAGCTTTCTCATCAGCTACAAGATTGGTGACGTAGTCTTCCCATTTGACTCACGTAGTACAAACAATAAAATGTTTCTGACTTTAGGTAGACAAATAAATTCCTGAAATAAAAACTTCTTTTTCTTTTGACAGAAAAGAGATTAGCAACCCAAAACGAAAATTCGATCGCGATCCAAAGTGGTTGAGTAGAAATGGGTCGTAAGAAAAGAGAAGAGAAACATAAACCGGTCTGGATGGTCACTCAATAGAAACCGTCAGGTTGCTGACATCTTTTGGCAGCATGCTGTGTTGGGAATAATCAATTAAAACATTCGGAAAGAGTTAGCATGGAGATCATCATCATCATCATCATCATCATCAGTCTTTTAACGTCCGCCGTTGGACATAGACCTTCCCCAAGATTTGCCACACTTCTCTATCATGGGCGTCGCAGGAGCCAGTACTTCCTGAACTTGTCTAGCTCGTCTCTCCATCTAATATTCTGCCGGCCTCGGTTCTGCATGTGATCTCGGGGGATCCATGTCGTGAGTCACGATGTCCATCGGTTGTCCGCCATTCTTGCAACACAGCCAGCCCACCGCCATTTGAGCTTTTTAATAGATTCTATGATGTCCCTGACTCTTGACTTTTTTTGAATGTACTGTACTGTCTTGTGGTCTCTCCAAGTGAGGCACAGTAAAATTCTTTCATGTGCACCTTGCATGGTTCTCAATATGCAGATCTGTCTCTTGGTTAGGTTCCATGTTTTGGCTCCATAAGTGACTATAGGGAGAATGCATTGGTTGTACACCCTTCTTTTTAGGACTAATGGGATCTTCTTATTTTTGAAGGTTAAGCTAGCTCTGCCAAAGGCTTGCCATCCTAGTGTGATTCTTTGCTTGATTTCTTCTTCTTTTGAGGGTTTCATGGAGAGCATGAAGATAGTAGGAATATAGCAGGGCACAAAGTGAGGGGTCGATTTATCACAAACTCTGAATTGAACCACCTGCAGAAAATATGGGGGAGGGGAGCTTTACAAAGTTTTTTTTCCCTTGACATAATAAGGAATAAAGGTTTTAATTTTCAGCCCTGTAGCTCTATTGCAGCCCGTCCGAATGATGCATACATCCATTGCCAGTCAGCAAGACCAGTTTGAAAACTGAAGAAAGTTTTGATGTCAATTTTGGTTGACGGTATCTGATGACATATTGGAACTGGAACAGAAAATGGGTTGATTGAAATGCACGCCCACGTGCCTAGTCAGGTCAGACAAAAAGAATTTTATCTCTTATAAGCTCATCTGTTGTTATACAGGGAACGGATATACATTTTTGAACAAATAAGGCTTACGAAGGCTATTCATCAAGGATGATTAGTCAGATCTAATGTACACTTCTACATGGTTAATTATATATTTTGTTTTGTTAGTCATCCGACGTGTGTTATATCCATAGACAGACACGTAGTTGTTATTGATTTATATCTCTCTCCCCCCTCTCTCTCTCTCTCTCTCTCTCTCTCTCTCTCTATATATATATATATATATATATATATATATATATATCAATGATTTTGGTACCCGGTGTTGCCCGGGAAAAAGAGTTCAATATTGGAAAGTCATGTAATAAAACATAACGTAAAGCTTCTCAAAGTAGGGATCACCGTCTTTCGGTTGGTTCAAAAATGATTTGATCTCTGATTTACCCTTGCATTCCACCTGGAGTAAGTGAAACTTATCGTATGTTCTCCCTGGGGTCATGTTATACGTGTACGAAACTTTGCAGTTTATAAGGTGCTGCCGAGGTTTGAAAATTCAAAAATTGTTCTTTGAAAAATATGCCAAAATCAGAGCGGCTTTTGTTATACAGGTACCCCCAGCAGAGCTATGTGATTTCAATCAGTTGAAAACTTGTAGGATAGGGCTCGGAATGGAAAGGAAAATTCGAAAAGAAACCAGAGAGTAAAAGAAGAGAGGGAAAGATTTTATTCATAGTAAATTGTTTATCTACGCTGTCAAAACATTTTGCAATTTCATCAGCTGAATGAACCAGGAAAATACGTATTTGCAAATGAATAAATAAGGGGTGCTACTCCACAATTATCATTTTATAGTTATCTCCTTTGAAGGCACTCCCAATCGACATTTTTCTTTCCTCTCTTTTTCTCTTTGTGCAAATACCAGTAGAAACAAATTTATTTTCAGAATTCCAGGTTTTCTCAAACTTGAATTTCATACGTGCAGGCTATCATAACCAATAAATTTTACTTAACATGATTCTACAAATTGAGTAACAAAATTTCAGGACATATATCTTGGTCATAGACGCATTCAGATGCACTTTTGATTACTGATTTAAGAACAAAAAATAAACGTCTTTGAAAGATATTTAATTCAAATATTGGAGTCTGTTATATTATCACACCTGTGTACAACAATAGTTCAACGTTTTTATATGCACTCCTTCTCGAAGAATATGCATTAAAAAGTTTAGAAAATGATAGTCATATCATAGGCATGATTTATTTGTCTGATAAGGGGTCGAGAGGAGACTAGATGAGATCTCTCAAAATATTGAATTATAATGTTTACCAAGTCAGATAGGACGGGAATTTGAAGAGCTGGGATCATTCCAAAGAAAAATGGAAAAGAATAGTACAAGTATAAATAATTTCAAGAATAAATGTTACAGACATAAAACATAGTCCACCAAGATTTATACAAGTAGATTAGAAAGAAGAAATGATTTAAGATAGATTTGCTTTATCCCAATCTGGCCCCTTCTCTGAATCAAAACCTTTTTCATAAACTTTGATAAATACGGGGAAAAATAGTGATTTGTAAAGCATTTTTTGCTCTTCACAAGAACCTTGGTCTTGGTGAAGGAATTAAAAGTAAGTATCACTGAGTTAATGCCTTATTTTAAGTCTGAACGATCTATAAGAAATCAATAGCCAATATTATCAGTAGAACGCTCTTGAAAAATCAAATTGTAAAATGTGAACCAGCGATATTGAATAAAACACTGAATAACACTTTATTTTGCATCTAATCTGACTGATAAACATTCAAGGCTGGGAGATCTGGACCTATGGAACAGGTGTCTCAATCTGAACATCTGGTTTTCGTTCCACGGAGAAAGGAAGTTCAAGGGAATGGTGGTTCATTGTTTGTAAAGTTGACATAAGTAGTCAATACTTCACGATACCTTTATTAACTCTATAGCAAATCAATCTAATCCTTAAGATATTTATTTTCTTCTTACTGTACACTCACTTTAATTGTTTCAATATATATTCAAGGTACAAGGATAGAAAATAAATCGTTCGGAGTGCCCAATGGTGTAGGTATTGCGTTCAAGTTGACCAATAAACAAAAACAAAATCATACATAATCATTTGAAATAAACACACACAAATATATATATATATATATATATATATATATATATATATATATATATACATGCGTGGTTATAAGCATATATATATATATATATATATATATATATATATATATATATGCGTGGGTATAAGCATATATATATATATATAGATAGATAGATAGATAGATAGATAGTTAGTTATATGAGTGAGAAACAAAGAAAGAAAGACAAGTAAAGAGTAAACGATTTTAGTAGTCTTAGATAGTAATATTATTACATAGATAGATTCATACATACATACGTGTTTTTGGATTCAATATGAAATTCATCCAAAGACAGTTTCATATTTTTGGGTTTGGAAAATGAATTGTCCCAAAGTATTATGGTTCATATATAAATATGTACAAACACACAACATTTATGTATTTAATCGATTTATTGTCTCAACTTTAAGAATTGGACTCTGTTGGGATAAAGATTTTTTGGAAAAATATGTACGACTTGTGGTACATATTTCACCTACATGTATATCAGAGAAAATAGGGCTGCTGCGGGAATCGAAACCGTGACCGATTGGGTCAAATATATATAATATTTGTCCATTAAGAAACTTAAAACAATGCACCGATGAGATCTTTGTGTTTTATTATGATCTTGACTATATCAAGAATGCATTAAGCAACGTTTGTTGTTTTTTTTAGCTACACGTGCGAGTGTGAACGTGTGTGTTGTGCACTTGTCATTTTCTTCCACAAGTTGATTAATGAAGCATCTTGTAGGGCGACATGTTTGTGTGAATTTCTTGTTCAAATGAAGAAATACATTTTTTCGGGCACCTCTAATGTTGCCATGGGGCCATGGGGCCATGGGGAGGATTTATCGGGCGTTCGAAACCAGAAAGAAACAACCACCAAAGACGATGCCAAATCTTGACGACCTTTCATGTCGATGGTCGACGATAACATCGAAACGTGTACTTGTAGTGATCCGTAGAAATCTCTTCCTGAATGTCCATGAAGTTCTCAAAGAGAGAAGAATCTTGTTAAAGTTTGTGCCTCATGATTTCAAACGAAACACCTGGTTATGAAACGTGTTGCCGCAAAAAGTGATCTTGTATATACGCATGAAGATAGATCAATATGACTCTAGCCTGACACGTGCCTATTTGCTTAAATTGTCCCAATGTCGTGTTCAATCTATTTGATATACGTATAGAGAAAGTGGTAGAAGGCCCGACAGGGATTATACAAACAATGAGAGAGGTCATTACTCTAATTACATTTGTGTTTATGAGACATTCAAAACATTAGCAGATGTTCGGTAAAATTTCCACGAGAGTTAATAAAGCTTCCGAAATGAAAAAGGTGGAGAGATAAGAATTAAATTGATCTGCAAAGTTTTCTATATCTAATTGGAGATGGGAAGATTCATATTTAAATTCTGGACTGTACCACCGATATCTATCATTGGTTGAACATAAGATTATCACAACTATGAGGGCAAAATGTCAATATACAAAAGTTGAAATGCGTGAAAATGTGAGAGAAATAAAGTGACAATATAACCGCAAAAATATCCTTAAAATGTTCCCATAAATAAAGTTTTTTAAATTTTATAACACGATTTATTTACCGTAAAAATATGAATACCCCATCTCAACGAAATGGCATATTTTATGGTTGATAAATTGCTATCACACATTTAAAGAAATTACCTTGTATCAATAAACCTAAAACAAAAGTTGGCTTTTTTCCTACAATGAAGCTCACGTAGGCGAATGAGTGGGTTCTTCAACTTCCTTTCGTTTATTTTCTTAGAGGAATCCCCTCATATGATGAGTTTTCAAGAAAATGAAGCAGTCTATTTTTAGTAAATAGTTGCCATATAAGGAATATGGGAGTTGATACTGACCTCTTTAGATAATAACCCATTATTCACATGGGACTCTCCTACGCCTCTTCTTATCTCTTCTTATTAAGTTCCTGCAGTGGGTATATAAGTAACAAGATTTGAACTCTCTTAGCACAAACCATCCAGAACTCCGCGAACGAAACCTTTCAGCTTTACAACGAGAACTTCGTTTAGAAACGCTATTGCTTAGTTTTGGCGGGAAACGTAGAAAATCATTTGAAAATGAAAACATTTGCATCAGGTCCCGTATTTGTACTGGGACTCCTTTTCTCGGTAAGTAAACAGATTCCCTTTTTTGTCTAATCTCATTTTCCCAAGTTTATTCTTTTCTTTCTGAAAACCTTTTTTTTTCTTTCATCTTTCTACTCCAACTTCATTTGCTATTCATTTTACACGGGGATTCATTTACCAGCTTTTTTTTTTGTCTCAGGATAAAACCAAATCAAAGTTGATCAACCTTGGGCAAAAAAAAAAACTATAAACGAGATTTCGATTGAAATCTTAGACTTGAGACATTTTCAGTGTATGCTGAAACAATTTTCATATTTGCAAAATGATTACGTGCCTTTATTTGACTCAAAAACATCCCCATTGCCGACTTGCGAGAAACAGTTCACTAGAAGTGCACGCTAACTACCAATTTAAAGCAATATGCTCTCCGTCCCATTTTATAGTTATACCAAAAAGAAGATTCTCTTAATTTCTTTTATCTTTAGAGGTATCTTAAGTGGTTTCAAGAGTCTTTTTCTATTGTCCAGTAGAACGTAGATATAATTTCAACCATTTTTCTCAAGTGCATTCTAATTTAAAGTTACAAATTAAAATTAAAATAATATCAACCGTCTGTTTCACACTTGGTTGTCTGGAGTCATTGCTAGAGGATCTGGGCTGCTTTTTGCTGCTTTACCGATACTCTAACCATATCATTTGTCTTCCTTCATAACTCATTGATTGCTATTCTGTGAGAAAACTTAAGGTTGATGACTTCCAAGGAGCATTTCTCTAGAATATATCAAACTAGCCGCAACCAGAATCATGCTTATTTCCATTTTCTAATCCTCATATTTTGGTGGTTTATACAGAAAGATACAATGCGCATTTAATTACAATATGTACGCATTATTCAACAACTAATGTTGCAGAGTGCCTTTACAAAGACCACAGTAGACAAATACAATTATAAGGCCAGACCTTGTCGTCATCATTATCACCATACTTTGTACTGTTTCCAAAGGTTACAAATTTTTAGTCACGGAAGTTAATTTTGTTCCATTACGCTTACCAACTAACACTGGCTTCTGATTGATTCTTTATTCAATCATAAATGCAGTCACGAAAAGTATATTTTATTTGTTTTTATTATACACTATACTTACTAGCGACTGTCAAAAATCGGTCTTACTAAACTATTTTTAATCAACATCAATAAAACAATCTTTTCTATTCTATAGTATATATTTCCATAGCAGTTTCGTATGTACAACTTTGAGGAGCTTCATTAACGTTCCAAGTTTTGTCCAGACTGTTGAAACTCATTTTTCTTGATATTAATCATGACTAATATTTCTTTCATCCTAATTCTAACTGTTTTTCTGTCGTAACCACTTCTCACGAGGATCTTCAGAACAGTTCAAAGCATTCAAATAATTATTGATACTAATATTTCTTTTATACTGTACAATGTTTCCTTTCCGTTCTCTGGGAAAGTACCTTTATTTTCCCAGCTTTCCATTCACTCTCAGTTTTTCTTCACAATTAATAGATCTGGTCTACTTGCCTAGATTGGGTCATCCGTTTGATTTTTTTCCTTTCCCATTCTCTTGGACAGCATCAGATTTATACTCATTTAATTGGTGATTTGTATTGTCAAATCTCAGCTATTTGCACAATTCCAAGTGGATTACCGTTTCCAACCAATCATGCGTCCTGGAACACCTTGATACATTTGCATATATGATTGATGGTTTCATCTTCACGCTTATTATTTTCACTGGCGGTTGATGATTTCAGCTAGGTGTCTACTTTATACGATTGAACAAAAAGAAAAGGATTCGATTTAGGTAATCTGACTGATGCAAAGAAAGAGTCCCGTTTAACATAATACTAACATTGTGAATCAAATATTACACTAAAACCTGGAAAATTTTCAAAAAAACAATATGCAAGAAATATTCTCCAAAATTCGTTAGTGGCCTCCAAAAAGTTTGGTAGCCGTAACTTCAGCCATTTTAAGTGCTGCTATGACAGAGACAGGCATACATTTGGGGAATTAGTAAGATTGTTAAAGATTACTAAGTAAAGTATGTCTTAAACAATTAGTTCAAAATTAAAGTGGATATCTTTTCATTGGGGGAAAGTTAGTCACGTTCTTACACTTAGAAATATAGCTTCTAAAGGGAACTCCTTTTCAGCTACACAAAGGCCCTTTCTATTTTTCTCCTCCACATGTTGTCTTTTCTATAAATGGAAAATCTTACAACCATCGTAGGAATGGTTCCATTGATAAATCTAGAAACCCCTTCCTTCAGTAACGTAAATGCACGTGATCTACGACTATATAAGGAAAGTATTTTTGTTTTCAAAAGATAGCAGCAGCGAATTGGTTCAGTTAGAATTTAGGTTGAGTCATAAGAAGTGCAACGATTCTTCCCTCGTTTCGATTCTGCCCTTAAAAACAGGGACAAATTGTAACACATGACTTGAATATGTGTATGATGAAGACAACGCGACGCTGACCTGAAGAATTCGTTGCTTTTTCATTATTTCAATCTTATTTTCATTTCATTTCAAGGCTGATATAGTGTCCTCTATTTGAATGGACCGTAGTTTAGGGAGCGAAAAGGTTGCTATCTTGCTTAATCCTTCTTACCCAAAAGGTATATGAATCTATCAATTTCTCTATCCGTCTATCCATCTCGTAATATCTATGTAAGTTCATATTTGTTTCAGTTTAATCTTTCTACCTCTCTGTCTCTCTGTCTGTCTGTGTATATATATATATATATATATATATATATATATATATATATATATATATATATATATATACGCACATATGTGTGTGTGCGTATGTGTTCACATCTATCTATCTATCTATCTATCTATCTATCTATCTATCTATCTATCTGTCTATCTAACCTTACATCTCTGGTCATATCAATCTATCTAACTATCGCAATCTGGTAATATCTATCTATCTATCGAAATATAGGTTTATAATTATATATGTTTATATTTATCTATATCAGTTTAATCCTATCTGGAATCTCTCTCACTCTTTCACTTTCACTCTCTATCTATCTCTCTCTCTCTCTCTCTCTCTCCCTATATATATATATATATATATATATATATATATATATATATATACACACAGTATATGTGGTACAAATTAGGCCAGCAGTATAACATAATGTAATAAAATATTAATAATATATCAATAATATAAAGCCACTTCTGAAATGTATTGGATTTATTTCATAGCGTGCTCGATGCATACAACATTTTATTCATGGAGTTATATATATATATATATATATATATATATATATATATATATATATATGTGTGTGTGTGTGTGTGTGTGTGTGTGTGTGTGTGTGTGTGTCTGGTCATATTTATCTCTCCACAGCCATGTCTATCGATGCATCTATCCCAGTCAGGTCATAACAACCTATCTATCTATCCCAACCTGATCATATCTATCTACCTATCCATCTGTCTCAGTGTGATCATATGTATCTATCTTCCTACCTTCCTATCTACATCAGATTGGTCATTATCTCTCTATCTATCTATTACATATCTATCTTTCTCAGTCTTTTTACACCTATGTACGTATGCATTTAGAGTTGCTTGTATGTATATATGCATGTTTGTTTAAACGAATTTGATATACATCTCGAACTGTAAATAACTATCCATTTTAACCTTTTCATTATGTATGGTAGGCGTTACCCAAAGTAGAGTAGATAAATCAATTTTTTCATCCACCTTGTGACGCATCGTTTCCCGTGACTCATCAGTTATTTTGCACATTTTTCGAAATTACTACACCGGAAAAATAAAAACCTGCATTTTCATGATTTTTTGTTCTTTCTTTCCGGGAGGCATTTCACACCTCAAGTTCCCTGAACAAAAGTATAACACTTCGTATGTATGTATGTATGTATGTATGTATGTATGTATGTATGTATGTATGTATAAATGAATCCAAGGGCTCCGCTAGGAAATTAAATGGGATATTGACCACCCCCTACCCTACCCACACGCACCTGGATCATGAAATTCTAACACTGGGAGAGCGGTTTTGAAAGTTTGGACCATATAGTCCCTCAAGAATGATGGCACTGTACGATTGTTTTATATAACTGTAATGTAATGTACTCGTATATCTAGAAAGTATTATTCCTCGTTGTCCTAATATGTTCCATATATATATATATATATATATGTATGTATGTATGTATATGTATATATTGGTCTCAGGGATGAAGAAATTCTCCAAGTTTTAAATTTCATCTTTTTCCCTTTAAGCGCTTTCGACTGCTACCAGAAACAGACGACGTGAAAATAAACAATTGATTATAAAGAAACAATGCCACTGTTAATTATACTTATCCGTACGATTTAAAATAATTGTCGGAAATAGTGTTTGAAAATGACTGAAAGCAGGAAAAAGGTGACCATTAAAAACTGTTGACAGTTTCTTCATTCATGTGGCAAAAAACTGAACAATTGATGTGCAATCAGGAAGAACTAAATGGAACATTAATTTGTCAGTCGTTTTTAACGATTAGGATATTCATATCTTATAATAATTCGCCAAAACTCTGCATGTATGTACGTATATGTGTATGTACTCGCCAACTGCAAAAACTACTTGATATAAATCCATGAAATTTTCTGTAGCTACGGATTTGATCTCTGAGGAAAGTTTTTGGTAAATTAGTTTTTAGAAACCACACCCCTATTATGTTTTTATTTGTTTTCAAATCGGAGTGGGGCTGTCTACCAACATGATTATTCATCGATGGTAAAAAAAGATACTTTTTGATGACGTAATAGAAAGAATCTTTTCCATTCGTTTTTTCCTACTCAAACCTCAGAGATAAAATTGTGATGTAGACTGCGTTCTTCATTAAGAACGATTTTGCAATGTTTATTGGTTGTACATAGAAAATGTACTAGTGGTGCTTGCATTTGGGCGTGTTTTGATGTACAACGGTTAAAATTGATTTTTCGAAGACACGAAATTTGGAGATCAGAGGTGATGTCAATAACATGGACGGAACTTTTAATTTTCCATTTTAGTGGATTGACATCAGAGTAGGATATTTTTTCCCTCTTTCTCTCCTTTCTTTGTCTCTCTTTTTTCTTTCTTTTTTTTTTTTTTCTTTAGAGGGGGTTCATTTTTAGTGGTCGAAAAGGGAGGGGAAGAGAAAGAAAGAGGATGAGAGAGAGTGAAAGAAACAAAAGTAAGAAAGAAAGAAAGAGAAAATTCAAAACTAACTGAGAAGGGAGAGAGGGGGGGGGGAAACAAACACACAGAGAGACACATGCACAGAGATTATCATTCTCCAATCATCAATAATTCAGCTGGTGTTGCTAATAATGATAAAATTCAATTAAAATCAAAATATTTTTCCACTTTTAAGATTCCAAAAGGAAGGAAGATCCCTTCTTTTCACTCTCAGGCGAATGGAGGAGGAATTGCTTTCTTTTCTTATTTTTTTCACTTCTCAAAACCAATGGGGAAACTTTTTTCCCACTTTTAGCAGTCAAAATTGAGAAAAGGGATTTTTTTCACTTTGAGCGGTCAAATCCAATTATTTCTAACTTTTGAGTGCGAAAATCAAGTGGAAAATTTTTCCAGTTTTAGGGGTCGAAATCCAGAGGAATTTTCTTCACTTTTTGATTCAAAATGTAAGGGGAACTTTTTTTTTTACTTTTAGCGATCTAAAACAAGCGGGAGATTTTTTTCATTTTTAGGTGTCAAAATCCAAGGGAATTTTTTCAAAAAACTTTTAGGCCCCAAAATAAACAGCTTGACTTTTTCCCTACACTCAGAGTTGATATCAAAGGAATCTTTTTTTTTTTTTACTTTCAGAGTCAAAATCGAGGCGAAGATTTTTTCTATATTCAATATGATATAACGCAATTTAAAATCATTCTTCCAGATCATATATCCATTTATTAATGACATAATTGTCCAGTTGACAATTACACCAGATATAGACCATGAATAAGCAAACATGAGAATTTGGAGTGGAAACAATTATTTGGGCCTGTGCTTCACGTCGTAGATTAACGGCTTGTTTTAAGTTATTATTTGAAATGGTTAACCTACAAGAAATTATTGGTGTTTCCAATGAATAAGGTCTCCGTTATGTTCTGAAAAGTTTCAGTTTGGGAGAAGGACACATTTTTATTTTGCTTGGGAGGTTCTATTTATGTTGTAACAATCGGCTGATCAGAACATATTTTTGCTAATCCAAAGAATCTTTATGCGACACTTGGAGTTTGCGAATCTCTAGTTTACAATACTTTTTAGGTTGTGGCTTTGAATCAATTTTTTCCAAATAAGTAAGACCGCAAGGTCCTACTGAATGGCTATCAAAGTGTCCAGACTTGATACCACTGGGCTTTTCTTTTTTTGATGGGGGGGGGGCACATGGGGTCAATGGTATATTAAAATCGTCTTAGAATTATCATTACACTCGTACGAAATGATATCTGCCGATGATAAAATCAACACCCTAACCTTCAAAAATTCATCTTACACACAAATTGTTATTATCTATGTATTGAAATAGATATTTTCCTATGGATCCGGTCTTTTGGCCCACTATATATATATATATATATATATATATATATATATATATATATATATATATATATATATATACATATACACACACATATATATATATATATATATATATACGAATATTATATGTATATATATATATATATATATATATATATATACATATATATATATATATATATATATATATATATGCGCATAATATATATATATATATATATATATACATACGCATATTATATATATATACGCACGTGATATATATATATATACACACACACATATATATACGCATATTATATGCATATATATACGCATATTATATATATATATATATATATGTATATACGCACATGATATATATATATATATATACATATATATACGCACATGATATATATATATATATATATATATATATATATATATACATATATATACGCACATGATATATATATATATATATATATATATATATATATATATATATGCACAAATACATCTAAATTATATATATATATATATATATATATATATATATATATATATATATATATATATATATATAATTTAGATGTATATGTGCACATAATTTTAATTTACAAAGAATGATTTTTTTGACAGATATTGTTTATATTTATTTACAGGTATTTTCCGCAAAAACGCAAGGGTTTGTCAGTAAGTATTCTTCATTTTGTTTTTCTAAAGACTATTATAGTGAACACTTTTATCTATCTTGCATGTTTAATTTGATTTTCCTGGAGCTCACGTTTTGTTTTTTTTGTTGGTCTTTTTTCTCCACAATGTCTCGGCTGTGTGATCGCCGACCTTGTTCCGGCGTATGTTATGTTAAAGCATTCTTATCTGCTATCCAAAAACTAAATCCGACATCCCAAAACAAAATAGACACCCAGGAAGGTCGTTGGGCTCACAGCCGAGACGTTCTAAAGAATAAACAAAACAGAAGAGGGGGAAAATATTCCGACTAAACCACATACAACGATAAAATCATCCCGTCTAACAGAGATCAGAAAATCATCAAAACTGTCAATTCTTTCACCGCCTAAAATATCGTTAAATTCGTATTCACAGTCAATAAATGAACGATCGTAACGTCAAAATCTCAAATCATGTAGAAGAAACATTCCATCGAGGAATAAATATGGTCAGAATTAAGTTCTATTCATGACATCACTGACGTTTTCCACTGGAAACATTTAAAATAGAGTGGACAAAACATCCAGAAATACATGAATGCTAGATGATCTAGATGTTATTAATAATCTCATTAGAATAAGGCCTTTTAAGGTCAGAAAATCTTTTTGTTTCCGAAAAGAAGAGCATTTTCAAAAGTGTCCAGTGGAGTACTGATGCCAATTTTCAGTTTTGCAGGCAAAACAGTATGACCAGGAGCGTTGAACATGCATAACATAAACAAACACTCAAATACATGATCTCATGTGCATATTAAAAAAAAGAAACCCTTGCCATCTTTGATGGCTACGGTCGTTCAATTCACACTCTTCTGTAACAAGTATGGTTGCGATATTCGCTTCTATGGGAAACGGAAAGTGGTAGAACATTTGACTATTAAATTCCCATCCCTTCACTAATTATTGTTTATCGACTGATACTTGTGAAGGTGGTTCAAATCGTCTGTTACCTCTTAAAATAGGTCGTCGGAACGAGTGGGTGGAGGAGCAGAGCTTTCTCATTGTCACATTTTTTAACACTTGCAAAAATAACTGTATTAATTATTTATTCATTCTGAGAAGATGTGGGTCATTCCTACAGCTCTATGCTAATCAACGCAATTACAAATTTATTTTATTATAAACCGTCAACCAAAAATGTCAATTAAAGTCCGGTAGCTTCAGTTTTTAATCTGGTCCAATTGGCTGGCTGGCTGGTTGGCTGGCTGGCGCAGAGATGCCAATTTAGACGATCTAGGGGCTTTGTTTTTTCGACTAAGTGAGTCTAGTGTTGAAAAATATTTTTTAAGGTTTTTCTTCATTTTCAAGTAATTTCGCCAGTTATTAATTTGTTTACTTTATTGATTTTATTTTAGTTTGTTTTTTGTTTTTTGTAAAATATGCTACGCTGTAAAAATATGTTAAATTCTTCTGGTATGAACATCTGTCTTTTTTTTCCGCTTGACACAGAAAAAAGTGATTTTTCGAAAATATAGTCATTGGCGATGAAAAATGAATTTTACTTATGCGAATCAAAACGAGTTAAATCATTGTTAGATCCTGGGCAGCCTTTGACACCACAATCTAAATGGAAATCTGATATAAAAAAAGTTGAACCAATTTCAAAGGAATTTTTTTTATTATACATTTGCTGGAACCTCAACAGACTGTATCCGTGCAATGCTGCAGTGAGCAATTTGCTTTTTTGAACGATGCTTTGGAACAGACAAGACGGCAAACTCTATAAATGATCTTGCTGCATGACAACGCCCGTATTCCTGTTGCAAATGTGACGCAGTAAACGATTATGTCATTGTATGATCGCGTTTCCTGCCACTCTAAGATAGCAATAAACTCGATAATGTGTTTATCAATAATAACCAGAATCGTATTTTCAAAATGGAATGCATATTGACCTTAGAAGTGATGTATAAGAAAATACTTAAATACTGAATAAGGACGCTATGAAGCAATATATATAAAATATTTTGTTAAAAACCCTGGTAAATTTTGTATCTAACGAATATTTAATCTCGAGGATTTTCCTCAGAATCGACCGCAGATCTGAAAGGTCACTTACATTTCATTTCGGCTGTCATGCAAATAATTCAAGTTTTGCTTATTTCTACGTACATACTTGTTGGACTAGGCCTGGTCTTTGAATACATGTATGCGAACCTTAGAAGTAACGAAAGCTCTTCCAATGGTGGGCAAGATCATTGTGCTAACAGACAGATGATCTAACTCAAAGGTTCTCAGCCAGAGACTAATTTCTATGTTGAATCAATTTTTTAATCACATAAGAAGAATAAGATACAGAGATTTTTTTCATAGTCAGAGACTATCTTATTCTTTCTATTTCTTGTAATGACTTGTGATTAGATAATATTCACTTACATGGTTGGAAGAAAACTATCTGCACAAATGCTAACGCTACTATGCTATTACTACTACCACTATTATTATTATCATTATTATTAATGGTTATGATAATGATAATTACTAGCATAAAATCCGTCGATAATGACGGAATTATTTACGTGTGGATCGCACACCTACATTCGATCAGCCTATTTACGCACTTTTTTCGGCACTACAGTGTCGATCTGCGACCCTCTACTTAGGATTAGTGTGTATTACCTGTACATTCATTGAAAATTGTTTCAAGCAAAAACACATGCATACACAAACATATATATATATATATATATATATATATATATATATATATATATATATATATATACTCACACAGCACACACCACTGAAGATGGGGAGAATCCCGAGACATGTCTGGACCATTTACATCTAAGGATTAATAAACCTTACCTCTAAACACTTTACTCCCGAGTCTGTCTCACACTTTACAGTAATTATATATATATATATATATATATATATATATATATATATATATATATATATATAAGCATGCTTGTTCCGTTGTATGTATGTGGATTATCATTGTTGTCGTTGTTTTCATCCGAAGCAAAAAGCAAAACGTAGGATAATTTGTTTAATTTTTTAAAATCTTTTTCAGCACGACCGGGGTTGACATGCTGGGGAAATCCTGCCGACATTGTGTTCGTTCTAGATTCTTCGTCCAGTATTTGGGGTCCAGATTTCAGAAAGCAATTAGATTTTGTCAAATACATGGTCGATCATCTTGACATCGGAATGGGTCCAGATCAGGTGAGTGTTATTATTACCAGTTACTCCCCAATAAGTCGTTTATTTCATCTTTCAATGTCTTTTATAATTATGCACGTTCGGGTGCATCGTCTTGGTCTATTTGTATACAAGCTTCTCTTGAATATCATAATTACCAGCTAGTGGGCTCGACCTTCACTCAGTGATCAATACTTATGGCTGTGTGCCAAACTTGAGCTACAACTTAAAAAAACAACTATCATGATGCATTTTATAGATATTTATTATTTCTAAACAATAGAGTAACAAGAAGTTATAATGGCTTCTTAATTTTCTTTAAAAAGTACCCACATGAATTGGTGTCATTTTCCTTTCATTACAAATTATTAACTGAATCAAACATATATATATATATATGTATATGTATATATATATATATATATATATATATATATATGTGTGTGTATATATATATATATGTGTGTGTGTGTGTGTGTGTGCAACTTGTTTTAGTTTATACGTATTTGTTGGAAATACATTGTGCTCCATATTGGATTGAAGATAAATCAATAACAATGATTTAATTATATACAGCATATTATTACTAATTTCATTGTATGGATCACTGCAGTCGGACATATATGTTTCTATGCTATGAACGTCCTATCAATTGATCAAATGTTGAAATTTTATTTTGGGTTTCATAAAGGCTTACACTGATTTTAAGATTTTTATTTTTCATAATTTCCTTTATATTCTGTTTATTTCGATTTGATTGTTTGTTTGTTTGTTTGTTTGTTTGTTTTTATTTGATCCTTTTTAGCTGACAAATTGGCCGGACAGGTTATGCTTAGGGATAGTGTCTGTGTTAACTCTTGTTTTTTTTCTTGGTTATTTTTTTCTTACAATTTCTTTACACATTCATATGTTTTATCAGAATATCAATCATATGATTTTCTTGAAATAGAAAATATCAATGAAAATCATTATTATTATTATTATTTGGAATCTCACACCAGTTGCCTGGTGGTAACTGCTGGAGTTTGAGTGACAGCAAGTCTCCTCAAGTCTCCAGCCCTCCTCTCCTAGTTCTCATAGGCCACAGTAATTCTGCGATTTACAGTTTCACACGGGTTGCCCAGTGGTCATCAGCCAACATCTCTTCTCTCCTTTGCCTATTATTCCAGTGCTGTGGTTCATATTCCCGCTTTCATTTCCCAACTTTTGTTCGGTCACTGTTAATAATTAGTGTTGCAGTCTTTATATTTCTAGCACTTTCCTCAGTATCCGCGCAGTTCCTAGCAGTGCTGTGGTCTGTACAGTTTCAATCCTTCCCTCTATTCCGATCTCCTCCAGTCTTGCCTTCAGTGTCTTTGGGACAGTTCCTCGTGCGCCAACTATGATTGGCACTACCCTGGCTTTCATGTTCCACATCTTCTTCAGTTCTCTCGCTACATCCTGGTATTTTTCCAGTTTTTCATTCTCCTTCCTCTTTACTCTATGGTCTGCAGGTACAGCCATGTCTACTATTTGGCAGGTCTTCCTCTTTTTGTCTACGATAATCAAGTCCGGTCTTTTTGCCTGGATGAGGTGGTCGGTTTTGATGTCAAAGTCCCAGAGTAATTTGTGGTTGCCATTCTCCAGGACTGCTTCCGGTTCGTGCTGATACCACTTTTCTGCATGGTTGAATCCCATTTGCTTACTCAGTTCCCAGTGTATCATTGTTGCTATTCTATCATGTCTGTGCTTATACTCCTTTTGGGTGCGTTGACTACATTCACTAGTTATGTGATTTACAGTTTCATCTCTTTCACTGCATAGACGGCACTTGCTGTTTGTTATTATTATTATTATTATTATTATTATTATTATTATTATTATTATTATTATTATTATTATTATTTGGAATCTCACACCAGTTGCCTGGTGGTAACCGCTGGAGTTTGAGTGACAGCAAGTCTCCTCAAGTCTCCAGCCCTCCTCTCCTAGTACTCATAGGTCGCAGTAATTCTACGATTTACAGTTTCACACCGGTTGCCCAGTGGTTATCGCTGAAGGCTTTGTGACAATAAGTCTCCTCAGGTCCTCAGCTAACGTCTCCTCTCTCTTTCGCATATCATAACAGAGCTACGATTCGTTGCAGCACTTATATCTCTAGTACCTTCCTCAGTATCCGTGCAGTTCCCAATAGTGCTGTGGTCTGAACGGTCTCTATCCTTCCCCTAATCATGGTCTCCTCCAGTCTCTCCCTCAGCGTTTTGGGGACAGTTCCTAGTGCGCCCACTATGACCGGTACTACCCTGGTTATTATTATTATTATTATTATTATTATTATTATTATTTGTTGGGAGGGGTTTCTACTGCTGTAGGACCAAATATCGTCCGCACACAGGCCGCGCTACCTATTGTGAAATTGGTGCATAATACGGTATAATTATAAAGCTACAAACAAACGTTTGGACGTGCCACACAATATGAGTTTGGGTAAATAAGGCCTAAAAAGTCAGACGATGTAACCAACTCAAGATTTGTATCCGGATATGATTAGAAAAATAAAAATAAGAATAAACAATCAATTGACACTATTCTTGACCTTGACTTATGTGGCCAGAACGGGAACTAGAATATAGAAATAAAAGGACAATGAACAAAAAAAAAAGAATTTAGATAAACTGAAAATAGAATGTACCTGATAACTTGATAAAAAGTTGATAGCATAGAAATATATAAGCCCAGCTGTAGTAATCCATGTCATTAAAGGATGTTGTACTTATTGCGACCGCATAGTATATCTTTATTCTTCATTTCAGGTTCGAATCGGCGTGGAAACATTTAGTGACTTTGCTCACGTCCACATTGATTTGGCTGATTCGATGGACAAGATGAGTGTCGATGAGAGGATTGATAACATTTCCCGTGTGCCAGGCAGTACCAATATCGGGGACGCCCTCAAGCAATTGCTATCCACGATGTTCACACCAGAACATGGCTCGAGATCCAACGTAAAACATGTGGCAATCATTCTAACTGACGGCAGTTCACAGGATAAAAAGGCAACCCAGGAGACTGCAAAAGCTTGTCGAGATGCTGACATTCAACTTTTTGTCATTGGAATTGGACGATATGTTGATTATTCAGAGCTGAGGGGAATTGCCAGTGAGCCCAAGTCCGAATTCCTTTTTCACACACCTAACTATGATGCATTAGATCAAATTCGTGACAATGTTATACAACAGACATGCCAAGCAGGTAATGTATATTCTATCTGACCGGCTTGATTTGTTTTATATTCATAATGATAACAGCAACATTCATGATTTATATTTTCATGCCTTGATTAATGAACAAATACGTACAATAAAAACATTGACGAATATCGCGAAGAATACGCAACTGCATAAGATGTAATGAACTTCTCAGTATCATCTCTCACTTCACACACAAACACATATACATGCATATATATATACACACACATATATACATATATATATGTGTGTGTGTGTGTGTGTGTGTGTGTGTGTGTGTGTGTGTGTGTGTGTGTGTGTGTGTGTTAGGAATGGATATATATGATCCAAAAGAATAATTATGAATTGTGTCATCTTCATTTACTTTAATTGTTTATTCTATTTACATTGTCTAGTTCGAGTGATACATAAATCGTTTAATGACGGGAGATCATTTCAAATAAGAGTTTCTATATGACATAACGCAATTTATAATCATATATATATATATGTATATATATATGTATGTATGTATGTATAGATAGATATATAGATAGATAGATAGATAGATAGATAGATAGATATGTATATATGTATATATGTAGTGCTATCCAAAGTTCTAGTGATATCAAGGTGCGAAATAACTTCCCCGGGGTATTTGCGAACATAAATAAATAAGGGACATTATTCAATAACAGGAATATAATACTTATCTTGACAAATGTTACAGACAAAATATATACTTGAATGTGGGGTATCATATAAGCAGATAGTAAAGCCTTGATGAATTTTCCAGTATACCTTTACAACTTGGGAATGGCAAATAATTCATGTATGTTAAACTTTGAATCTTGCATTTATTCGATTTTCAGTAACCACTTTGAAGCCTGTTCCAACAACGACAACCACACCAACAAAGCCTCCTTCTGATATGGAGGGTGAGTATTTCTTGTCATCATCATCATCATCATCATCATCATCATCATCAGTCTATTAACGTCCGTCGTTGGACATAGACCTTCCCCAGGATTTGCAACACTTTCCTATCATGGGCGTCGCAGAGCCAGTAATTCCTGAACTTGTCTAGCTCGTCTCTCCATCTAATATTCTGCCAGCCTCGGTTCTGCATGTGATCTCGGGGAATCCATGTCGTGAGTCACGATGTCCATCGGTTGTCTGCTATTCTTGCAATATGGCCAGCCCACCGCCATTTGAGATTTTTTGTGGATTCTATGATGTCCCTGACTCGTGTCTTTTCCCAGATGTACTATGCTGTCTTGTGGTCTCTCCATGTGAGGCCCAGCATTATTCTTTCATGTGCAAGTTGCATGGTTCTCAATTTACGGGTCTGTCTCTTGGTTAGGTTCCATGTTTCAGCTCCATAATCGACTATTGGAAGGATGCATTGGTTATACACCCTTCTCTTTAGGATTAATGGGATCTTATTATTTTTAAAGTTGAGCTTGCGCTGGCAAAGGCTTGTCATCCTAGTGTGCAAGCCAATAATTCACTATAAGATCCAGTAGTCTAATTTGGTTTTAATATCATCAACCACGTAGCGGTGAGGCTGTTGGTCCTTGTAGTAAATGAATATAAAATTAGATACAACAGAATTGGGCAATGTCTACACTGGAATGTCTGCAGATATTATAACCCCCCCCCCCCTGCATGCTAAGAATTGGTACAAACACCAGTCTGAACCACTCACAGATGCAAAAGATGTGACCATATCATGGAACTTTACTGACTGATAGAACTATAAACGCGAACAGGACATGTTACTGGAAAGCCCAGCAATTTAGAAATCTTGTATGAATAAGTGTGCAATAGAAACGATCCGAGCATGAAGGCAGCACAACTAAATTCTGCATGCATACTCAATGGACCTAGGGGAAACTTTAAAGGGAGGAAGGTTTTGAGAAAAGTTCTAGAGGGCAGATTTATTCACAATGTAATTTCAATACTAAACTGAACCTCTACTTTTCGGTCAACTGGTATACATACACGTATCCTTTCATTTCATATGTTTGTATATAATTCTTCAAAAAAATGAAGGGAAACATTTTTCCCCGTTCGGGGGTTATAGTACACGGAGATATTTCCCCTTTTAAGGAGTCAAAAGTGAAGGGATTCTTTTTCTCGGAATTCTGAAAGCTTTAATTCTTTTTTCACTCATTGAATATCTAACCTGGCCTTGATGGATTCATCAGCTAATTAGTTAATCCCTTGACCAAAGGCAATGACAATGTAAATCACTTACTATTACTAAATTATCATTAATACATGAATTTAGATCGATGTAACATTCTTTGTATGGCTTGGTTCAAGATGGAGGATGTTTTGTTGCCAAAACTGAGGAAGGGGGAATAACCCATGACTAATAACACGTTCCGAGCTGCCAGTCTAACTCTGTTTTCGGTGCTCTTGGCGCCAGCCATTTGTTGGCTACAGCAAAACAACCTTTTACTATATAGAACTAAGTGTGATGGTGTACATAACTGGACATTAAAAAAACAGATCCTGGTGAGTATGCTTGAAAAAGACTATAGCGATAATGCATCTGAAAATTTACGTATTCAAATGAGTTAACTTTGTCTATAAAATAAAGCATTTATCCCCCTTAAACATTTTTTAGGGATAGGAAGATGCCCCATTGCCAACACCTAATGAGGATGATGTTCAAATGACTACTTTAGAGGGAAGGATGTTAGAGTGGTTCCTAAATATATATTGCGTAAAGGGCTATGGATTATGTCATGAAGATACGAAGATTCATCATCGACAGATGTTTGGGCTTAAAATAAAATTTTGATGATCAAAATGCTCTGTTTACATCTTTATTCAATTATATTCCAACCATTGCAGGATAGGCTCCCGCAACTTTTCTTTTTCAGTACCGAACTATCAGAGACTATCAACAATCAACCTTTCAAACGGCCAAAAATTTTAACATTTACTTCTTATTATATCTCGTTAAAGCGTTATTTTAAATCTCCCCTGAATTGGATTTTAGCAGGGGTTGAATTGCAATGTACATTTTTGCTATTCGATTTAAGTTGCTCGTTAACCAATGCACCATAACTTACGTTGCCATTGCTGTACGTCTATAAACTTTCGGTCCCCTGTCATCCAGAAGTATAGCATTCTAAAAAAACTGTCGTGAGCCGAAATGGCGGTAATCAGAGGAGCGATTACTATTAATTCATATGGGGAAAAATGATGACATTTTCGGTTTGTGTCGTTTGAGGTAGGGTTAATGGGAGGTACAGGAAACTCAGGGTTATGAGAAAGAGTGTGCTGCCAAATAAATGCTGAATAAAATTTTTGCTTTTCACTTTTTTTCGGGAATGCAAAAAAGAAGTGTGAAGCGAACTTTCGGAACACTTATATTTTATTTGCGAAGTTGAATTTAGTCTGGCAAAATGCCATCATTTCGAACGATCTGTTGGGATCGAACTCATTACAGCAGTGATGGTCTACAAAATTAAATGTATACATTTATGCAGAGTTGATTTTTAAATAGTAAAGTACAGATGTAATTAATTTCAATATGCGTAAATAAATTTGAATATTTATTATCATATGTAAAGATAGTAATTCATAGAAGAAACAAAGCCCTGGGAAATCCATATATAATTGACTTATGGATACTACTTCTATATCCAATTACAATATCCTTCGTATTGATTGTTTGTAGAATATTCATTGCCTACATGTATGTTTATCAGAGTTACCTTTTTATATTTTGAAATCGTATCATCATCATCATCATCATCATCATCATCATCATCATCATCATCATCATTCTTTTAATGTCCGTTATTAGATATAAACGCCCTCCAGGATTCGCCACACCTTTCTATCATGGGCGGCAATACCTCTCTATTGTCGTCATCATCATCATCTTTTAACTTCCGTCGTTGGACATAGACTTTCCCCAGGATTAGCCACATTTCTCTATTATGGGCGTCGCAGAGCCAGTATTTCCAGTATTTGTTAAGTTCATCTCTCCATCTAGTGGTCTGTCGGCCTCGGTTTCTTATGTGATCTCTGGGGATCCATGTTGTGAGAGGTTATGTCCATCGGTTTTCTTTCATTCTTACAACATGGTCTACCCATTGCCATTTAATTTTTTTTATAGTTTCTATGATGTCACGGACAACCGTTTTCTTCCTTGCATACTGTGCTGTCTTGTGATCTGAAATCGTCTAATGGGCTAATTTAATCATCCTATGTTGTTTGTATTTATAGCCTGCAAGAACAAAAGAGCCGACATCTTCTTCCTTTTGGATTCATCGTCAAGTATCGAAATTGAAGAATTCAAGAAAGAAATCAACGTCATTGAAAATATTGTGGCACGTTTCGATATCAGTCCGACTAAAACCCGAGTGGGTGTATCTGTCTTCGGTCACGAATATTACCAAGTGTTGAGTTTTGACTCCGGGTCTAACAAAGCAGAAGCCTTGAAGGAAATTCGAAATATCAAATATTTGGGAGGAGGGACAGAAACAGGAAAAGCCCTTTACCAAGTGAGAAGTCACATATTCAATCAAGGTTCGATTCGCCCAGGAGCAGATCGTATTCTCATTGTATTTACCGATGGTCAATCAAGAAACTACGCACAGACTTCAGCAGAGGCCAGACTTCTCCGAGAATTCGGTGTGAAGATCTTTGTGGTCGGAATCGGACCGGATGTGGATCAAGCTGAACTAAAAGACATCTCAAGCGAACCATCCAATGAATTTGTGTATACTTTTGACACTTTTGATACTCTTCTGGCAAAATCTGGACTTTTGAGCCACAAGGCCTGTACAGTCGATGGTGAGAAAGTTCCCAGTGATCAAGATGGTGAGTAAAAGTTTCAAATTTTCAATTTATGTAAATAAGTTCGTCAGATCTCTGCACGGTCTAAAGGATGTTGGTGGCCTAGCGGATGACAGCTCGGAAAATGGAACAGTTGATGTACACTTCGCACTAAAGCTCTTAAGGAAGGCTTGAATCGGTCTCTCCTTCAAGCTATGTGTAACATAGGATGGTGAGTATAGTGAGTGACGCCATTCCGTGTTTTATAATTGTCTCACACTGGGATTGAACCTAGAACAATCAGATTACTTGCAGTAATTTTGTCTGATTCTGTAACCACTACGCTATATGTCCATGTGGATGATACCTGATGAAGGCCGTTGAGTACAACGGCCGAAACGTTGTATTAAAAACAACCAACATGAGGTTGTTCCGAATGATAATAGAAATAATGACACATCCTCACCAGAAACTCAGAAAGAAACTCATTAACCATAGTCATATCTTTATAACAGCCGTAGTTATTCGGGAAGTCACATCATTTTCCTGTTTCAATCCTTCAAGTTCAGGTTGGTGCGATTTCTTGATGCTGAGAAGGCATCAGCTGAAGTGTTATGGCTGATATGACAGAAATGCAAATAATTCTTGAAATAATAATCCCCGGTTCAAAACTTCAGAAATTAATAATTCATATTTCTCTTTCCAGTCTGCAACGCCACCAAACGGACAGATGTGGTATTTATGGTTAGCAACAACCACTTTGGAAAGGTGAAGACTGATCGCATATTGAAGGCGTCTGCCGAAGTAATCAGGAAAGTTGGATCACGTGGTGCTTTCCATTTCGGATCAATCTTTGATGTCTGTCTTCCAAAACAAGACAAGTCGGTCGGATCAATCGCTGAAGAATCGAAACTTGTCAGCTTCAACTATGGGTCTATCGCTTCACTGGTCCGCAAATTGCGAACAGAACCATTTTCTTCTGGATCATGGGACGTTCGTCAAGTCGGTCTCCTCTTCTTGGACAACACCATCGACCTGAAAGACCCTGAAATAATGAAGGAAGTGAAGCGCGCCATGTTCAGAAATATCGAACTGTATGCTGTTATCATTGGGGATGGTGTAAACGAACAACTTGTGGACAAATCTATTGCATCAAAAGAACGTATCATAAAGATACACTCGTACGATAATTTGATATCCTACCTGCCTTCACAGTTCACTAAATATCTTTGCAAACGATCAGATGGGACCTCAACTTCCAGAATCTCTTAATTTCTTTCTTGTAAACACCTTTCAATGAGATTTTGACCAAAGGGAATAACCGCAAAGGTAAAGATCTTTCGATGTGGTTTTTATTTGAGGGAATTACCGGCTTGAAATAACGTCTTCAATTCATTCTTGTAAAAGTCTTTCAATGTGATTTTAATTTTAGGGAACTATCGATTTAAAATAATCACCTTCGGTAGTTATAACTGTGAGGGTTGGATGAGAAAAAGAGCAAAAATTTGGTAAAAATTATCATCCTTAACTGGGCTGTTTGTTCTATGTTTTTATTAACGAACCATATACATACGAGTTGCTACCAAAATACTGGGAATTAAACCATGAAATGATTATCCTAATTACTAACACCCAGTTTCCACTGTCCTTAGAATACTACTTCAAATGAGACATTGTAAATTAAAGTAATAAATGCTCACGAAGGGTTTCGGTAAAGCGTGTACTACTTTCAATACGTACAACCTGTTCGAATTCTCCATACATACGCTATACATACAAAGATCCATGATTCATACGTACTTATATAAACCCCTGAATAGTGTAGTTTTTATTGACGTAGTCATACAGGCCATTGCTAGTAAACATCTTTTGTAAAATTGATGAAGACCAACCATTCCCAAAAGGGGAGCCCCTAGCTCATTTGAAGCGGGCCATAGACTGAAATAACTATAAATTGATTTTTATTTGTTCAAATTGTATCCCGAAGAGGGGATGGGGTTAAAACCTGAGAAAAGCTCTCAGGCAGGTTGCAACCAAAACAAAGGTTGGGAATGGTTAGACTCGACAGAGTAAATATCTACGTAAGTGTAAACAGGTAGAAAGAAGCATTCAATCCGTCCCCAGAAATGTAAAAATAGTGGAGAACCCATTAGCCTTTATTTGAGCAAGAAGATGCAAGTCTCAAAGAATTATTGCATAATGATAACTCGTTCGAAATCTTCTAACAAAAATCATGGACATTTATTTTTGTAGTTTTGTCTCCTTTGATTCCGTTGGTAAACTAAAACTTCTATCGACAGAAGTCAATGTTTAAATTTTAAACAAAGTTTTTAAACTTCGGATTACAAGGCAGGTCTACTCCTTGAGCGCTCGATGTTTCACAATCTTTCTATTTTAAGAATGTATGTGAAAGAGCAAACAGGTGTAATGTTAGCTTATAGTTCAGACCTATTCATTCGATTTGTAAATATCCAACTATCTTAACCCCTGTATGAGATTACAAAACTAACATGAAAGTCAATGAGTAACTCGTAAATCGCGGATCAGAGAACATTTTGGGTCAAATTTCCGTTGGAGGGAAGTATTTATTCATTCTTTTGTTACCCAGTGAAGGAAAATCTCTCTTTTTTTGTACCCAACAACTAATTCCCTTGCTAGAGTTCCTTTACGATAAATATTAATCTTCTGCTCTCATTCGTTTGGGCTGAAAAATGTGGAGGGTTTGGTGTAAATATTTCTATTATAAGACGAACTTCTAGTCTGACTCTCTGCTTATTCTCTGTGATATTTGAACCTGCATTTTTATATCCTTTGTATCAATTTGTTCTTCTTTTTCATGAATAAAAGTCTTGGAAAACTACATTTGTTTAATAATTTTACGAAGAGGGTTTGTTGATTTTTCTGTATTGAAGGATGTACAATTTTACAAAATTCTCATCAGATCACCAAACAGACAATTTCGAGCAACGAGAATATCTTTTGTGTTACATGAGAATCCTGAGAAACGATGTAGAACGCGGAACATGGCAAATGTGTTACAATACCTCGTTTTTGTGGAAAGAAATTATTTACGAAAGATTATTATGCTCCCTTGAAAGAAAGTTGTATCGACAATATCTATAAAATGTTGTTGTTTAGGATTGAATCATCTGAGTACACTTGAATATTTTCGAATGTTCAATTGCGTCTCTCCAATAGAAGTGAATGTACATACACACATACACACATGCACATGCAAACACACACACACACACGTGTGTATGTGTGTGTGTGTGTGTGTGTGTTAAGAAATGGATACATGTGATCAGACTGGATGATTAGAATTGAATCATATAAGAGCATTTGAGATAATATTCTTGAATGTTTTTATTGCATCTCTCCAATAGAAGAAGTGAATGTGCACACACAGATACACACATGCGCGCACACACACCACCATATATATGTATACATATATATATATATATATATATATATATATATATATATATATATATATGTATGTATGTATGTATGTATTAAGAAATGGATAGATATTATCCGACAGAATGATCATAAATTGCGCTATATTCTGTAGAAACGTTTGAGATGATCAAAATGCTTTCCATTCTTGCTTTACGTACAGTCTCAAACTATTATTGGCTCCTTTCACCGTATCACGTTTGAGATATTCCATTCCGGATGTCTTTCACAGCAAATAATCCTTCCCACTCCTGACCACAATTTGAAATTCAAAGAATTAAGATATTGCAGAAAACCAATCCTCAGATTTAAAACGTTGTTGAGGAGACACTGCTGATTCATTCTTGTCGTGTGGGAACAAATTCCTGAAGGAATACCCAATTTGGTACATGGGGCATTGACTCATCAACATGTTTAACTCAATCCTATGTGAATATCGTTGACGTATACAGAAGCAGTTATTTGACCCCTTTCTCATAAATATAAAGCTGAAGTACAATGGCCTCGGTGCTCTTTGTGAGCGCCCTCAGAAGCTTCCTCAGATATATGAGAAAAGACTCTATAATTTCGACGATTGGAACACTCTTCAACTTCATCAGGGAGAAAAAATTATTCTGAGACCATTGCTTATGTACCACTGAGGCAAAAGTTCTGATCACGTTTAGTTCTAAGATGATTGACATCAGGTATGCAGAATATTGTATTGATCAAATATAACTTTCTATAACTTATATCTTCTGAAT
This sequence comes from Thysanoteuthis rhombus, assembly GCA_963457665.1. NCBI lineage: Eukaryota > Metazoa > Mollusca > Cephalopoda > Oegopsida > Thysanoteuthidae > Thysanoteuthis > Thysanoteuthis major. The sequence goes on along the minus strand of OY735231.1, from coordinate 35,455,160 downwards.
TCATTGTTAAATAAAACAAAGCGAGTTGTTGATATTCTTTATAAAAATTAATATTTTATATATTTCTTATTTCAACATAGATTGGTTAATACCAACTTATTGTGAAAACATTGACTTGTAGGATTAATCTGACATACAGTAGATAGATAGGTCACTGAAGTGTAAAACGTGGTAAAACGCAAAAATTATGCAACAGAGCTTAACAGACGTCATACTTTAAAAGTTAATGGTTTTTGATTACATCATTTGAATTGTTGTGTAAGCCAATCCCAGGAAATTACTGAACTGTGGTTAAAAACAATCTTTGTTTGAGTCTCAATGAAAGTAGTTCTATACGAACACAAACATAGTAACTGGTGCTAAGTCACCATCATCATCATCATCATCATCATCATCCTTTTAATGTCTGTTGTTGGTCATGTACCTTCCCCAAGACCTGCAACGATTTTGATGTAAGCTCTCCGATTTCTACCAGCGCTGGAGTTAGTCCGTCTAATTCTTGGAAAATTGACACGTATTCCAAGATAATTCCGATAACTCAACTGATCTAATTAAAACATTCATCTGTTTAGGCATGACTTTCGGTTTTATCAAATAATTATCCGTTTACCATAGCTTTGATTGCATTGAAGGTCTTTACTCAGTGTAGGTGGCCTGGCTGTTGTACATCTTAAGCATTCTGGTGTGCCGTGAATATCTTTATTATATAATACATGAGCATTCTATTGCTCTAAAGTGTTTTGAACAGTTTGAAAATTGCAGAGGGTTCGTGAACAGCTTTATGAAGGCTAATCAAAATTATTCTTTATCACCCTATCCTATGGTTGTACACTATATCAACTAAATCATACATCTGAATATAAGAAGAGAGTGTTAGCAACTATTGAAAAAGTTGATTAATTATATGAAAAATATAAAATATTAACCTTCGGTAGTATTTATGGCAGTAATATATATCGGTGTCGATGTACAATAAAGTTTTTAATGAAAGACTGCAATAGGTCCGTTTTGGTCCGTTTAGTTTCAATACTTCTGTGCTGCAAGGCCTAATTTACCATCGATGGGGCTCGGTGCATAACAAATCTTGAATTTTATATACATACATACATACATATATATATATATATATATATATATATATATATATATATAAAAATTTGAAGAAACCTACATTTACCCAGAGATATATAACGATTGCATTTTTTATGGTAGATACATAGACGACATTTTTTTCATATATACAGGCGAAAAAGCCAAACTAGATAATTTCTTTATGCATATAAACTCGGCACATGACTCTATCAAGTTTGACTTCACGACATCCACTGACTCCAAAGCCTTCTTAGACACCCACATATACATAGATGACAACAGAAACCTCAAAACTACCCTCTACACTAAACCCACGGACACCAACGATTACCTCCACTCTAAATCAGCCCATCCCCAAGCCTACCATTTTCACAAGCCCTTAGAATTAGAAGAATCTGCTCTACTAATAGTGAACTTAACAGACACAAACATAACCTATTACAATACTCCACCCAACGAAGTTATCCGCTAGATGACACTAAAAACCAAATAAAAAAGGCAACTGGAATACCCAGAGATGAAACCCTTTACTGTCCCACAATAACAAACCTAACAGCATACCCCTTATAACAACCTTTAACAACACACTCCCACCCTTAGCACACATCATCAATAAGAGATGGAACATTCTCACGATCAAAACAGATCTAAGAGAAACATTCACAGACCCATGTGTCATCGCCTACCGCAGACCCAAAAACATCAGAGAGATCATTAGTAGCAACAATATCGTTAACAATAAAGTCGTACACAAAAATACACCTAGAACGATTAAATTCTGCACACCTTGCGACATAAGAAACAGTCTATGTTGCAACCACCTCAAGTACACCAACACATTCACAAGCACTACCACGAAAGAGAGTTACCACATATATCACAATACCAACTGCCACAGTAAGAACATTATATACCTTCTAGAGTGCAATAGATGTAAGTTACAGTACATAGGCAAGTCCGAGTGGCAATTTAATATTAGACTCAACAATTATAGACATAGGATTAAGTCAAAAAACAATCGTAGCCCACTTCCCGTAGAACTACACTTCCACACACCTGACCACAATTTTGTCACTGACGCTAGCTTAAGAGAAAAAAACTACTCCAATTGATATAACTAAAGTTCTAGAGAAACACGAAGACATGTGGATCAACAAACTTAAAACCCTATACCTTAATGGATTAAACACTAAACTAAACAACCCTGATCACACAGAACCCTAATACACAAAACTCCAACCATTAATATCCTCATACCCACATCTAAGACACATTCAATAATGGAAGCTTCAAAGTCACCCAGACCCATAGGAAAAATTCCACCTTAGCCAGTTATAACCCCTGTCCAAATCATAGCCAACACATTTTCAATATCTTATAAGGTTGATACCTATGTATCTCCTTGACCTCACCACCCCTCCATTTACACTACCCCTAACATACTATCATTTCGATCCTCAGAAGAAGAAAACATTTTTGTAGACATATTCGTTGACCAAAAAAGATCTTCGGGTTCCTGTACAACTGCATTGTTTGTATCATCTCAAGTAGGGCCCATATTTTGTTCCACATATATATAAATATTTTCTGTCCATTCTATAGGTGACGTTGCAAAAATACGCAAAATATGAAAAGTCTTAATTACCAGAATGTAATTACCATTTTTGTTAATTCTGTCTTTTGCACCTTCCTGGTCTCAGATAACATTTCATTAATTCAGGCATCAGGAATCTTTTCGGTCAAGTGAACTGCACTTTTTTTTTCGGGCAAATGCATTATAGTTTAATAGGCTTATGCACTGATTTAAACTTTTTTGAGAAGTAATTATAATTTACTTAAAATAATGACTTGTACCCCTGAGCACTTTTGAAGAAAAAAACTTCAAAAATTTGTATAATACTTAATTTCATTAGAAAAAAAACTTTGTCCAATCCATAAGAAAGATGACTGCAGAAAATTCAGATATCAAAATTATTTGTTCCCAATGTTTAGAACCGGATATCTCGTCTTTGAAAAGTTGTTTACTCCGAAAAAAACAATGGGGCATAATAATTTGCATTATAAATGTTTTAATCGAAGCAGTCACAAATTTTGAAATTATATTAAAAATCAACTAGTAACCAGATTTAGATAAAATATCCGGTACTTACTCCATCTATGAATGTACATATTTATGAAAAAAGTATTTAAAATCAGTCATCTTCCCTTCATTTGATTTCATAAAATTTCTGCGAAACAATGTACGTTGTTGCTAAAATATTTAGTTTCTTTTAAGAAAATAAAACCCCTGTTGGAATTAAATCAGTTGAAATAATATTCAAAACTTCAGTGGAATGTATCAGTAATAAGAAAACAAAACACTGCAATGAAACTGAAATATTCTTTTGTTTGGAAAGGTTTGTGACTCCCTTTTTTACTTTAATATGTTGTACACGTCTGGGTGGTGAAAAAGATATGTTTGCTCAGAGATGATTTTTCAAAATGCTTTCATCATCATCATCAGTCTTTTAACGTCCGTCGTTCGACACAGACCTTCCCCAGGGTTCACCACAATTCTCTATCATGGGTTTCGCGGAGCCAGTATTTCCTGAATCTGTTTAGTTCATCTCTCCATATTGTGTTCTGTCAGCTTCGGTCCAACATATGATCTCTGGGGATCCAATTGTGAGTCGTGATGTCCATCAATTGTCTTCCATTTTTGCAACATGGCCTGCCCATTGCCATTTGATTTTTTTAATTGGTTTCGATGATGTCACGGACACCTGTTTTCTTCCTGATATACTGTGCTGTCTTGTGATCACTCCACCTAAAGTTGAGCATAATTATCTCATGCACACGTTGCATACTTCTCAGTTTCTAAGTCTGTCTCTTGGTTAGCTTTCATATTTCAGCTTTATCTTGTAGATCCGTCTCTTTGTTAGAAAAACTTAATTCATGGATAAATGTTTCCAAACATTTTAAAATTCTCCATTCTCCATGGTTACTTCTGAAACGTTTTTATTAAATAAAACTGTGTTTTGATAATCGTGGAATGTGAGACTCAATGAAATTAAATGCTCTGAAGATTTTTCAATAGAATAAATTCATTTCTCGGGGGATCCATGTCGTGAGTCGTGATGTCCATCGGTTGTCTGCCATTCTTGCAACATAGCCAACCCACCGCCATTTGAGATTTTTAATGGATTCTATGATGAATTAATACAGATGCTATGCATTTAAAATGTATGCAGTCTCCAAACGCAATAACCGAATAGCTCCCTCATTAGCTTTTGGTTTTCGTATAATCAAAGTCACACATTCAAAATGATAAGATGAAGATTTGTCCTTTTCAACAAAGAGAACAGAATATTTTAGGTTATGTCCCTTTTCACATTAAATGTACAAAAATGCAATGATATCAGTAAATCTTTAAGTATTATGATTATTTTCTATTATCAGTGTTTCCTTCACTTCTTCATGTCCTTAGTGGGACCAAAAAGCTTGGGACCAACTAAAAAATGTGGAGTAAGCACAACATAATTCACTTTTGAGACAATTATTGTTTTTTCTACCCGATGAAACAATGTTCTCTGAAGGAATCTTTCTAAAATGTTTATTGTATTATTTTTTTTTTTTCAAATCAGGAAATTTCTCAAAAACTATAAGAGTTAGACCCGTAAAACTATTTATATGTTTTGAATCAGCATCATCCAGGAAAGGTTCTTGTATCATTTGTTTGAATCTACATCCATGTTAGAGGATTAATCTTTCTTTTTCCAATGTCTCTTCTCACACAAATTCGAAAACTCCTATTCAAAGATTCATTTATTTATTTAAAACGATTGGCGCTCAATAGACATGGAGTTGGAAGCATTGAAAAAGTAATCAGCAGTCAAAATTCAAACTTCCACAGAGAAAGTTCAACTTTATTTTCTTTCAGTTTTACATGCTTTTAATCTATTTCATCTTCATGTCTTCAATAAATTTGTCTGTTTCGTGAATAAAAATTCAGGTTTCAAGGGAGTATTCTGTTTACGACGTACCTATTTCAATCTTGTTTCCCAATCGTCATAGGAAACCGTGAATGTGAATTTCTCTTTATCTCGTAATTGTGGCAGTGTAGTAATCATATATAAGTAAAGTGTGTAAAATAATTATCATTTGCATTCAAGTGTTCTTAGATTTGGATTTTACCAAGACATTGAAAGGTGTCTAGTATATTATGATATAAGTAGTGGTGCATGTACGTATGTATGGTGATCTTCTAATGTGTCAAGAACTACACGTTCCCAATAGAAAAAATAAAGTACTATATTCAGAATCAGTACGTCTCAATTCACCAACAGTAATCGGATTCTTCAACAAAAAATCATCCGTCTTTATGGAGTCTGTGTACGCATTGACCAGGAAAAAAATTCAAAGATTTTTTTTCTATTTTTAACTGGAATTTCCTAAAAGGCTATGGGTGTTAATCTCTCTCTCTCTCTCTCTCTCTCTCTCTCTCTCTCTCTCTCTCTCTCTCTCTCTCTCTCTCTCTCTCTCTCTCTCTCTCTCTCTCTCTCTCTCTCTCTCTCTCTCTCTCTCTCTCTCTCTCTCTCTCTCTCTCTCTCTCTCTCTCTCTCTCTCTCTCTCTCTCTCTCTCTCTCTCTCTCTCTCTCTCTCTCTCTCTCTCTCTCTGTTTTTATTTCATTTTTTGCAGGGCTTTGTTTTGTATGACTTTTGAGAACTATCAGGCAACCACTCCCGTACAATCCCGAGTCTTTCTTATCCATTACGTTTGTTATTTAATTTAGAATTAAAACTCTTATCGGCTCCCACAATTCCACACCGTCATTAGTTCCCATGGTTACATCGAAATCTCCAATTTCTTATCTACGTTTCTTTATTTGAAACTAAAGCAACCAACACCACTAATTAAACACACAGAGAAATAAAAGAGGAGGGCAGAAAAGATAAAACAATTATAAGCTTGGAAATCATCATCATCATCATCATCATCATCATCAGTCTTTTAGCGTCCGTCGTTGGAAATAGACCTTCCCCAGGATTTGCCACACTTCTCTATCAGGGGTGTCACGGAGCCAGTACTTTCTGAACTTGTCTAGCTCGTCTCTCCATATAACATTTTGCCGGCCTCGGTTGCGCATGTGGTCTCGAGGAATCCATGTTGTGAGTCGTGATGTCCATCGATTGTCTGCCATTCTTGCAACATGGCCAGCCCACCGCCATTTGAGATTTTTTTATGGATTCTATGATGTCTCTAACTCTAACCGGATGTACTGTGCTGTTTTGTGGTCTCTCCATGTGAGGCCCAGCATTATTCTTTCATGTGCACGTTGCATGGTTCTCAGCTTACGGGTCTGTCTCTTGGTTAAGTTCCATGTTTCAGCTCCATAAGTGACTATTGGGAGGATGCATTGGTTATATACCCTTCTCTTTAGGATTAATGGGATCTTATTATTTCTGAAGGTTGAGCTAGCTCTGCCAAAGGCTTGCCATCCTAGTGTGATTCTTCGCTTGATTTCTTCTTCTTTTCAGGATAATATCGATTGAAAATGTGTGCTTTGAGTAATAGAAAAATTGAAGATCATTCACGTCAGACAAACAGAATACCTCCCCATAAAAGAAGTAAAACAGTTTCCAATTGCAAACACAAAATTATACATTGAATTAGGGTAAATATGTATATTATGCACTATATACATAGATGTGCAGATGATTTTACACTTGTAAAATGTCGTCAAATCTATGCGAGTCTAAGTAGAATTCAAAATTCAATGTGGATAAAAGAAAAGTACTTTAGAGGGAAGAAAAGTTATAAAAACAGTTTGGAAAATCAACCATTACAAATAATATCAGATTAGAGAGACTTTAGTGTCGAATTCAATGATTAAATCAATTTTCAAAATCATATCTCCTCAGCAATAGCTAAAGTTATCTCCAAAATTGGTTGGCTTAGCAAAAATATCATATCAAGAGATCAATACGTTATGCTTAGAATTTATCAAGTAATAATACGACCACATTTTGAGTATAGAGTACAGGCTTGGACCCCCCATACCAGTTGGGGTTATTTGAAATTAATATTGAAATTAAAGACAGTACAGAGAAAATTTACCAGAATGATGTGGGATGAGAGAATCAAGTTATAATTATTGACTAGAAATGTTAGTCATGACTTCATTGTTTAAAAAGCGGACAACAGGAGACTCTATTGAAACCCATCGAGAATTCAACTGTTTAATAAGTCAGATCAGACTGGAAATTTACTAACTAGGTTTATTACTAAAGCAACGTCGCAAAAACAAATTGATTTTCTCTCCTCAAGAATTTTGAAATATTGGAATAGTTTACCATCTTATGTAAAACGTACTACAAGCATAAATAATCTTGAAAATAACTTAAAATTTAAATATGATGATAAAGAAAATAAATCGATGTGCAATATTCTGAAGTTTCAACTGAAACATATAGAAAAGTTTAGGAAGATTGAATAAATAGAATTTACCTGGTAGATGTTCCTCTGTACAGGTAAGATTGCACAATTTTTTTAAACATTTTTATAACTTGAATGAATGTATATCTTGATGTTCAATAAGTATTACTAATAGGAATTGTTTAATGGAAGACCCATAGAGACATTGTTTATCATTTGATTCTGTTCTGTTAGTCTGTGATACCTATGTCACATGAGTTCAACAATATCACATATGGGCACGAAATCTATATCAAAACCGTAACCCACAATGTGGACGACTTGAAACTGAATGGAAAAAATAATGAGCGTGCGTAAAGCCTTTTGGAGACTGTTTAGACTTAGTGACAATATTGAGATGGGGTTGAAACTTGATCAATGTGCAAATTCAACCTTTGAAAGGGGAAAATCGACCATTTCACCACCCATTAACATAGATTCAAATGCTGAGATCACGGAATTAGATCAAGAAGAAAGCTATGAATATCTGGATATAAATGAAGGTAAAAAGTATACAACGCAATAACGTGAAAGAGAAATAAGGAAAGAATACTAAAGAATAATAAGACTAATAATGAAGATGGAATTGAACTCGAAAAATAGGATCTCATCTCATCTCATCATCAATCTTTCAACGTCCGTCGTTGGACACAGACCTTCCCCAAGATTCGCTACTCATCTCTAGCATGGGCATCGCAGAGCCAGTACTTTCTGAATTTGTCTAGCTCGTCTCTCCATTTAATACTCTGCCGATACCTCGGTGCGTATGTCGTTCGGTTCCACCCTTGTTAAACAACAGAAATGGGAAGGATGGTGGATGTGTGATGCCATTGGGAGACATAACTACATTAAAAGAACACTATTCCAATCATTTTCACTAATTGCTAATGGCGTCATCATAGAATTTCTGTTTTTAAAAGAGGCCAAAAAAGGCTATTCACAGTTTGTAATAAAAACGATATTTGCAGAATATCTCAATATGTCTATCCTTCAGTCAACGTCTCTCTCTCTCTCTCTCTCTCTCTCTCTCTCTCTCTCTGTCTATGTCTCTGTCTGTCTTTTTCTCTTTATATATATACATATGTGCATACTTATGTTTCTTTGTATTTGTAAATTTAGCGTGCTCTATATTACAAATGAAATAGTCATAATAGATTTTTAATATTTTTTGAAAATTTTATACGGTATTTTGCTACATTCCGACAAATTGATTCAGTGTTCTTTCAACTTTACAAACGATTGATTAAATATTTTTATCGTTTATTTTCAAAGTAACGTTCTTATGCCTCCATCACGTCAGGTGACCTTTTCATTTGTTTCAACGTCTTTTAACAGATATTAAATTGATTATCACGTTGTGCAAGCTTTGGCTCTCTGGTTTACAAAGGAAACCATTAATAAATATTTTTTATATTGCATTTGATTCGTTCTTACATGAATACCATCATTTTTATGTTGTTGCTGGCTTTGATTTTAGTTTATGTAAGTCACCTGTCTGGTCTCAACCATAGACTTAAACCTGGCATCCTTGTAAGTTATGACAGTCCAGGCTTTAGAGAGGGAAAAAAGGGGGACAGGAATCCGACATACACAGACAATTCAATGCGTACAGTAGAGGTTAAAACTATTTTCTGTATTTCATATATGCTGGGCTTTCCAGTAATATGTCCTGCTGGCGTTTATAGTTCTATCAGTCAGTAAAGTTCCATGATATGGTCACATCTTTTGCCACTGTGACTGGTTCGAGTGGTGTTTGTACCAATTCTTAGCATACGGCGGAAGTGGGGGGTTATAATATCTGATGACATTCCAGTGTAGACATTGCCCAATTCTGTTGTATCTAATTTTATATTCATTTACTGCAAGGACCAACAGCCTTACCGCTACGTGGTTGATGATATTAAAACCAAATTAGACTACTGGATCTTATAGTGAATTATCGGCCTACACACTAGGATGACAAGCCTTTGGCAGAGCTAGCTTAACCTTCAAAAATAGGAATATCCCATTAATCCTAAAAAAAAGAAGGGTGTATAACCAATGCATCCTCCCAATAGTCACTTATGGAGCTGAAACATAGAACCTAACCGAGAGGCAGATCCCCAAATTGAGAACCATGCAAGGTGTACATGAAAGAATTTTGCTGTGCCTCACTTGGAGAGACCACAAGACAGCACAATACATCTAGGAAAAGACAAGAGTCAGGGACATCATAGAATCCATTAAAAAGCTCAAATGGCAGTAGGCTAGCCATATAGCAAGAATGGCGAACAACCGATGGACATCACGACTCACGACATGGATCCCCCGAGATCACATGTGCAACCGAGGCCGGCAGAATATTAGATGGAGAGACGAGCTAGACAAGTTCAGGAAGTACTGGCTCTGTGACGCCCATGATAGAGAAGTGTGGCAAATCCCGGGGAAGGTCTATGTCCAACGACGGACGTTAAAAGAATGATGATGATGATGATGATGATGATGATGATGATGATGATGATGATGATGATGATGATGATGGACATGAAAAGTTGATTGAGCTGCGAGTAAATAGAAGGAAAAGCTGATGTGCGAATGTAACCAGAGAGAAAAGATGGCGAATATCAAGAGGAATGGCCGGAGATACGAAAGAAACCAAACGATCTCGAAACCTCACGCAGAGAAGCGTATATGTTGAAGGAAGTATATGAAATCTGATATTTCAGCAGTAATTTTTAGTGATGAACGTAGAGCTATATCGGATGGACCTAATGGCTAGGTCCTTACCAACACGCTTTAGGAGACAATATGGAGTGAAATAACGTTCGGGACAGAATTGGAGGCAGTAAAATTATACGCCGTTTTGAAACAGATGATAGTATAAAATAAAAGCAGAGAAGTGTTATAAGTTCTTGGACAAGACATTTTATTCAGTGATAAAGGTTACAACTAGGAAGATTTAATCTAATAAGTGTATTCATACAGAACAATGCTTCTTAGGTTCTGCAAAGTTGACTATCGTCTACCTTGCCAGAAAAAGGTTTCAAACGCACCAAATTAAAGGAATAAACCCCAGACTCTACCAATATTAATACAATAGCGAATTATCACACCATTGAATACGACATTGGAAAATAATATTCAAGCAATGAAGATCTATGGGAAGCGATAAAAACTACTGCAAATAATGTTAAAGCTGAAAAAGTAGGGACGTTAACAAAATCAAAGGATGAAGGATTGATGAAGATTATAGAGAGCCAAAATCCCATAATAACATGTAAAATCATGAAATAATATATTCAGTTATGTGGGATATTGGATTGACCAAATATAAGATTCTCTGGCCTACATCATTTGAACTCATTTATGAATAAAACATTAAGTTACCCTTAGTTTGTTTTCATAATAAAACCAAACACCCCAAAGCAAGTTGTTGATATTTCTGATGAAAATAGATATTATATAAATAGGAGGCACTGTTCTAATGAATACAGCTGTTTCTTCAATATTTTACCAACATCGATTGGTTAATGCCAATTCATTGTGAAAATATCGACTTGTAGGATTAATCTGACATACTGTAGATAGATAGGTCATTGAAGTGTAAAACGTAGTAAAACGCCAAAATTATGCAACAGAGCTTAACAGACGTCATACTTTAAAAGTTAATGGTTTTTGATTACATCATTTGAATTGTTGTGTAAGCCAATCCCACCGAATTACTGAACTGTGGTTAAAAACAATCTTTGTTTGTGTCTCAATGAAAGTAGTTCTATACAACCACAAACATAGTAACTAGTGCTAAGTCATCATCATCATCATCATCACCATCATCACCATCCTTTTAATGTCCGTCGTTGGTCATATATCTTCCCCAAGATCTACAAACACCTTGATTTTAGACGCTGCTGCGCAAACATCTCTTGAACTAGTCATGCCGTCTTACTTTTTGTCAGCTACAATTTCGCATATATCTGGGCATCCACGTTCGTAGGAGACTACTGAGAGGACGCTTTGTTTGTAAATCCTCTTTTTCAAAACTGTTTGTCCTGGAATGTTAAGCTTTGTCAGCCGAAATCTTGTCAACCGAGGACTCCTCGTTTGATTTCTCTTTCTTTTAAGGGTTTCATTGATATTCTCTGTCTAAGGTAGATGTTGTAGTCTACTTTTTCAGCTCTGCATTTACGATTATTGATTGTTCTGTCTTTGTGTTCACCATGTGTATTGCATGTGACATTGGTTTTACTAAAAATTCTTGTGAAGACATACTCTCTTGCTTCTTTTGTTCAGTTCGTCTAACAACATCTGGATTTCATGAAAGTTCTCAGCAAAGAGAATGACATCCTCAGCAAATCCAGGATAATTTACTTATTTGCCATCAATTCTGATTCCAGTATAAATTTTGGAAGATCATTGCTAGTCGAGCTGTGAAGAGTTTGAGTGAAGTGGTGTCACTTTTCCTCAATACTTTTTTTCTTAACCGGGAGGACCCCCGAGTCTTCATGTAGCTCAACAAAGGAATCACTTAGTCGGTACATATGTTGTAGAACTCTGACATAGACAGGGTCTGTCCTTAGTATGATAGTGTCGATGACTTTCGTAGTCTACTTTCAGGCAATGGCCTGTATTCTTCTGTGTTCACTACTCGTTGATTCAGTAACTGGAGATGGTAAATGGTCGAGTAACTCCGGAAACCAGCCAGTTTCCATAGTTTTCATACAGCGTTTGGGCGATTTGGTAAGTGATCACTTCGGTAAAAGGTCTGTACATGTACTTGAGATGGTGATTGGTCTGTAGTTACTTAGATCCATTGGGTTCCTCTTTTTATATACTAGCATGATGATTTCGGTGTTCCAATCGTCCAGGACCTTACTCTGTTTGGGATATTCATTGATTAGCTGGGCTAATTTTCTTGTGATGACTTTACCAGCTTTTCCGACTAAGTTGATAGAGGTGTTATCTGGTCCAGTTTCTTTTCCTTTTTTTTTTTCATTCTTGGATGGAGTGCTTCCTCTCCCATGGAATAACCTCTAAGGAGTCTTTGAACTGATGGCTCGGGTCTTTCGCATCTTGGATTTGAATATGTGTCAGTCACATACAATCATATGAAGATAATTGCAAATTAAGTAAATCAACTGGCTATGGTATTCATATCATCGACTCCAACTTAAAAACCAAGACGCACAAGACACGGGCTATCAGTTCGAAGACATCCCAGAAGTTATACCATGGGAATAAAGTCAATCAACTCACGTTTTCGTCATAAGAAAGTAAACATCACACTTGTTTTTGCATATTATGTCATCACTGTGACTGATCGCCGATCGCACTGCGATTAAAAAGATGTTTTATGTAACGTGACTTGAACAAGTAGTCTAATAAGTGAGAACAGAATTGAGTCAGCATTTTTTTTTAAAGATTATCTGCTTGTATAAATGATGAAAAGCGAAAGACATAGACTGTTAACTTTTATAAATATCTTTCAGATAAGATATAAAATGAATTCAGTAATCATAAATAGATAGATGGATGGAGCAAGGTTGATATTTCAATATATGCAAGCATTGGTTTATCTTCTTATTATAATGGAACAAAAACAAGGCCGAGCAGCTTACAGTTGATTCACTGATAGGAATTGTCCACGATTTTATCACTCAAGTTGAGCATCGTCGAACCTGGTCAGAACATAATTGGGTGACCTCTCGGAAAAATAAAGTATTGTAAACAATTGCCGCCCTCGCGTACGCATGTGCCCCCCTCAACAATGAAAACTAATCTAGAACCACATTCTGCCCCCTGCGGGGAGGTAATTGATTAATTAAACAAAGAAGCTCCTGGCCATGTGCCAGACCAAGTGAAAGCTTGTAAATAAAGAAATAACAATACGGGCAAGTGCTATTTGGGGCGTTATAAACACTGCATAATTGTAAATTAATCCATAGTTTATGTACGTATAATTGTCTATACGCCTGGCCCCTTTCAGAGTTGGGAACGAGTGTAACAGCTTTTCACCACCTGGCAGTAAAGTAGTTAAGGGAGAGTGTTTACCCAAGGACTCAATCATCATTATGATCATCATCATCATCATCAGTCTATTAACGTCCGTCGTTCGACGCAGACCTTCCCCAGGATTCACCACAATTCTCTCTCATGGGCGTCGTGGAGCCAGTTTTTCATTCTTGCAACATGGCCTGCCCATTGCCATTTGAGTTTTTAATAGTTTCTATGATGTCACAGACACCTGTTTTCTTCCTTATATACTGTGCTGTCTTGTGATCTCCCCACGTAAGGTTGAGCATAATTTTCTCATGTGCACGTTGCATACTTCTCAGTTTGTAGGTCTGTCTCTTGGTTAGCTTCTAAGTTTCAGCCCCATAAGTGACTATCGGGAGAATGCATTGGTTGTATACTCTTCTTTTTAGGATTATTGGGATCATCTGGTTTTTGAAAGTTGAGCTTGCTCTGCCGAGAGCTTGCCATCCCAAAGTGATTCTTCGCTTGATTTCCTCCTCTTTTGAGGATCTCGTCGAGATTTGTCGTCCTAGATAGATATAGTGGTCTACCTTGCCGAGTTTTGCATCTTCTATCTCGACAGTTATGTTCTAATGCGAGACACAAGACATTTCTCTCAAGATATCTGAATATCTGATAGAGAGTAGATATGTAAATTCATTACTTTCCAAAATATATAAGAGCTGGGGAAGAAAAACCCGAATGACAATGGACTGGCTGCGTAGCAAGAATGTCAGACAACTGCTTGACATTACGATTCCCAAAATGAATCCCCAGTAACAGGCAGATTTTTGACCGGCGGAAAATAGGACGACGATTTAGGTGACAATTTAGACAGGTTCAGGAAATCTGTCATGAACAGATTTTGCGAATCTTCGGAAAGGTTTATGGCCAACGACGGACTTTTAAAAGCTGCTGCTGCTGCTGCAGATGATGATAATGATGAGCCTTAGACAAGATTCGAACTCAGAAAGCCGATCACATTCTTCTTATAAGCATTTCGCTACCACGCATATCTACATTTTACATATCCAATGTTGATCTACATGCCACTCACTGTAATAACTTGAGCTGACGGTATTAACGTATGAAAAGTAAATGATTGATATCATTAACAAGTCATTGAAACAGAAATAAAATACACGAGAATGATTATCACCAAAGTGCAGATGTATTCTGTGATTGATATTGTGACATAGTAAAAGAGAATTCCATTCATGCAACCGCCGAAGTATAAAAGTAGTAGAATAGTTCCATTCAATTTTTTATTTTTAAAAAAAACAACAAAATGTACTAAAAATAAAAACAAGACTGTTTTTAAAACTCTGTCTTTTAGTCAACAGAGAGCTATTGGCCAAGCTCATTATGATGCAAATCTCTGTTATCCACGTACATCAACTGCAATGTGCATACATAGCTATTGTCCAAGCTCACTACAATGCAAATCTCCAACACACACGTGTATAAAATACAATATGATTTGAAAGCTATATTCTCCAAGCTCACTTTAATGCAAATCATTATTATCCACATATATAAAATGTAATGTGCATACAAAGCTATTGTCCAAGCTCACTACAATGCAAATCTCCAACACACACGTGTATAAAATACAATATGATTTGAAAGCTATATTCTCCAAGCTCACTTTAATGCAAATCATTATTATCCACATATATAAAATGTAATGTGCATACAAAGCTATTGTCCAAGCTCACTACAATGCAAATCTCCAACACACACGTGTATAAAATACAATATGATTTGAAAGCTATATTCTCCAAGCTCACTTTAATGCAAATCATTATTATCCACATATATAAAATGTAATGTGCATACAAAGCTATTGTCCAAGCTCACTACAATGCAAATCTCCAACACACACGTGTATAAAATACAATATGATTTGAAAGCTATATTCTCCAAGCTCACTTTAATGCAAATCATTATTATCCACATATATAAAATGTAATGTGCATACAAAGCTATTGTCCAAGCTCACTACAATGCAAATCTCCAACACACACGTGTATAAAATACAATATGATTTGAAAGCTATATTCTCCAAGCTCACTTTAATGCAAATCATTATTATCCACATATATAAAATGTAATGTGCATACAAAGCTATTGTCCAAGCTCACTACAATGCAAATCTCCAACACACACGTGTATAAAATACAATATGATTTGAAAGCTATATTCTCCAAGCTCACTTTAATGCAAATCATTATTATCCACATATATAAAATGTAATGTGCATACAAAGCTATCGTCCAAGCTCACTACAATGCAAATCTCCAACACACACGTGTATAAAATACAATATGATTTAAAAGCTATATTCTCCAAGCTCACTTTAATGCAAATCATTATTATCCACATATATAAAATGTAATGTGCATACAAAGCTATTGTCCAAGCTCACTACAATGCAAATCTCCAACACACACGTGTATAAAATACAATATGATTTGAAAGCTATATTCTCCAAGCTCACTTTAATGCAAATCATTATTATCCACATATATAGAATGTAATGTGCATACAAAGCTATTGTCCAAGCTCACTACAATGCAAATCTCCAACACACACGTGTATAAAATACAATATGATTTGAAAGCTATATTCTCCAAGCTCACTTTAATGCAAATCATTATTATCCACATATATAAAATGTAATGTGCATACAAAGCTATTGTCCAAGCTCACTACAATGCAAATCTCCAACACACACGTGTATAAAATACAATATGATTTGAAAGCTATATTCTCCAAGCTCACTTTAATGCAAATCATTATTATCCACATATATAAAATGTAATGTGCATACAAAGCTATTGTCCAAGCTCACTACAATGCAAATCTCCAACACACACGTGTATAAAATACAATATGATTTGAAAGCTATATTCTCCAAGCTCACTTTAATGCAAATCATTATTATCCACATATATAAAATGTAATGTGCATACAAAGCTATCGTCCAAGCTCACTACAATGCAAATCTCCAACACACACGTGTATAAAATACAATATGATTTAAAAGCTATATTCTCCAAGCTCACTTTAATGCAAATCTCTATTATCCACATATATAAAATGTAATGTGCATACAAAGCTATTGTCCAAGCTCACTACAATGCAAATCTCCAACACACACGTGTATAAAATACAATATGATTTGAAAGCTATATTCTCCAAGCTCACTTTAATGCAAATCATTATTATCCACATATATAGAATGTAATGTGCATACAAAGCTATTGTCCAAGCTCACTACAATGCAAATCTCCAACACACACGTGTATAAAATACAATATGATTTGAAAGCTATATTCTCCAAGCTCACTTTAATGCAAATCATTATTATCCACATATATAAAATGTAATGTGCATACAAAGCTATTGTCCAAGCTCACTACAATGCAAATCTCCAACACACACGTGTATAAAATACAATATGATTTGAAAGCTATATTCTCCAAGCTCACTTTAATGCAAATCATTATTATCCACATATATAAAATGTAATGTGCATACAAAGTTATTGTCCAAGCTCACTACAATGCAAATCTCCAACACACACGTGTATAAAATACAATATGATTTAAAAGCTATATTCTCCAAGCTCACTTTAATGCAAATCATTATTATCCACATATATAAAATGTAATGTGCATACAAAGCTATTGTCCAAGCTCACTACAATGCAAATCTCCAACACACACGTGTATAAAATGCAATGTGTATTGAGAGCTATTGTCCTAGCTCATTTCAATGCACATCTCTATTATCAACGTATATAAAATGCAATGTGCATCTATATATCTTATTACAGCACGGTAAACTAGTTTGTGTGTATGTTGATGAATATGTAAATTCCATTTACAGACTCTCACCACTTATTTAACCTAATGTTATCATAAATTTCTTAGAATAAAAACTTTGCATAACTCAAACTTATAACACTCACTGTACCTGCACTAGAAATACACGAAAGATACAATTATAAAAAAAGTGACGATAAAAATTCATAAAATAGGTATATCAACCAGTACACGGAATCATTTCTGTTGTTTTAAAAAAAAGATATATTCGCAAATTCTTGAACAGATGGTGTCGCCCAGTTAGCATTCGACTAAATTAGTAGTTTTAAAACAAATAATACAACTTTCAGAAGAGTCTCTGTTGACCCAATGTTTGGATTTTGTAGGTTCTCTTTTAACTTTGAGAATATTCTAGTTTAATTTGTATTTGCTTTCAGTCCGAATTCGTCACAAGTCGAGGACAGTTTTGCAGAAATTATTTTCACTTTGTCCACAAACTAGGAAGCTCTTATTTTTCATTTTCATTAAAGCAATGTTTGATCAATTCAGGCCCATTAATACTTATATATCACGCGTCATGATACAGACAAGTAATTAAGTCAAACAGATACTTTTCGTACCACGGTCTCAGAATGACTGAGTGATAGCTAAGGGTTTAAATTAGTTGATACGGCATCAAAAGGCACGTTGTTCAATTCCCAGAACTTTGAAAGTATAGATGATGACTAATTATACCTGGCAGGTGAAAACTCTCTGATCCCTTAATTAATGCTGATGGAACACCTACAAAAAGAATCTGCACCATTCAGTGACAGAACATGAAAAAATTGACTGTAGTAAATAATTGGTGGGAAGATTTAAAATTAAATTCAAAAATGAATCTTTGAAATGACATACACAGTGCAGGTGAAGGAATTTTTCAAAATTCTCATATGTTTACATCTGCTCCATTTGAATTTGAAGAGTTTTTTTTTTTGGCTTTAGCATTAATGGCAGCTGTTTAGCTCAAATGTTGGAGCAACGCTACGTTAAAGCGATAGTCTTCCGTTGCTAGGTTCGATTCCTGCAGCAGCACCATTTTCTTTGTTTATTCTATTTCTGCTGTCTAGATCAAGTGATACATCAACCGTGTAATGACAGGGGATCGTTTCAGTTGAGGGTTTCTATAATACTACGCAATTTATAATCATATATATATATTGTTATTGGATGGATAGGTTAAATCCGACATAATGATGAAAAGATTTTATTGGCGATAAAAAAAACACATTAAGTGTGAATACGTATTCATTCTTTGATATGGGGTCACTTGTTACGAAACGTCTATTCACTAAGTATGTGCCCATCTCATCATCTATGAAAGATTTTACACACACACACATATGTATTTATATTCTTCAAATGCATACATATATATATATATATATATATATATATATATATATATATATGTTTACATGCATGTACATCATAAACAAAATTATTTTTATACAAATACTTGGGATTCATATAACCAGAACACACGCACACTGACATGCACATATATATATCTATGTGTATGAGTACTCGTGTATGCGTGTGTATGCATGTTTGTGTGTGTGTGTTACTGACACATGTAATTATACACACATGTATAAACCAATTGAAAGAATGTATAGCATCACACACAAACACATACACACCCATTTATTTAATTATATATATATATATATATATATATATATATATGTGTGTGTGTGTGTGTGTTTGTGTGTGTGTATGCATATGTGTGTGAGAGTGTGTGTATATATATATATATAGAGAGAGAGAGAGAGAGAGAAAGAGAGAGAGAGAGAGAAAGAAAGATTTAGGTGTAATGGATCAGCAAGTGGTCAGGTCTCAGGTTTCACCAGGTTAATCTGATAACGAGAGATGCTTTGTACGTAAAAAGATAAGTTATCACGAAGAGCTGAATAAATGACTGAAAAAAAAATCGGATAGAAAAGGCACGTTTGCTACTGTCTATATTTTTGAATAATCATTCCAAGTGTTGTTCATGTTGTTCAATTCTTTTTAGTTTCTTTTGTTACAAGCGCGACGGTTCGATTGATCACTTATACGGCCTTAATGCAGTTTACAATCCATAAGGATATTAAAGAGTATCTTTTCAAATGGAATTAATGATTAACAGAAAAGGATTCGTGGCTAATATCCTATTGAAAACCAACGTCGCGAATGATTCAAATAGACAAACAAATACTATTGGAATAAACAGTGGATTACCATTGAGTTATTAAATAATATCCGCCACGTTTTCTTTGAATAATCAAACGTAGACTGATGAATTATACATGCTGATCATCATCATCATCATCATCATCATCATCATTATCATCATCGATCTTTCAACGTCCGTCGCTGGACATAGACCTTCCCCGGGATTTGCCACACTTCTCTATCATGGGCGTCGCGCAGCCAGTACTTTCTGAATTTATCTAGCTCGTCTCTCCATCTAACATTTTGCCGGCCTCGGTTGCGCAAGCGATCTCGGGGGATTCATGTCGTGAGTTGCGATGTCCATCGAGTGTCCACCATTCTTGCAACATGGCCAGTCCACTGCCATTTGAGCTTTTTTTTTTTGATTCTATGATGTCCCTGACTCTAGTCTTTTCCCGGATGTACTGTGCTGTCTTGTGGTCTCTCCATGTGAGGCCCAGCATAATTTTCTTGTGTGCACGTTGCATAGTCCTTAATTTGCAGATCTGTTTTTTGGTTACGTTCCATGCTTCAGCTCTATAATAATAATAACCATTCGCTTGAAGAAGCCCTAAAGGGCAGAAACATGTGTAGCGAATCCATTTTTCACTACATATATATGTATATATATATTACAAATGATTTAGTTCCGACACAAGGCTACTCGTATGGAGTACCCAATGAGGACTAGACCCTCTCCCTAGTATTAATTACCTGCGAGACCAGCTTACTAACAAGTGGACTACAATGTGGCGCCAAAAGGTGGGTGGGTGCATGTGTGTGCGTGTGTGTTATGAAATAGTCACTTCCGGAATCAAGACAATCCCACCTTTTAGATAATTCGATATCCCCCAAAAGTATCACGTATGTATATAAAGAAACCACCTGGATACACCTGTCAACTGATTTTGCTCGTTAGATCACACTTCACATCTCACTATTGGATAAAGGAAAGCCATGCAGCCGACATTATTCAGAGTGTTACTCGCGGGAGTTCTACTGGTGGGTAATCTTACAGTATAATTCTCTTCTCTTTTTTTTACTCTTTTAGTAATTTGTGGAAGGGGGAATTGCGGAATTACTTTGTTTGTATTAATTCTGTAATGAACTGTGATATCGTTGCTCCTTTTGAAGAAAAGACATTCTCTCTTAAACTGCTTTTAATATTTCTTACTAATTGTTGGGTTGACTGAATGATTGAAGTGCCATACAAAAAACCCATGAAAAAACTTTACCTATCAATCGATTTTCCAATTTTTTACATTTGCTTTAGACATAAGCAATTATACCTTTCCTCCCTTTTAGTCACGATAGTATCGCTTGTTATTATTTCTATTAAGCGTATTAATTATGATAATTATGATTGAGTTTTCACTCCAGAAGCAATAGGAGATCAGATGACAGCAAGTCTTCTCAATACTCCTCGAGTCTCCTTAGTATTCTGGCAGACCTTGGTGGTGCCATCGTCTGGATAGCCTCAGTTCTTCACTGTATTACAATTTCCTCCGGCCTTTTTTCTCGAGGGCTCCATCCAGTACTGGCGATACAGTCAACCTGATGTTCCATGATTTGACTTACGTCAATCTTTTCACCTTTTTTCAACTTCATCCTGTGGCCCGCCGAGACAGCGAAACATTTCACTTGATATGTGCTTTTCTGTTTATTTACTACCACATGATCTTCTTCCTCTCCTTCTTCTTCTTTATTATTATTATTATTATTATTAGGATTATTATTATTATTATTATTAGGATTATTATTATTATTATTATTATTATTATTATTATTATGCAATCTCACACCAGTTGCTAGGTGGTTACTGCTGGAGGTTAAGTGAGAGCAAGTCTCCTCAAGTCTCCAGCCTTCCTCTCCTCATTCTCATAGACCACAGTAATAATGTGGTTCACAGTTTCACACCAGTTTCCCAGTGGTCATCGCTGAAAGCTGAGTGACAATAATTCTCCTCGCCTATCACGCTAGTCCTGAGGTTCACATCTCCGCTTTCATTTTCCTTCCTCTTTGAGGACACTGCTAAGATTTAGTGTTGCAGTCCTTATATTTATAGCACTTTCCTCAGTATCCGTGCAGTTCCCTAACAGTGCTGTGGTCTGTACTGTCTAAATCCTTCCTTTTATACCGAGCTCCTCCAGTCTCACCCTCAGTGTCTTTGTGACAGTTCCTAGTGCGCCTATTATTACTGGTACTAGCCTGACTTTCATGTTCCACATTTTCTTCAGTTCTCTCGCTAGATCCTAGTATTTTCCTCAGATTTTCACTCTCCTTCCTCTTAATTCTATGGTCTGCAGGCATAGGCACGTTTATTATTTAACTGGTTTTCCTCTTCCTGTCTACAATTACCGAGTCAGATCTTCTTGCCTAAATGAGGTAGTCGGTTTGGATGTCAAAGTCCCAGAGTAATTTGTGGTTGCCATTCTCCAGGGCTGTCTCTAGTTTGTGTTGGTATCACTTTCCGTATGGTTAAATCTCATTTGTTTACTAAGTTCCCAGTGTATCACCGTTGCTAATCTATCGTGTCTGTGTTTATACTCCTTCTGGGCGAGTTGACAACATTCACTAGTTATGTGGTTTACGGTCTCATCTCTTTCACTGCACAGGCGACACTTGCTGTTTGTCTGTGTTCTGTCGATTTTTGTTTTGATATAGTTTGTCCTAACGCATCTGTTTTGAGCTGCCATGATGAGCGATTCCGTTTTTCTCTTCAGGTTCCCTTTTCGTAGCCATTTCCATGATTTTTCGTCTGCCACATCTTTTATCTTTACGTGATGGTCACAGCTGGGGACTAAGTGAAATCAAGCCTCCTAAAGTTTCCAGTCCTCCTCTTCACACTCTCACAATACACAGCAGCGCTGTGGTTTACAGTTCCAGACCAGTTGCCTGGAGGTTATCGCTGGAGACTGAGTGACAGTAAGTCTTCTTGGGACTCCAGCCCTTCTTTCATATCTCCCTCAACGGTTGCAATAGCGCTGTCTTTCTTTTTGTTTTTTGCTCTCCCCTTCTCCCAGTTAGGCCACTGCTAGCAGCTTGGACTCGTAGATCTCATATTTCTGGCATTTTCCTCAGTTTTTGTGCTGTTATCTGTATAGTCTCGATCCTTCCTTTCATCCCTAGTTCCTCCAATCTCACTTTCAGTGTCTTTGATACGGTTCCGTGTACACTTACTATTACTGGTACTACCTTGACTTTCATGTTGCATACCGTTTTGTGCTCATTTGCCAGGTCCAGGTATTTTCCCCACCTTTCCACTCTCTTTCCTATTTACTCTATAGTTTGCAGGCGTGATTAGGTATATATATATATATATATATATATATATATATATATATATATATATATATATATATATATATATATATATATATATATATATATATAATGCTCTTTCATAGGAATTGTGCACTCTGTTGGATGAGGAATTTCTGTGTGTAAATGATATATCGCTTAAATTCAGCCTTACTGACTGTCCAGTTCCGTAGTCCAGAGGTAGGATATCGGCCTCCGGGTCTGAAGTGAAGGTTTCAATTCTCGTGGTACTTGATGGGATAATTGAAAGTCTAGAGATGTGATACATGGAAATAGCTATCTGTGGATGACACAATATCCATATATATATATAAAGATAATGTTTTCCTCTTTTTGTCTACGATTACTAAGTCCAGTCTTCTCTCTCGGATAGGTGGCCAGTTTGAATGTCCAAGTCCTAGAGTAATGTATGACTCCCATTTTCCAGGGCTGAAGATTTTTAGCCCTCGTCTCCACATTCTCAGTCCACAGCAGGGCTGTGGTTTACAGTTTCACACCAGTTTTTCGGTGGTTATCACTGAAGGCTGTGACAGTGAGTTTCCTCAGGTCTTCAGCCCTCCTCTAATCTCTCCCTAACCTATGACAAAGTGCATCGGTTCGCACTTCCATCACCATTTGTGTGTGTGTGCGTGGGTTGTTTTGGGTTTTTTGAGGAGAGAGAGGGTTTTTTTTCCATTTTTCCCCTGTTAGACCATCGCTAACAACTGGGGTCGTAGGTCTTATGTTTCTAGCTCTTTCCTCGGCACTCTTGCAGTTCTTAGCAGTGCTGTGGTCTGTACAGTCTTTATCCTTCTTTTTACTCCTAGTGCCTCCAATATGGCCTTCAGTATCTATAGTGCCGTCCAGAGTGCACCTATTATTACTAGTACTACTCTGAGTTTCATGTTACACACCTTTTTCTGCTCATTTCCCAGGTCCAGGTATTTTTCCCATCTTTTCATTCCTATTTACTCTCTGGTCTGCTGGCACGAGCACGTCTACTTTATTTTCGCATGTTTTCTTCTTCTTGTTTACGATTACCAAGTCCTGTATTCTCGTTTGGATGAGGTGGTCCGTTTGGATGTCAAAGTCCCAGTGTAATTTGTGACTTCCATTCTCCAGGGCTGTCTCCGGTTTGTGCTGGTACCACTTTTCCGTATGGTCGATTCCCATTCGTTTTCTCAGTTCCCAGTGTATCATTGCTGTTACTCTATCGTGTCTGTGCTTATACTCCTTCTGGGCGAGTTGACTACATTCACTAGTTATGTGATTCATGTTTTCATCCTTTTTCCCACATAAGCAACATTTGCAGTTTGTCTGTATTCTGTCGATTTTTGTTTTGATATAGTTTGTCCTAATGCATTTGTTTTGGGCTGCCATGATGAGCAAATCCGTTTCTCTCTTCAAGTTTCCTTTTCGTAGCCATATTCATGATCTCCCACCTGCAACATTTAGTTTCCGTCTTGTGAATTCCTCGTACAGTTTTTTTCTTTTCCCAATTTTCTTTCCTTATTTGCAATGCAGCTCCATTGTTTTCTCCGTTTTTGTTATTTCTAGACCTTCTATGCTGATAAGTCCTCTGCTGCTATCTTTTCCCTTCACATACAGTCTATCCGTGTCATCGCTGGGGTGTAGGGCCTTGTGCATTTTCATAAGCTTTCTTCCTGTGACCATGTAAGGAATAGTCATGAGTATCTAACTATCGATACAGCCCATGTGTTAATTCCTTTTTATCAGATTCCTGTTATTTTGCATGGTCTTTAATGTTTTCGTTATCCTCCTAGAGAATCCTCTTTTTATTTTCTCTTTCATTTTTTCCCGTTTTATTGCGTTACATTCGAATACTTCCTTGTATTTGTTTCAGTCTTTAGTGGTCAATGCTCTAATATTTTTGCTGTCCAAGAGTTCGATTCCATCATTATTATTCCTATTATCATTATTACTATTATTATAATTATTATTATCATTACTATTGTTATTATCATTGTTAAGATTGTTATCATCATTATTATCATTATTATTGTTATTAATATCATTAATGTTATTATTATCATTATCATTTTTATCATTATTATTTTTTTTTTATTATTGTTATTATTTTACAGGGGTTCCTCACGCGAACCAGCAGCAGTAAGTGTAAGTATACCATGGAATAAAGTGTATACTTACATTTTTATCATTGTCTATTTTCTGGTAGATTGATATGATATTATTAATAGTGACAAAAATAGCATTATCCCGGGGGCCTCAACGTCATGCTTTTATCAATATTTATTTGTAGTGTTTACATGAACCATATCAAACAGCTTTCACAGGAAAACAAGTTACAGCAAGTATATTCAATATATTCTTGCTGATTTAGTAATGCTCTCGTCTAAATGTCGTCTCTTCTTCTTCCGACTTTCAATCCTTCCAAATCTTCATGAGAATCCCGATTTCCCCAATTTTTCAATTCTTTCCAGCGTTCTACGGGAGGGTTCCGAACGGAACCAATAATGGTAAGATATGTTGCCTTCATATCTCACTCTTTATTTTAGTTCTCTGGAAAGATCTGGGTATTGTTATCATGATTAATTCTATCATCAAAGCATGTGTATGCCCATACGAGCTGTCAAGGGGTTTACTTTGAATATTGAGTGACATCAAGTCTCTTGAAGTCTCCAGCACCTCTCTCAGTATCCTTGCAGACCCAGCAATGCTGTCGATCTTTTTGATTCAGCCGATCTCGATTCAACAATTATTTTCCCTAATAATGGACACTCTCATTTTCTTGGCTTGTGGGTCATAACACAGAACTCTTCTTGTAGGAAAAAGGGGTAAAATTTTGCCGAAAAATGTCTTTCTGTGCACCTTTTCAAACTACTTTGAATATTGAGTGACATCAAGTCTTTTGAAGTCTCCAGCACCTCTCTCAGTATCCTTGCAGACCCAGCAATGCTGTCAATCTTTTTAATTCAGCCGATTTCGATTCTACATTTATTTCCCTAATAATGGACACTCTCATTTTCTTGGCTAGTGGGTCATAACACAGAACACTTCTAGTGGGGAAAAGGGATAAAATTTTGCCGAAAAATGTCTTTCTGTGCACCTTTTCAAACTATGCAGTACTCCCAGTAAACGAATTCGGTATTTATTTGAAAAAAGAACGAAAGAGACATCCCAATTCAAATATATCCGTGAATTCCTCCATTCGGATTAACGAGTAAAACATATCGAAACAAAAAACAATTCATGACTGACGTCTTATAAGCATGATCACCAAGATAATCCTAATCTTTCCTGCTAGCGTTCATTATATGTAATGGATTTGAATGTTCACATCAGATTATTTCTATCATTATCATTTAATTCTTATTACACTCTTTAATCAGGCTTAATTTATTGATGCTTTCCTTGTCAAATCTGTGCTTCAATAATAATTTCTTATCTTCAACCGAGTCTAAAGGATATATTTCTTGAAATGTGATTTCAATGCAATTATAACGTTTTAAACAAATGCATTCCATCCACTATGAATTATTTTTATTTCTATAATGTTCTCTGTGACAGTTATTCGGAACTAGTTAGAAAACTACCAAAATAGAAAAGTACCAAAATTTTCAGTGATACTTCGTTACAAGAATTTTCTTTTCTTTTCAAACCTTTCAGTAAAACCAAAATTAGAATGTTTGGGACTTCCGGCGGACATTGTGTTTGTTCTGGATTCTTCGTCCAGTATCTGGGGGCCACATTTCCAAAAACAATTACGTTTTGTCACGTTCATGGTTGACAAACTTGACATTGGTATGGACCCTGAGCAGGTGAGTAAACTATGAAATTACTTAATTGACGATCTCTGATAGAAAAAGTAGCCTCCATAAACAAGGGAGGTAATTGCTATCGATTGATTATTCTATTACAATTGTTTTATTCCGTTTTCTTTTTTGCTTCATATGTCTATCGACTGACCTTGTGTTTCTTTCGCTTTCATACTTATGACATGAAACAATACCTCATATTCCACTTCAATGAATATTAGACGTTACATGATGTCTGCAGCGATTATAGAGTCTCCAAGGGAATTTTCTTTTATATTTTCGTATTAGATAGTTTAATGTTTTAATGTTCACATTCAGATATCGTTGTTGAAATATCCGTGTTGGGAAAATTAAAAATATTCAGTTATCATTACGTGTTGTTTATGATTTGTAACTATTGATTTGTTTGTTTTTTCCTCATTTACTTTAGGTGAGAATAGGAGTTGAAATCTTCAGCAGCTCAGCTCATGTGAAGATTGACTTGTACGAATCGGTTGACAAAGAAACATTAAAATCGAAAATCAGTCGAATTAGCCGACTGCTTGGAAATACCAATACTGCAGATGCTCTCAATCAACTGAAGGAAACCATGTTTAAACCAGAAAAGGGCTCGAGACCTGGAGTGAAACAATTGGCCATTATTCTAACAGACGGCGCCTCAACAGACAAAGAAGCAACTCAGGTGGCGGCCAAAGCTTGCCGAGATTCAAACATCCAACTTTTTGCCATCGGAATCGGACATTCTATCAACTTCTCCGAATTGAGAGGAATTGCCAGCGAGCCTAAAGATAAATTCGTCTTCCATGCCCCTAGTTATAGAACCTTGGACCAAATCAGGGATAAAGTTGTTCATCAGACTTGTCACACAAGTAGGTTTCATTGAAGTTCAATTGTGAGCATGGGGTGTTCTAGTAAGCTAAATGCTCTTTGGACCGAGGGTGAATGTAATCTAGATGATGTCCGGTTAAACCACTTTTCTAATCATTTGACTCTACCCAGTGCCTTAAACAGTACGAGTAGCCCTCAGTTAGGTTGAACATGGGTGCAAATTTCAAATATAAATTCTCCTTTCACTAAAAATGTGGGGTCCTTGTTGGTTCTAACCTCCATATTAATGATCTGATTTCCATCAATTTTTATGTGATACTTAAAGTCTGATTCGCTCAACCAAATTTAAAGTACATACTCAATGGAACTGGACGAATTTTTAAAATTAATTATATACGGTACCACGGGGGAAAAAGATTAATTTTGTCGGTTGGTAGTGCAACTACATAAAGATATAAAAAAATTTAAAGCCTCTTTAATGGAGCAGGAAGAAAAAACGCCATTCAATGCTGTATGGTCGATAGCTTTCGCTTTATTAGAAATGTTGATTGGGAGAGATTAAAAAAGGAATAAGCTTCCTTATCTCGAGTTATCAAGTTCGAACAAGAGGCAAAATTTACTTATTGTTTAGTTTAAACAAGGCTTCATTATTTCAAATAGTCAATTTCGAAAAAAAGAGACAAAGTTTACATATTTCAAATCGTCTACGCCGAAAAAGGGACGAGGCTTTCTTTTCCCGAATCATGTTCAGACGAGGGACGATTTTTATTTCTATCATATCGACTGGGTTGGACAACGAACAGGGCTTCTTTACTTCAAATCCTTTGGACAACACCAACGACATGTGCCGCAGTGTCCACGCAAGGTACTTAAATCGCTGGGTACTTGAAATAAATTTCCAGCGAATGCTCTTCGACTATGAATGTTACAGTGAATACTAACTTTATGTAAGCGTTTCCTTGACGAACCGACCTCAGCCCAAGACATGTACTAATTTGAGCATGTGATTCACAACGCATACTTGGTTACATGATTAGTGTCACTAAATATGATAGAAAGGCCTTTGATCACGCCATCCATAACATTCTTTGGTCAAACTACGTCGCTGAATAGTAGTCATCAAACGTGGCAAAGTGTTCTATCTTTATATATATATATATATATATATATATATATATATATATATATATATATGCGTGCGTTTGTGTGTTTGTTTGCCTGTTGTTTTGTTTCTTTTTTGTTTTAGCACCGCTGGCCATACCGTTTTGTCTATAGACTTACAAATTAGCATCAGTACTTCACGAAGCCACTTCTGAAAAAAATAAGCTTTTTTGACCTATTTCTGTAGGGTCTATTTGTTTGGATTTTCCAGCGCTCCTGGCCATGCGATTTTGTCCATAGACTTAAAAATCAGCCTTTGTCTTTCACTAGACCCTTCCTTGACATATTTTTTGATTTTAGGGAGAATGGCTTTTATTACTTTTTTCTTTGTCTGACACTGGTGAGTTTATTGATAGCATCAAGATTTGCCAGGAGATGTTCATTACTCTATTTTCGTTGTTTTCCAATGAAAAGCGCCGGTGATGTCATAAATAGAATTAATTCTGACCATATTCATTCGTCGATGAAGATTTTTTTACATTACTTAATTCAAATTTTGATGCTACAGTTGATCAATTATTGACGAGTATAAATTTATATGATTTGATTATAGCGTTTTCCTTTAACCAGTCGATTCTGTTCCGATATCTTACGCTACATAACATCATAGACTTTTTTAGGGTCTGAGAACAGAAGAATTCTCATATAGATTAAGTCATTTTTTACTAATTGATTTACGCCATAACTGACTTACAAAGGGTTTTTTTACGAGAACGTCTTACTTTTAGATATCAGAGGAGAACTTTACGAGAATGTTTTAAATACAACACGTGAAGTTTTATAAACATATTAGTGCACCATGTTGAAAATTAGAAATTTTTTTTATCCATTCTCACAGGATCATATGTTAAATCATAAAATCGTTTCAATTCTTCCAGTAGTTACATATCGATCCACGACCACACCGATGCCGAGTGTAAGACCAAGTACGGATCAGTTGATAACTGCGGAGGAAAGCGAAAGAGGTAAGATCTATTTTCAAGTTTTGTAATATTATCATATTTGACTGCGCACAGAAATAGTGATCATGTTGACGTTTTTTTAAGCAAACAAAAATATCTCTAAAGATTTATTTTGAAAAAACAGGTCTTGTTAGTCGATAAATACCAAGCTCTCACGTGACCAACGTCTTTCAGTAGCATGCCTTGTTGGGTGGCGATCAATTAAAGGATTGGAAAAAAGGGGAGGTCAATGAATAAGTTACTTTTGGCAGAGATCACTAAAATTTGTTGTTTCATCCACGGGAGAAGAATGCAATTGTATAAATCTATTTAGCTCTACCGAAGATTTCGCATGATATTTACTTATTTTATTTCCTAAATCAAATCAAATCATCCTCAGTAGACCGGTGAGGCACTAGGACCGTTTATGGCATTTCTAGGCTCAATGAGCTTACTTGGCAGTGTCCGTCTCCTCTCCAAGTAACATGTGAGAGGTTGTACTCGATTACATTGTACGAGCAACCCGGAAAATTCAGAGAGGTTGATGTCTTTCCCAAACGGCTTTAGTGCAAAGTAATGTATTCCAGCCGGAATTTGAATTAACCGTTAGGAGAACTCTGCACTTCCTAAGCTCAGCTTAGTACGGCACGAGTACATATGGAGTACGCCAGTCTTCCAGGTGGACTTCCTACTTTTAAAAAAGTCATCATTCAAAAATTTGGCTTGCGTAGGTATTGATAGCAGTCCTCTTACACTGGCAAGAAATGCATAAATATTCAACAACGAAGCAAGCTATCAGAGTATCTTATATACATTTTGCACAAAAAGGTTATTAATTCATCTACACAAACTATTTATTTCATTTATATTACTACAGAGGAAGATAATGTAATTAAACGGTCATTGTTATCATGGTCAGTTGACTCCGAAATCTTTATTTAAAATTGATTCTTGATTATCAGAAATATCTATAAAAATTTTGCTAAAATAATATGTAAATTTGTTAATAGTGATGAATTTCAAAAGAATGAATTCATAACAATGAATTTGAATTGTTCCGATTTCTATGTCTTTTGAATGTTATCAGCTGTTTATTGTTATCACGCGTAATCAAACTGATCACAAAGAGTGGCTTCCTCTGTATACACATATTAATTGTACACTATCTCAGCCACTTCTTGGCTGGGATAGCTGTGTATTGCCTATTGGTCCCTATGGATAGAGTTCGATCCCAGGTAAAAGGCCAGAATATCAAATGATAATTTTCAAAGTAGGTAGGTAGGCTCTCCTTACTGAGAAGTTTTGTGCTACACTGCTCTTATACCCCCACCCCCGTTTTGACCTTTGCCAGACTAGCTGGAGCTTAATATATACCAACAACAAAAACGACTATACTTACAAAATTTCATTTCTTTTAATGTGAAACGAATAAATTATCAGTTAAGTGTTTAAATAATTGACATAAACTATCATTTCTGTCAAAGAATGACTTATATCCATTTTTTCTTTCTTTATAGCCTGCAGAAATGAGAGAGCTGATATATTTTTTCTCTTGGATTCTTCGTCAAGCATACTAATCGATGAATTCAGCAAAGAGAATCACATCATTGAAGACATTATTAATAAATTTGATATTAACTGCACAAAGACCCGAGTGGCTGTGTCTATATTCAATCATAAGTTTATTTCCGTGTTGAAGTTCGACTCTGGTGAGGACAAAGTAGAATCCTTGAAAAAGATTCGAAATATCAAGTGGACGGGAAGAGCAACTAAGACCGGCAATGCCCTTAACTATATAAGATACGTCTTCAACCATGCTTCACGCCGCCCTAGGGTAGAGCGTATTCTCATTATATTCACCGATGGGATGTCAATTGATCATGAACAGACTTCAGCAGAGGCCAAGTTGCTCCGAAATTCTGGTGTGAAGATCTTTGTAGTTGGAATCGGACCGAAAGTGGATAAGAATAAACTGCTGGACATTGCAAGCCAACCGCCCAGAGAATTTGTGTATACCTTCGACACTTATGACATTCTTCTTTCAAAATCTGGACTTCTGACCTACAAAGTTTGTACAGTCAACAGAGAAAACCTCAATGGTGAGTAACGTTTACTTCTTTCGTATACACGAATCATATAAGTTTACATAAGATTATCGGGTGTTTAAAAATATTTTGTGGGCTTCCCTTGTATTTGATAACTTAAATAACCAATGGTGTTAGAAAGCTTCCTGACATTTCGGTGAAATGGTAAGACACGGTTCTTACTTCGTATAGGAAATATCTTAGTTAATTCTTTTTGGGGATTACGTCAGAACGGAATATTGAAGGAAGGTAAAATCACCAGATTCACTACAAGTCTCCCTGATCGCATTCCAATATTTCGTTCATTTTATTTTAGAGCCTTTCTTCTCAATTCTGGAATTCCGGCCGTCAGGTTCGACAATTTCTCAACATCAAATTAAATCAAACATATTTTGCTGTTTACATTAAAGCCCTCAATTTGAATTCTCCAACACTTCATAATGTTACAATTTTACAAGCAATCGTGGCTATTTTGGTCAAGTCTTTTTCATTCAATCATTTACATTTGTAAATTGCCTCATCAGAATGGTTGTACAATGATTTTACATCTGATTTCTTTTATTACAAAATAAAATCAATAATTAATGAACATTTACTGATTAACAAATTACCCAGTAATTTACACTCGTTTAAGTATTGAGTATTGGTTACCTTTCTTCATTTCATTGTTTTATTTTGTCACAATGATCGAGCATTAGTGCTCCCCAATTGTCAAAGTCAGTAACGTGAAGTCTGAATTGAGAAATAGCTCCTGACGAAAAATATGCTCGTTTTTCATTCATAATGTATTGAAAATTTCGGCCAACTGAACCTATTAATAAATAGGGTTCAAATCTACAATACGTTTCACCAGACATACACGCCATGGTAATAAGACTGTAGAATTTTGCCCTGTCTAGTTATAGATTTCTGTGACAGCTCCTGGTGAATCAAATCCGTGTTCAAATCTCAATGGATACTTTATTTTGACTTTACGCTACTGATTTTAACGGATGGGAAGCACGTTAAAAGAAATGACACGTCAAAAATTACGATGAAAATACTAAATCTCTAAAATTCTAATAACGTAAGATGATCAAAACCATTTCTCCGTTCAATTTTCAGTCTGTGATGTTGCACGGTCGACAGATTTGGTATTTATGGTCAGTAAAAATCGTTTGGGACAAGAGAAAACCAATCAAATTCTAAATGCGTCAGCCGAA
Organism: Thysanoteuthis rhombus; assembly: GCA_963457665.1. NCBI lineage: Eukaryota > Metazoa > Mollusca > Cephalopoda > Oegopsida > Thysanoteuthidae > Thysanoteuthis > Thysanoteuthis major. The sequence continues at coordinate 35,422,245 of OY735231.1, read as the reverse complement.
GTCATAAAGGTAGTTGGAAGTAATAATGCTTTCAGCTATGGCATAATTTTCGATGACTGCCTGCCCACTAAAAACTTTGTGATTGGATCTATCACTGACAAATTTCAACTAATCAAAGATATCGTCGATTCCAAGTATAGCTCTTTGAGCTCGCTTCTTGGAAAACTACAACTAAACATATTTCCGAGGAGATTCTGGGATGCTCGTCAAGTGGGATTACTATTTTTGGACAATACCATCGACCTGAATGACCCCGGAATCATATCACAAATTAGACGAACACATTATGAAAACATCCAACTCTATGTGGTCGTTATTGGAGATGGCATCGATATAAGTCGTGTGCAAAATGTCCTTGTTCCCAAAGAACGAATCATTATCCTTTACTCTTATGGAACCCTACCATCCTACCTGCCTTTCCTGCTTGAAAAACGGCTTTGTAGTCCTCGATGGGCACATATAGAAAATAAACCTTCTTTACAGTAGACATTTGATCGTATGAAGTTATTCTTGGTATATTTTTCTACTCTCATTTACAGAGTAATTGACTTTCCAATTTTTTCATCTGCTCTGACGCGAAAATTTGGGGAAGGTAAGACATGAAAAGTTTTGTCAAAAAAAACCCAAAAAAACTTGTGTCCTTTATTTCGTGGCGGAGTGATATCCAGAAATGTGTGATATGCCCGGACGCATACTACAAAGAACAAGAAATGGACATGTTTGTTCAGACAGAATGAATGATGAATTATGTTATATTATTTAAAAACTTACTTGAAATAATCTCCCGCTGTTACTCGGCTGATATATCACTAATGAATTAACCGTGTAACGACGGGAAATCATTTCAAATGAGTTTCTATATAATATAACGCAATTTTTAGACACACACGCGCTCACACACACACACACACACACACACACACACATATATATATATATATATATATATATATATATATATATATATATATATATAATTCACTACATGTCAGAGAAATTCATGGCGTTCTGGAAATTTTAAAAAATGTTGAAAAATGAGTGTTTCTATTTCCTACCCAAGTGTCTCCAGACATATATCCGTTGAGACACGGGAAATGATCAGAAACCAGACGGGTGATCAGATTGATCATCATCATCAGTCTGTCATTGTCTATCATCAGACATAGACCTTCCTCAAGATTCGCCAGACCTCTCTATAATGGGCATCACGGAGCTGGTACTTTCTTAATTCATCTAGCTCATCACACCATCTCACTTCCTGTCAGCCACAGGCTCGCACCTGATCTCTGGGGATCCACGTTGTGAGTTGTGATGTCCTGAAGTTATCGGTCATTCTTACAACATGTCCAGCCTATCACCATTTGTGTTTTCTAGCAGTTTCTATGGTGTCTCGGACTCGCGTCTGTTCTCTAATATCCTCTGCTGTCTCATGATCTTTCAATGTGAAGCTGAGCATGATTATTTCATGTCCACGTTGCATGGCCCTCAATTTGAGGGTCAATCTTTTGGCCAGGTTCCATATTTCGGCTCCATACGTGACCATCGGTAGGATACATCGGTTACGTTCAAATTCCCGAAACCTTTTGTCAAATATTCCTCCACAATCATGCCTGATATAAGATCTCCATCATACAGAAACTTGTCAGAGTTGCAATATCAACACGCAAGATAACTACCCTGCAAAGGGCTTCGTATGTTCCACTTCGTATTCATCAATGGTAATTTAATGAAGGGCTTCTCTTTAGAGTTTAATACCATAAACGCTCACGATTTTAATTCTACGACAACCATCCCTGATTTATACAACTGACTTTCTTTGCACAAATATCATTGTTCATTGCAACATCCGCGGAAGCTAAATATCATTTTATTGTGATATTTTGACGATTATTTTGATATTTCAGAATATCTAATCAAATGTATTTATTAATAAAGAAATAAATCCTACGAACTTACAAATAAATGTTGCGTATTCCTTTTGTTTTTATACATTTTACTAACAATGAATCTTTATCCAACATCAAGAGCTATGTTTTTCCTTTTCTAATAATCTTATCAAGTCACACATTTCGGGCAATCAGTGGAAATGAATGATTGAAAAACAGTCTGAACAATATTCGTCCATTTCGATTTGACGAAAGACCGACACTAGTAAGAGATTTCTTCGCTATCAGAACAAGAGAAGAGCGAAGAAAGAAATCACTATTGATTTATATTTTAAAATTTTCAGTGCTCCCAGACCGAAAAAAAAAACTATCTGCCTGCTTCGATGTCGAGGGTCAAAGATCGTCGTCTGCTGTGACTGACTCAGAAAGTGGGAATTAAGATAGCCTACTTGAAACATCCGACAGACCAGCCCTAAACATAAGTGACCTTCCCCAGGATTTGCCACACCTATTTATCATTGGCGTCCGGCAGAGCCGAACCTTCCTGAATTTGTCTCATCCGTCTCTCCATCTTGGATTCTACTGGCCAAGATTATGCATGTGATCTCTGGGGGATTGTAAGACGTGATGCCCATCGGTTCTCTGCAGTTCATGCAACACGACCAGCCCATCCCTATTTGAGTTTTCTAATGGAGTCTGTGATGTATTGGACTCTTTTTTTTCTGATATATTGTACTGTCTTGTGATCCGTCAATGTGGTGTTGATCGTGAGGTTTCCTTGTGTACGGAGCAGGATTCTCAGTTTCTAGATCTGTCTCTTGGTTAGGTTCCATGTTTCAGCTCCATATGTGACTATCGGGAGGGAGTGTTGGTTGTAAACTCATCTTTTTAAGACTAATGGGATTTTCTTGTCTTTCAAGGTTGAGCTTAGTCCGCTAACGGCTTACCATCGTAGAGTGATTCTTCGCTTGATTTTTTTCTTCTTGGGTCAGTCTCTTGGTTAGGTTCCATGTTTCAGCTCCATATGTGAGTATTTGGAGGGAGTGTTGGCTATAAACCCGTCTTTTAAGACTAATGGGATTTTCTTGTCTTTCAAGGTTGAGCTTGGTCCGCTAACGGCTTACCATCATAGTGATTCTTCGCTTGATTTCTTCTTCTTGTAAGGATTTTATGAAGATTCGTTGTCCTAGGTAGCTGTAGTGGTCTACTTTTTATACGTATTGATCCCTCATAGTCAAATACCTTTGTTTTACTAACCTACATAAGTAGGCCCTTTGTTTGAAAAAAAATAAATGATGTGTAGTATAAATAAAAATATACATTACATTATTATGACACCCGATATAAAATAATTAACTACATGAATTTAACAAACCCCAATCATTCGTGATTAAAAACGATGAACAAATAAAAAGGAAAAAGAGAAATGATGAAAAGTCTTTGATGGTCCAGAATTTTTTAATCCCCCTATCAAAGAACCTGACAGAAAAGGAGAAAAAAAGTTTTAAATTTGTTTTTTAAACTAAATCTCCAAAAGCTAATATGATGGTATGTAATGTCATCCTGAAAGAAATAAAGCTATACAATCAAATAAAATAAAAATATGTGATAACAGCAGGCGACATCGTAAATATGGTAGATATGGGTAGATAAGGTTGAATTCAACAAAAACACTGGAAAACAGGATAGATACAAGGATGGGTACACATTAACATGAAACGAAGACTTGTAAATAGCTTCTTGGGAAGAGAGGGTGGTGAATCAAATTTCGGTCAATAATATAAACCTCCGCTTTTTCCGCTTAAGTCTAGACAAGTCTGTGTCAACTATTTTGTAAGATCATACGACTTTTTGTCCCCTCCATTTTTATGTCAACATTAACGATTAGGACGTAGATACAGTAATAAGAATACTAATTTTGCCTTGCAGTGTTTTGTTTTTCCTAATTTGAAACTAAACACTGAAATCCCATAGGTTTAATTATTCACTTAACAAATTTTCCTGATTTGTGAGGAGTTTTGTGGAATGGACTGTCATCCTTCAGTGAGGTATCAATATATATATATATATATATATATATATATATATATATGTGTGTGTGTGTGTGTGTGTGTGTAAATTACGAGGATATGTATCCGATGAATGTCAACATATCGCACCTAATGCACTCATCAGCTACCGGCAATAAAAATGTGATTAAACATTTACTACGGATATAATCTGTTTTCTATTTCTTTGTTTTATATTTTTACTAAATATATCATATATATATATATATATATATATATATATATATATATATATGTGTGTGTGTGTGTGTGTGTGTGTGTGTGTGTATGTATATGTATAAAGACAAGAAATACAATTATTGACACAAACTTTTTTCACAAAATATCCAAATTCTTAAACATCAAATAATCTCAAACTACTGTGACTTTCCTTTACTTTTTACTTTTCTTTTACATATACTCTCCCCGGTAAACAAATTCAGTATGCATTTTTCAAAGATAATTTTTTTTTTAAATTTTAAAACTCAATCCATATATTTCCGTGACTTTCCTTTCACTGGGATTAACATGTTGATCATATGAAAAGAATTGATCAGAGCCCAAGTCATAGAACAATGATTAGTAAGCTCGGTTGCATTCATTGAACGGGATCCTTTTTGACGGCTTGCTTATTTGCTGCATTTCCATTGGCTGAAAGATCGTTTCCCTTACTGATCACGTGACCACGTAACAAATTATGCAGAAGCAAAAACGAGTCAATTTTAGGGCTCTCTATAATGTTCAATTGAATTTCCTGAAAACTCTAGCTAACTTGTGTTTTTCTATAATTAGTTTGATTCAGTAATCTTTATGGGGTCCCATTTTAACAATTTATGGAAATGGAAGTATCTATTGTAAAATTGGTACTATTTGTTCTATATAGGTATGATATGTATGTGCAAGAGTAAAGATGATACCTTATTTGTCAATATCCATGGAATGTCCATGGGACCAGCCATTAATATTAATTAATAAATGTACGATGATACTAGGTTTCCGGCTTAGGGGTCTTAAATCAGTCAAGTACGACATGTTAAGGGAAAGAGCCTTATGCCGTCCCGTCTGAGCAGATTCAGTCGTAAGGTGGGCACAGATGCAAAGACGAAATCCAAAATAGAGTCAAATGCTGAAGCTGATGTGGACTACTCCAGTTTTTACTATTTTAAGTTTCAATCCGAATCCTAATATCTATATATATATATATATATATATATATATATATATATATATAAATATATATATGCATATCTAATATCAAATTCTGGTGGGAACATTAAAAAAAACATCGTAGAAAAATTACATAGATTACATTAACAGATATTGGGAAATAATTGACTGGAATTATATAAATTTTTAAATAAAAAGTTTGGTCATATATTTAACGTTTGAAGCTGTAAAGTTTTCTAGACTAGATATATATGTTTGTATTGTGAATGTGAAGTGGTCCAACAAGATACAAATAAAACTGGCAATTGGAAGGTGAAAAGGAAAAATTAAGAGAAAGCAAGAGTCACTTCTCAATTTTTTTAGATTATTCCATGGGCATGTTTTGATGCATTTCGACGGGTGCAAGCCAGAGAAAAATTTGCAGCAGTTCAGAGAAAATGTTGCTGTTTTCATCATTGAAATTGAGGAAATAGATGGGGATGTTCCTGTTGTTTGGTTGTTTAGTAGGAGTGGAAATTGGGTTTTGTCCGTGTAGTTGAGAGTCAAGTTTTGTCTGAAACGAAAAGGGTCTATGTGGGGATGGATTGTCAATGGGATCTCCAACAGTGGAGTTTTAACTTCTCATTTTCAAAAATTTCTGGAACCGGGCCCTTTTACATATATAACGCCAGCCTCCTACTTTCGCTTCGGTACATACATACCCAAGACGCACAGATCACACGCGCTAATAGCTAAATTGAGCCCAGTGGAACCATGTATTAGATTCACCCTAGAAAAAGAGTTCAACAACACACCACCTTTCCTTGAAATCCTATTACACTGAGCTGAAATAAGCAAATTTAGTATCTTCTAACAAAAACGACCACCACACTCCGAAGATCAAATCAAAATTGATCCTAGGCTTTTACCTGAGGGTCCTCAGAATAATCATCATCATCATCAGTCTTTCAACGTCCGTCGTTGAATATTGACCTTCCCCAGGATTTGCCACACTTCTCTATCATGGGCATCGCAGAGCCAGTATTTTCTGAATTGGTGTAGCTTGTCCCTCTATCTAATATTCTGCCGGCCTCTGTTGCGCACGTGATCTCGGGGACCCATGTCGTGAGTCGTGACGTCCATCGGTTGTCCGCTGTTCTTGGAACATGGCTAGTCCACTGCCCTTTGAGCTTTTTGATGGATTCTATGATGTCTCCGATTCTTGTCTTTTCCTGGATGTACTGTGCTTTCTTGTGGTCTCTCCATGTGAGGCCCAGCATAATTCTTTCATGTGCACGTTGCATGGTTCTCAGTTTGCAGATCTGTCTCTAGGTTAGGTTCCATGTTTCAGCTCCATTAGTGACTATTGGGAAGATGCATTGGTTGTACACTCTTCTTTTTAGGATTGATGGGATCTTCTTTCTTTTCTTTTTTTTTTGAAGATTCCATATACCATGCAAAGAGGACAACATATGAGATGTACAAAACTAACACCAAACAAAACAAAAAGAAAAACAAAACCACCATGAAATACACCATATTACCCACTAACGCAACCAACACTATCCTTAGCTCCGATCCAACCTAAGCAAGCTGGAAATACACATTGCCACCGACACCTCAACCACCATCAAAGATTTAGTAAACAAACCACCAAACAAACCGTTACCACCCGAAGCCGGCGTTTACACAATTCTGCGTAAGGACTACGATACAAACTACTTCAGAGGTGCACCAAGTCCTGTCAAGAAAGGGATATACAAACATCAGAGCCCTATAACTACAAGAAAAGACAAACACCCAGCTTGAACATAGAAACATATACAACCACAACTATAACTTCCATCCAGACAATCTTATCAACATATCTATGACTCATCGACACGCTATTGTATCGAAGCGGCCATTATATATCCTAATGTAATTCAATAACACAAAAGTATGGTCACACTCAGATTGCAAACCTACTTAATACTTCGATTTTTAACAGATTCACATAGATACAGCATATAAATACAAGGAATTAGCTAACAGCCCACAGTTCCTTCAAGAAATAGTATGAGCAAAAACATACCACTCTTTTAAGAGAAAAAGTATCATCCATCATCAACCAAAAAGATTTCGAGAAGAAATCAACGCACCCTTATTCCATCCTTCCCCATATATATCAAAATCTATTCATTAAATGCTACACACCACCTCTCGATTATTGAAAGAAATTTTTTTTTTTTAAATTCACTCTCTCAAGATCAGACTATTTTAGTTTCGGTCCCCTTCCTCTCACTGACCTTATCATCTAAGATAAGCCCAACATCTACAGAGACAAGAAACAAACACCATCTGACCCTTCCTCTTATTGACCTTTCTTATTTCAGACCAAACTTGACCCTCGCCTACATAGATATGAACACCTCACCTCCCGCTCCAATCAAACAACCTAATACAATAAACAGGTCAAAACTTTCACCAACTCTCCTGATCACATAAAGATCTGGTTAGTCACTCAATAGAAATATGCGTATAACCAATGTCGTCACGAGGAATCATGCTGAGGGTGATCTATTAAAAATTGAAAAAAGGGATCGGCAAATAAACTATTTCTCTCGTCTTTTGTTGGGTTGGGAACACTAAAAAATTTGAATTGGAAAAACAAAAAAACAAGCATGAACACAAATAGACCAATTTAGCATACTAAATCAAACCCATAAATAAAAACCTTTTTATGGGGGTGGGGATGAAAAAATAGAAAACGCATTTTTTTCCAAACATAATAATTGGTAAATGTTTAGATTTTCATCCCTCTACCTCTATTTGTGTGGCATGTACATGTGATATATATATATATATATATATATATAACCAAGGGTTTCAATCCTGCCTTGTGGAACTGGATGGGATAATGGATTGTCTATAACCACACAGGAGAGTTGTAATACAACGAAACAGCTGTCTGTGGATGATATATATATATATATATATATATATATATATATAGAGAGAGAGAGAGAGAGAGAGAGATAGATAGCCAGCCAGCCAGTCAGTCAGACCTACTTGAAAATTGAAGAAACCTGCGTCGTTAGCTTTTGGTTTTAGTTGATGGTTTTTAATAACATAGTAGAAACAAAATCTATCTTTTGTTTAGCATGTAAATATATGTAGCAAATATGATATGAATTTTTAAAAAAGATCATTTAATACTTATCAATGTTCTGCAAGAAAGCGTACGCCAAATGTCAACCTTTCTTGTTCCGCTAAACGTATAGTAACCCAGCCATCATACATAAAAAATGCTACTAATGCGTAATTATTACGTTATCTAGACAAAGCAATCTATTGAGGTCGTCACAGGACGCTGGATGAATGAAAATCGGCATAGCAACATTATTACCAGCGAAATATGTTCAAATTAAACTCTCTACGCCACGACACTCGTTCTTACGGCACTTTTAAATGGTACCCTTAAATTCCTGCTTTGGACTGTGTAATCTTTCCAGAAATAAATAGAAATCAACAAAATTTGTATCATCAGAATGTTCTAATGGGATACCCAAATTATTTCAACAAAAACACAGTTTTAATATATATATAGTAATTTCATAGGAAGAATTGATAATATTTCATTGACGCTCTTCTATAGTATTTTTTGTGAAGATAAAAGATGCAAAACTCGGCAAGGTAGACCACTACATCTACCTAAGACAACGAATCTCCATGAGAACCTCAAAAGAGGAGGAAATCAAGCGAAGAATCACTTTGAGATCGCAAGCCTTCGGCAGAACAATCTCAACTTTCAAAAACCAGACGATCTCAATCATCCTGAAAAGAAGAGAATACAACCAATGCATCTTCCTGATAGTCACTTATAGAGCTGAAACATGGAACCTAACCAAGAGACAAACCTACAAACTGAGAACCATGTAACTTGCGCATGAGAGAATCATGCTCAACCTTACATGGAGAGATCACAAGACAGCACAGTATGTAAGGAAGAAAATGGAAATCAGAGACGTCATTGAATCTATTTGAAATGGGCAATGGGCAGGCCATGTTGCCGTGATATCATAGAAACTATTAAAAACTCAAATGACAATGGGCAGGCCATGTTGCAAGAATGACAGAAAACCGATGGACATCACGACTCACAATATAGATCTGCAGAGATCACATAAGAAACCGAGGCCGACAGAAAACAAGATGGAGAGATGAACTAGACGGATTCAGGAAATACTGGCTCTGCGATGCCCATGATAGAGAAGTGTGGCGAATCCTGAAGAAGGTCCATGTCCAACAATGGACGGTAAAAGACTGATGATGGTGATGATGATGAAGATGAACAATAATGACTGCCCAAATGTTTGTGGTAGCCATCTGTAAGCTTCTTGCATCCGTCAGCTTGTAATTTCTTCGTCTGTATCTTTGCAATTCGTTCAAGCTCTTAAATGTTCGCAGGATGCTATTTCCGGAAACGGTATGTCCGGTCTTTTCGTCAAATACCATTTCAATTAGTCAGCTGACATCGATTTCGTCATGCAGATGCTTCATCGAAAACTATTTTTGCCAAAATGGGATTTCGCCGAACTGGCCCCTTGCCGGCTGACATTTTCCCGAAGACTTTTTTGTTAGAAGGAAATTCTATTTTGTTTTATTTTAGATGTGGCTCCACATCTCTTTTAGGCGTTCCCGATTGGTCAGTTGGTCGATTTGGTGGTCTCAGTCACGTTAAACAACAAAAACAGGAAGGAAGGAAGAAAGAGGTGTGATCATATCATTGAAAGATGTGATGTCATTAAGAGGTGTGACATCATCGGAAAGAATCTTTTCAGATCAATCTTTTTACAAGCTGCCAATGATGTCATAATAGGATGTCTAAGACCAAAATAAGGCTCAGAAATGGTCAACAGAGCTTTCTCAAAAAATACCCCAAAATATTTTTCACAGTTGGTCTAGTGAGGTACTGATGCCACTTTTCAAGTCTGTGCACAAAGCTGTACAGCAAGAGCGCTGGAACAAACAAACAAACAAAAATGCCCCAAAATATCAACAAAGGCTTCTCTTCCAAAAATAGAAATAAAAAATTAAAAAGGGTCAAGTGGTTATCCAGAATCGGGTTATTTTTAGATGATTTTTAACTCTATTTCAGATGGGGATTTTTCAGTGGAAAACGCGCGTGATTCCATGAATGTGACCATGTTTATTCGTTGATGGAAATTTTTTACTTGACTTCAAATGTTGATGCTAAAATTATTCAATTATTGATTGTGGTTGTGTTTATATAAATGTTTTATACCATGGAGCAACAACTTTTCTCCAAAAAAAACAAAAAACGAAAACAATTAGTACATTATGATATCAACAAATAAATTATTTCTCATTTTTCAGATTTGAATCTACCATTATTTTATTATACAGTGAAACTAGAGTGAACAGAAATAATTTTATAAAAATTAGACTTTTGAACAGTTCCATCTTACTTGATAATTAAGGGAAATTTGTTCTTCGTTTCTTTGGTCAGGAATGTTGATTTTTTTCTTTCTCTAATTTTAAATGGTTAATGGAAAAATCTCAAATGGCGGTGGGCTGGCCATGTTGCAAGAATGGCGGACAACCGATGGACATCACGACTCACACCATGGATCCCCCGAGATCACATGCGCAACCCAGGCCGACAGAATATTAGATGGAGAAACGAGCTTGACAAGTTCAGAAAGTACAGGCTCCGCAACGCCCATGATAGAGAAGTGTAGCGAATCCTTGGGAAGGTCTATGTCCAACGAAGGACTGATGATGATGATGATGATGATGAATGGATAAAAGACAACAACGTCCGTGTCGGCGAAAGAAAGTCTGTTACGGGTCAGTATCATGGTTGGGTTCCATGTTTCAGGTGACTATCAGGAGGATGCATTAGTTGTATACTCTTCCCTTTTGGACTAGTAGTCAAATAATGGTTCACGGGAAAACAATTATCAGTGTGCAGATCGTGGTTTCCCATTGCCCTCCGTAAATCTTAGCATGTAAGTTATAGTAGAAATCATCTACATCTTCAAAATAATGTCCAGAAAAACGAAGATTTGATGATTTTTCATACGCGAAAATGACTGTTCACACACACACACACACACACACACACACACATATATATATATATATATATATATATATATATATAATTGAATAATTTTGTCATCCACAGACAGCCGTTTCGTTGAATTACAACTCTTCAGTGTGGCTATAGACGATCCATTATCCAATCAAGTATCACGAGGTAGGATCGGAACCTTCGCTTCAGACCCAGAGACTGGCATATTACCTCAGCCCTACGCAGAACTGGACGGTCAGTAAGGTTGAAATCAAGCGATGTATTTATTCACGCAGAATTCCCCATCCACCAGAGTACTCTATTCTTAAGTTGGAAGAGCATTGCATAATCTTATAATGAACAAGTTACCTCACTTAAAGAGTGCTCAACCCTGAATAAGGGAGCGTTAATAATAATAATAATAATAATAATGATAATAATAATAATAATAATAATAATAATAATAATAATAATAATAATAATAATAATAATAATAAGGGTAGTACCGGTCGTAGTGGGAGCACTAGGAACTGTCCCCAAAACGCTGAGGGAGAGACTGGAGGAGATCGGGATTAGGGGGAGGATAGAGACCGTACAAACCACAGCACTGCTGGGAACTGCACGGATACTGAGGAAGGTGCTAGAGATATAAGGACTGCAACGAATCGTAGCTCTGTCATGATATGCGAAAGAGAGAGGAGACGTTAGCTGAAGACCTGAGGAGACTTACTGTCACTCAGCCTTCAGCGATAACCACTGGGCAACCGGTGTGAAACTGTAAATTGCAGAATTACTGCGACCTATGAGTACTACGAGAGGAGGGCTGGAGACTTGAGGAGACTTGCTGTCACTCAAACTCCAGCGGTTACCACCAGGCAACTGGTGTGAGATTCCTAATAATAATAATAATAATAATAATAATAATAATAATAATAATAATAATAATAATAATAATAATTGAAGTACTGAACAGGTTGCTCAATGGCCAATAATACATAGGATTTAAAAATTTTCTGAAAGGTCCAAAACCCAAAGAGATCACCTGAATCATCTACATGTTGCCGGCCCCTGATATGGCAGGGAATTCAACTATGACCTGGAACCATGCTCACCATTCCGAGAGAAAACTTCATCAAGTGTATTGTATTAGTTTGGTTTCAGATCACTTAAGTTGTTGCATTTCTCTAGCATTGCCTGAAGAAGGAGTTAATTCCGTCAAAATTTGAGAAGGAGAAAAAATAAGCATTCTTGAGATTTTCCATTCATATCCACCAGACCAAAATTTGCATGATTGGTACGAATTGATGTCAAGTTCATTTCGTCAGAATCCCTGAGCCCCCATCCAACCATCCCCCGGTAAGGATTACAGCTATGTGCAGGATTTTTCTGGTGGAGATTACTGATAAAGACCCAGCAATCGGGGGGAGTGGCGGTCGGCGAGAAGAGAAAAAAAGATTAATTATTTTGAGAAAGGGGATTCTTACGTTATAGGTTATCGACGTTATCTTTAGGTGCGGACATACACGTATAGTTCATTGACAGTTGACAGTCAAGTTTCAAATGATTTCACTCAGAAAAATACTTGCTGCAACTGGAGCAGTATCCATTCATTTATCATCCAATTTGCACGCCGTATTTCATTATTTTCAGGCTGCACTTTTTATGACATATTATTAATTTACTTGCCTGAACTTGAAATTTGCCTGTGTAAGGGTGTAGAAAACAAATGAGAGTGATATGATGTAGTAGTGATGACATTTGCTGTCACTTGATCTTCATTGAAAGCTGCAGCTTGTGAATTTGCGAAGACTAAAAACACCAATGATGTGATGATGATGATGATGATAGGTGAAAGAGAGAGAGGAGACGTTAGCTGAAGACCTGAGGAGACTTATTGTCACTCAGCCTTCAGCGATAACCACTGGGCAACCGGTGTGAAACTGTAAATTGCAGAATTACTGCGACCTATGAGTACTACGAGAGGAGGGCTGGAGACTTGAGGAGACTTGCTGTCACTCAAACTCCAGCGGTTACCACCGGGCTACTGGTGTGAGATTCCTAATAATAATAATAATAATAATAATAATAATAATAATAATAATAATAATAATAAAAGACACTGAGGGCGAGATTGGAGGATAAAAGGAAGGATTGAGACTGCATAGACCACAGCACTACTAAGAACTGCATGAACACAGAGGAAAGTGTTAGAAATATAAGATCTACGACCCAAGCTGTTAGCAGGGGCCTAACAGAGGAGAAAGGGGAAAAAAACTCCCAAACGGTAGTGAAGGTACAAACCACAACACTGCTGTGATAGGTGAGGGAGAGATGAGATAAGAGGAGGGCTGAAGACCTGAGGACACTTACTGTCACTTAGCCTTCAACGATAACCGCTGGGCAACTGGTGTGAAACTGTAAGCCACAGCCCTGCTGTGGACTGAGAATCATGTTCTATCCATTGAGATTCTTGTTGTCAGTTATCAGAAGTTGGGCCTTAAATCTTAAAATAGATTACCCTATCATCAACTCTCGACAAATACCATACATAGTGGATTTCTAATGATCTACTTTTCACTGCGGTAGTTGTACATTTCTGACTATAGAAATCAGTCAGCGTTCGAACTAAGGTTTTAAAAAACACACGACTTTTTGCTTCCAATTTATGAAAAAGGATTATGTAAAGCTGTTGGAAGATTTTTTTAAAGACTTTCTAAATATGGACACTGGTTGGTCTTCTAAACCTTTGTTACAAGGTGGTTTATATCCAAGAATTGTGCATATGTTTGTGTTTTAGGTAAAAACTTCACGCTAAGACTGAACAAAAAACTTCTTGACATTCATTGATCTATCGACTTTCGTCGAAGTTAAAAAAAAAAAAAACATTGACTGAGATAGTAGTACATTTATCACCATAGAAATCAGTCAGTGTTCGAACCAAAGTTTTAAAAAACAATATTTCGAAAACCGAATTTCAAGGTAGGCAGTAATTCACCACTTTAAAGATAGGTGCGATACAATCTTCTTCATTTCCATTTTTTTGCCCGACATAGTTGAGTTTGGAAAATATAAATGGTTAATTTCTTCGATGGAAGCACATGGCGCAGCGCAATCTTCCTGCTTAACAATTATGCCGAATTAAACTACGTTAACTGAATATAAATGGTGAATTTCTTTGATGGGAGCGCAACACAATCTTTTTACTTTTAAATTTTGCCGGGTCAAGCTAATTCTGGTGAATATAAATGATGGATCTCTTTGATGGAAGCACTCGGTGCTACACAATCTTCCTAATTTTCATTTTTGCTAAACTTGGACAAGTTCAGTAAATATGAATGGTTAATATCTTTGATGGAAGCTCTTCGGGTAACAATATCTTCTTTTAGATCGCTGGATATGAATTGTTAATTTCTTCGATGAAAGCAATTGAGTAAACGCATTAGTTAAAAGTTTTTTTCGATTCACTACTTTCATCCAATATTCAAACTTTAGTAAACAACGGCCGTATAGTATCCAATCGTTGTGAGAAACTAATTTCACGTAGTCCTCTTCAGATAAGGCACCACTCCCGATTCTGAAATTATCTCATTGGTTACGTAGCTTCGTTTTGAAGTTCCTGGTTAGCGCGTATATAAGAAGCGAGAACGAAACACGTTGTGTTGTCGCAGACTGGGATCTTCCAAGTGAACTCCTTCCAATCTACCAAAGAGAATTTTTCCGGAGATTCAAGACTAAAAAATGAAGTCGATTACAATGAGAACCTTACTTGGCCTTTTGATTTTTGTAAGTAAGAAACTTTCTTATTTTGATTTTTTTTTTCCATTTCAGTCATTATTATCCATTCTTTTTATCAATGATTTTTTTTCTTGGTTTTCGTTGCGACTGCTCGGGTCGTTAATCTATGTCGGTGAATCAACTGTACAAATCGGAAAAAAAGATTAAAGATAATACTTTTTAAAAGATAATAATGGTCAAAAATCATTATATTTTCTATACGTGTTTTCTTTTTTTCGTCACTTATTTCATTCAAAGCCAAAGTAAGTTTCGTTTTGCCTTTCATTCTCATATTGTAATCAACCAACTACACGTTAAAAAATGTTTTGTTTGATCGCAAGTGCAGAAGATATAATTATTTAGATATGTAACATGACAAGGTGCAGTAAAAATACTTAATTGATTATTCATCTATTTAAATAAAACAACTGAATTTTTTTGTCTGTTGTGTTGTCGGTTCAGCACCTTTTTGCGCTAAATTTTGAGCGTCTCTTGTTTTAGCAGCGAGGAGATTCAGCATTCAGCACCATTTTTAACCAATATTTTACGTTTTTTTCTGGGCATTTTAGGCATATCTGATCATTTTTGACTATCAGAATGTATTATAAAAGGTTAAAAGCTTTTAGTGCGTTTAGACGATTTTTACGCTTTTTCGAGGTCGATATTGCGCGAAAAAAATTTTTGTGTCAGCAATATTGTTTGTTGACCTCTTCAAACACTGATTAAACATTCACACAGCTCTAACCAAATTTGGTATGTATAATTGGTGAACCTAGTTTTTCGAGGGAAAAAACGTTCAGGAAGGGTTTTATTTACATGTAATTTTAATGCAAAGCTAAACATTTACTTCCCGTCCAATACACACAAACACACACAGACACACACACTATATATATATATATATATATATATATATATATATATATATATATATATATATATATATATATTATTCTTTCCTATGACTATATTCTTAAATTAAGCCCCCACTTATCGCTCAAAATACGTATAAACAAAGTATCATTCTATTATCTATATGTAATAATGGCTCGCTTTTTGTCTATGCCATTCTCTCAAACATTGGTTAAACGTTTATGCAGCTCAACCAAAATGTTGAATGCATACACCGTGAACCTTGGAAACAATTGGACTAGTTTTTGCGATTTGGGGGGGTCTATCAACCGAAACATAACTTTCCATTCTATATACATATCCATAAACAACGGAATCACCTAATATGGTGGTGCTCAGCTATAGCGTTATATATATATATATATATATATATATATATATATATATATATATATGCAATGCTCTTCAATAGGAATTGAGCACTCTGGTGGATGAGGAGTTTCTGCATAAAGGAATATATCGCTTAAATTCAGCCTTACTGACCACCCAGTTCTGCCTCGCGGTACTGGATGGGATGAAGTCTATAGCCACACTGAAGAGATGTAATACATCGATGACACAATATATATATATATATATATATATATATATATATATATATATATATATATATATATATATTGGAGCAATTCATTGCCTAACTCGTAGTAATGGCTAAATTTTTCGTATAATGCTCAATATATGTAATTAATATTTACCACTGAATTGAGTGCATCGACACGAAAAAGATAATGTTGAAAATTGGATATGTGTGGAAGATCCTCTTCTGTCATTAGTTTGTGGTCATTGATGTCTCTCCATATATAAATATATATGTATATATGTGTTTGTGTGCATGTATATATATATGTGGATGTGTGTGTGTATGTATATATGTGTGTATGTGTGTGTATGTATATATATATGTGTGTGTGTATGTATGTATGTATATATATATATATGTCTGTGTTTATGTATATATATATGTGTGTGTGTGTGTATGCATATATATATATGTGTGTGTGTGTGTACGTATGTATATATATATATATATATGTGTGTGTGTGTTTATGGGTCAGTGTGTGTGGGGGTGGATGTGTGTTTGTGTGAGAGAGGGAGAGACAGAGATGCTGGCTACAGGAATAATAATTATTATTTTAAACTCTCTTTATAACAGCACTCGTTCGAACAGCATTATTTGATGATACCTGCATTTTAATGACACTTTTGGTTTATATTATGGTGTGATGATTTTCGGTGATAATACTGAAAAGTTGATAATCCACTCACCGTATTTCTCATCAAATATTCACGTCGTATTTCTCAATTTTACATTCAGCTTTACTGTGTTGAAAAACTAATAATACTAATGATAAATAAATAATAAAACTAATAGATAGATAGATGGATAGGAATTGAGCACTCTGGTGGATTAGGGATTTCTGTGTGATTTAAAATATATCGCTTAAATTCGGCCTTATGCCCGTCCAGTTCCGTAGTCTAGAGGTAGGATATCGGCCTTCGGGTCTGAAGTGAAGGTATCAATTCTGCTTTGCAGTACTGGATGGGATTATGAAAAGTCCATAGCCACATTGAAGAGATGTAATACATCGAAACAGCAGTCTGTGGATGACACAATAAATTTTTTTTTCAATTTTTTTATTTATTTTTATTTTAATTTTATTTTTATTTATATTTATATTTATATTTTATAATTTTTTTTTAAATTTATTATATATATATATATATATATATATATATATATATATATATATATATATATATATATATATATATATATATATATATATATATATACATATATATATACATATATATATATATATATATATATATATATATATCACAAGTTGTTTGGAGTAGAGACAACATATCGATAAAAAACATAATTCTTATCAAAACAACGTTAGGGGAAACATTTCATCATGAAAAGAAACGAAATAATAGGATAATCGTAACATAGTATATCTCTGAATTTTGAGATGAGGAATTATTATTATTTCTATTAATATTCGGACTAACCTTATGAGGATAGTCCGAATAATGATAGAAATAATAATCGAAACATGCTTGAAGGCAGGCTAATAATGTGAATTGAAGATGAAAATCACTCAAGCTGATAATACCTTTTAATTTAACGAACCAGTTAAACTATGTATACACAAGAAAGAGCAAACACGTAAAACAATTGGAAGCAAAAGCAGTATCCCCTACTTTCCAAGAATTTCCTTTACGCCCGTTTCTAAGAAAAAAAAATGAGAAGTGAAAATGGCGTCCGGTTGAGAAAGATATACACATTTTCTTCCTCTCTCTTTTACCTCCCATTCCCTGTACCAAACACCAGCAGATCCGGTGATGGCTAACATATTATCATGATCATCATCATCATCATCATCATCATCAGTCCTTCGTTGGACATAGACCTTCCCAAGGATTCGACACACTTCTCTCTTATGGGCGTCACGGAGCCAGTACTTTCTGAACTTGTCCAGCTCATCCCTCCATCTAATATTCTGCCGGCCTCGGTTGCGCAAGTGATCTCGGGGGATCCATGGTGTGAGTCGTGATGTTCATTGGTTGTCCGCCATTCTTGCAACATGGCCAGCTCACCGCTATTTGAGATTTTTAATAGATTCTATGATGTCCCTGACTATAGTCTTTTCTCGGGTGCACTGTGCTGTCTTGTGGTCTCTCCATGTGGGGCCCAGCATAATACTTTCATGTGCATGTTGCATGGTTCTCGATTTGCGGATCTGTCTCTTGGTAAGGTTCCATGTTTCAGCTCCATAAGTGACTATTGGGAGGATGCATTGGTTATACACCATTCTCTTTAGGATTAATGGGATCTTCTTATTTTTTAAGGTTGAGCTTACTCTGCCAAAGGCTAGCCATCTTAGCATGATTCTCATCATCTCGTTTGGATGTCTGGGACAATTAAAAATCTTTTATATATAAATTAAAGGCCATTGATTTTTCGCTTTACGCCATTTCACCCCTCCTTTTGTTCTTTCCAACCCTCAACTTTCTGAAAGCAGGTGGAAACATTTAGATGTATGTACGTTATGCCTCCTTGGCGAAGTTTTAACTATTTTTTACAAAAAACAAAAAGTAATTTTAATTCAATTCAAAGTTTATTTAGTCAAAACAAGCTTATGAAACAATTATTATTTTGCAATGAAAAGTTAATGTAATCGAAGTGAAATCAAACGTTTTACATGGAGTAATACATACATGGTGTTATCTTTTTTATAGTAAAAAAAAGTACGTAATTTTAAATTGGATTCTTTTTTTCAATTTGATCAAAATCTTATATAATTTAAACAAGGATAAAATAGATACATTTTCGGTCAAAGGTATACGTAATTAAAATGAAATCAAGCCTTACAAAAAAAAAGTTTTGCTGATGAGGTAATTTTGCCGATTCGTCATTAGATACATGCACTCATGTGTGCGTATCAGAGAATGATGAGGGTTGAATGCATGAAAACGGATACTGTTAATACCCTCTTCTTCAGTTCAATAAGATTTACAATGGTGAAATATCAATAATATTCGTAATTAACTTTAACTTGTTTACGCTCAGATTAGTTGATGGAGTGTGTGTGTCTGTGTCTGTGTCTATGTGTCCGTGAGTGTGTGTGTGTCTGTGTGTGTGTATGAATAAGCTTCCTTATCTTGAAGGAAAATGTATTTCGGTTACTGATCGCACATTCGTTTCTTTTTCTAAAACTTCGTTTCTGTTTTTTTTTAATTAGCACGCAGAAGCTTTCCCCGACCCTCCGAATTTTATTGTACACGTTGCTAGTCGTACCCAGTAACCCCCCCCCCATCAATACTCCCGCACTCTATTCAGTACTCCAGCACTCTCTGCAGTACTCCAGCACTCAATATTCTAGATCTGTACTCAGTACTCATGCACTGTACTCTGAACTGCAGCACTCTCCTCAGTACTCCAACACTATCCTAAACATACGAGTTAATTTTGCTAATTTTACTTTATATGGGCTAATTTCTCTCTTAATTAATGACAGTGGTTGTCAGCTGATTTGTGTGTTGGCGACACGTCATTCGATGAAAAGACCGATAACCGAAATTACTTGAGAAAATCTTTTTTTTTAAATATTTACATTTTAAGGGATTATGATTAATATATATATATATATATATATATATATATATATATATATATATATATATATATATATACATATATGTATATATATATATATATATATATATATATATATATACATATATATATATATATATATATACATATATATATATATATATATACATATATATATATATATATACATATATATATATATATATATATATATATATATATATATATATAGTACAGATCAGGCTAGTAGTATAACATGATATAATAATATATGGATAATATAAAGCAACTCCTGATACGTAATGGATTTATTTCATAGAGTGCCCGATACATTCGCCTAATAGATTCGCCTGATAGATTCGCCTGATGAGGCCTGGAGGGGGCAGAAACATTAGCTCCTTTGAGTAGTAAATCCACATTCTAATATATATATATATATATATATATATATATATATATATATATATATATATATATATATATATATATATATATATATATATATATATATATATATATCCTGGTCAATATGACTTTACTAAAGTTGGTGAGCAACAATCAAGTTAATGCTTTGTTTTGAAATTCAATTTTCACTCTGGGAGGATTTCGTGGCTCTAGTTGGGAATCAAGTGACAACAAATTTTCACTATTTATTCTCAACAATGTCAATAATATTGTTGCCTGTTGGGCATCTTAACCTACGCTATAAAGAAACATGAAAAATACTCTGAAATGTGGTGTCCTAAACCAGTGGAGGAAAAAAATAGATAATCATTGAGACCGGAGGAAATCAATTGATCATAATTGCGAAAAAGTCGATGGGGAAATAATTTATGAATATAAGACGAAAAAAAAAAAAAAAAAAAAAAAAACAGAATACAAAATCAAAATCTATGGAACTTTTAAAGCTCCTATCCTTTCTGTATGTATTTTCGGCCTTAATGGTAAATGCATTTTACCCATTCCGGGTTTCAAGCATTTAGTCAATTCTTTCCCGTATATTACGGATTTTTCTGGATTTTGATGACTAAATGAGCTCTATTTCTCATATCAAGCGTTCTAAAAACATAAATAAGCCAAAAAAACGGAAAAACTTCAATTAAATATATCTGTACACGTGTGCTTTCGTACACAGGAACACACCTCCACCAACATTCACACACACACACACACGCACGCACACACACACACACACACACACGCGCACACACACACACACTCACATATGTTTGTGTTGTGGATGCGTAATTCGACAGAATGTGGAAAAACTCGAGATGAAATAGGTGTTATGAAATACCTATTTTCTTTCGAGTTCTCCTCTTCATCTTCCAATTGCTATTTTTATCAGTATATATATATATATATATATATATATATATATATATATATATATATATATATGTATATATATATATATATATATATACAGAAAGAGAGAGAGAGAGGAGGATAGAGAGGGGGGTAGATACTAAACACGTATTTCTCAGCAGATCCTTTTATCAAATTAGTTTTAAAATTGAACCAAGGAACACATGTTGGGTGTTTTATCATCTAAATCTTAATCATATATTGCTCCGTATTATATGATTGATACATTGAGCACTTTCCGATCGATGAAAGTAATTCAATTTTAAAACTTCAACTGCTTATTTTCTATCAATTATTTCATGAAATTTATTTTTAAATCAAGTAGTATTATATATATATATATATATATATATATATATATATATATATATATAATGTGTACTATAGAGAGTGAGACGGACAGTGTTTTGAGGTAAAGTTTCTTAATCCTTATAAGTAAATTGTCCATACATGTTTAGGGATTCTTCCCATCATCAGTGGTGTGTGTTTTGTGAGTGTATATTAAAATTTCCCATGTGGAACCAGAGTCCACTTTCAGGAGCTATGCATTGTGGGTAAATTGTTTTGTCAGGGCTGCTGGAGGCCTCCTGCGGAGTGGGAGAATGTCCAGTAAGGTATCAGGTCTTTGGTTAAGCAGTAGCAGTTGGTCTTGGTGAGTGATGTGGAGTTAGATTTTTTGGTATGTCAGGGGTAGTGTAAATGGAGGGGTGGTGAGGTCAAGGAGATACATAGGTATCAACCTTATAAGTTATTGAAAATATGTTGGTTATGATTTGGACAGGGGTTAGAACTGGCTAACGTGAATTTTTTCCTATGGGTCTGGGTGACTTTGAAGCTTCCATTATTGAATGTGTCTTAGATGTGAGTGTGGGGATAGTAATGGTAGGAGTTTTGTGTATTTGTGTGATGAGGGTTGTTCAGTTTAGTGTTTAATCCATTAGGATACAGGGTTTTAAGTTTGTTGATCCACATATTTTCGTGTTTCTCTAGAACTTTAGTTATGTCAATTGTAGTAGTTTTTTCTATTTTTTCTATGATGGTAAAGCTAGTGTCAGTGGCAAAATTGTGGTCAGGTGTGCGAAAGTGTAGTTCTACGGGAAGTGGGCCAGGATTGTTTTTTGACTTAATCCCATGTCTATAATTGTTGAGTCTAATATTAAATTGCCACTCGGACTTGCCTATGTACTGTAACTTACATCTATTGCACTCTAGAAGGTATATAATGTTCTTACTGTGGCAGTTGGTATTGTGATATATGTGGTAACTCTCTTTCGTGGTAGTGCTTGTGAATGTGTTGGTGTACTTGAGGTGGTTGCAACATAGACTGTTTCTTATGTTGTGAGGTGTGCAGAATTTAATGGTTCTTGGTGTATTTTTGTGTACGACTTTATTGTTAACGATATTATTGCTACTAATCATGTCTCTGATGTTTTGGGATCTGCGGTAGGCGATGACACATGGGTCTGTGAATGTTTCTCTTAGATCTGTTTTAATCGTGAGAATGTTCCATCTCTTATTGATGATGTGTGCTAAGGGTGGGAGTGTGTTGTTGAAGGTTGTTATAAGGGGTATGCAGTTAGGTTTGTTATTCTAGGACAGTATAAGGGTTTCATCTCTGGGTATTCCAGTCGCATTTTTTATTTGGTTTTTTGTGTCATCTAGCGGATAACCTCGTTGGGTGAAGTATTGTATTAGGTTAGTTCTATTGTTTAGGGCTTCTGTAAGTGCTAGGATACCTTCATCATGTTTGATATATATATATATATATATATATATATATATATATATATATATATATTTGACAATTGATTGTTATAGTTTTATAAGAAGATATCACTGCTATCCAAATTTTTAAACTGCTGAAACACAGACGTTCATCATCTTCCAAAATTATCTACCTATGTATGATAGCTAGATTTGTCTACCCTACTTGAACAGAGGAAGTTGCAAAGAGATCTTTCTTTTTCTACCCTCAAAAACTGCATATCGAATTGAATTCGTTTGCACAATCAAATCTTATTTGATTATACTATAAAACTAGGCAGCAATCAAACAGCGCATGTGGCTGTTGAAGACATCAGGAGATAACTGAGTGTGGGTCTGCTTCAAAATCCAACGGCCCATGGCCCATTTCTCAACAAAAATTTCGATGATATTCATTGAAAACTTCCGGTGATATTGTGTGAACTGACATGAAACTTTAGCGATATTGTGTGGCTTAGACATATAACTACCACATAAGGGAGGTATTTATGCATGAATCTGCACCAAATTGAATGAGTTCTTTCATAGCCTATTATCCTCCTCCTCAGAAAATGTCAGTGAAATTCATTGTGAACTTTTGGAGTTATCGTGTGGATAGATATGAAACTTGTGCGAAATTACGTGGTTTGAAGAAATAGCTACCACAAAAGGGAGGTAATTGTGCAAAAAACCCGGAGAAATGTCTCTCAATCCGAAAGGAATGATTGGATCCGTCATAGAATTTAACAAGCTGTTCCTAACTTCACTTCCCACCCCACTTCAAATCGACCGTTGGCAGTGGGAATAAAAGACTCGGAAGGGGTATTGAAACCATCAATTTATCTACATGGAGCCTGACCCTCAAACTGAGAACCATGCAACGTGCACAAGAGAGATTCATGCTCGGCATAAAACGGAGAGATCACAGAACAGCACAGTATACAAAAGGAAAAACAGGAGTCAGAGATATCCTAGAACCCATGAGAAAATCCAAGTGGCAATGGTCTGGTCATGTTGCGAGGATCCAAAACAACCGCTGGACATCACAACTCACAGTTTGGATACCAGTGATCACATGCGGAACTGGGACCGACAAAATATGAGATGACGTGGTGAACTGGATATGTTCAGATAGAACTGGTTCTGTGCCGTCCATCACGAATTTTTTTTTTTCGTTTTTTTAACCCCCTAAATTGTGCGAAGAAAAAGTCGACAAAACGGCAGTCAGCAGGACATCACTTCGTCAAACAGAATGCCAATGAAACGACCGCATGACGATAGTGCTGTCGACGTCTGCTGACTGCGTGACAGCGATTCGTCATTCGACGAAAAGACCGGACGCGGTAATTTCTGATGGCTCTAACTAAAATTTAAGTCATGGCAAACGTTCGGCAAACGGTTTGATGGTCGAAGATACATTAAAAAAGTTGTGTAAAGAGTATCATCCACACCCACACTGCAATAGTGCAATAGTGTATGATGTTCGTCTAGAAACAGTGTCTGACTGTGGGGTCGAATTAGAGAATTATTGGATAAAGTTATCCCAAAAGTCATATGGATCGGTCATGGGGTTTTCAGTCTAATAACCACATAAAACACACAGCCAGACAAGTCACTTTGGGATGGCAAGCCTTCGGCAGAACAAGCTCAACTTCCAAGAACCAGATGATCCCAATAATCCTAAAAAGAACAGTATACAACCAATGCATTCTCCCGATAGTCACTTATGGAGCTGAAAAATGGAACCTAACCAAGAGACAGACCTACAAACTGAGAAGGATGCAACGTGAGCATTCAAGAGAAACACGTATGTATGTTCTTCACGATAAAAGTGTAATATCTGTTCCACGGCATAGACCGAGGAGTCGGTACTGACACTCGAATGTCGAATGGGCCGGAGGGGGAGTGTGTCAAAGACCGAGTGCGCCGGTGATAGCGTTAGCCAATGAGGTTTAACTGAGGCTGCGTTTGCTAAGCGCATTGGGGAGCCTTTGGACTCGTCCTTGGGCTCTCCCATTATTACTCGGTCCAGCTGCAGGGTCTCTGTTTCCTCGGGGCTGCACTGCTCCATTGCAATTAAAGAAGCAAGTCCCCTGGTTTACCTTTTCGTGACGGAGGTTGCTGTAGCTTGTACGGTCGCGTCGACTGGAAGGGGTTACCTATTCTTCCCTCGTTAAGCCCGACTTTGTGACAAATTCCACTGTGGTGGGACAGTAGATAAATAGATTCCCCAGGGCAGCACTGCTCCATTGCTCTTAAAGGAGCAGGTCCTCTGGTGGACACTTTCGTGGGAGGGGTTGCTCTAGCTTCTACCGTTGCTTGGCAATCGATGTCGCGTCGGCTGGAGCCATTTTTGGAAGGGTTGATCCTATTCTTCCCACGTTGAGCCCGACCTTGCGTCAAATATTGCTGTGGTGGGACAGTGATTAAATAGATGCTCAACCTTACATAGAGAGATCAAAAGACAGCGCAGTATATAAGGAAGAAAACGGGTGTCCGTTACATCATAGAAACTATTTTAAAAAACTCAAATGGCAATGGGCTGGCCATGTTGCAAGAATGACAGACAGCTTATGGACATCACGACTGGCAACATGGATCCCCAGAGATCACATGAGAAACCGAGGTCGACAGAACACGGGATGGACAAATGTACTGGACTGATTCAGGAAACACTGGCTCTGCGACGCCCATGATAGAGAAGTGTGACGAATCCTGGTAAAGGTCTATCCAACGACGGACGGTAAAAGACTGATGATGATGAATCCTTTCAATACTGCAGCCTTCACCTCTGTATTCTGGCTGATTTTAGTTATGCTGTTGTTTGTATGGTTCCAGTCCTCATTCGAATTTCGAACCATTCCAATTTATTTACAAGACTCTGCAGGACTGCTCAAGATCTGCCTTTAATTTTGGGTGCAACTGCAACCTTCTTATTTTATTTTCGGTGGTAAATAATGTGTATAATTCTTCATTTACAGGTCATGGTGCCCAAAACTGAAAGTTATGTACGTAAGTATTCTTGAATCTAGCATTTTTGCCCTCGATATTATATCACGTCAGCTTTTTACATTGCGTCAAAAATACTATGATGAAATGTTTTGTGCCAAACATTGAAATTTAAATGACAGGTTAACTCACCGACAAGAGCTTAGAATGGTTCGAATTTGAACCAAAAATGATTTGCTTTATAAAACTATAAGAAACATAGGAAATGATTTCTGTCTGATAAACAATTGTTTCCACCCAAAATTAGATGGCAGGATGTTCACAGTGTATCAGTACGCGAAATCCAGCCAGACCGACTTGAAAACTGAAAAAAAATTATTTTGACAATGTTAGTTTCTGATATCAAAATATACTCACCGTCGGAGTCAATAATTGAACAATCGTAGCGTCGAAATTTGATGTGAAAAGATTCCATCGAAAAATAAATATGGTTATGCCATCACCAGCGTGACCATCTAAAATAAAGTAAAACAAATTTAGAAACATGTAGAATCTGTATGTTATAAATAAGCCCGACAAAAATAGGACCCAAAAATGAAAAATAAAAATTAGGGGGAGTTGGGTGGAACACTGATGCCAATTTTCAAGTCTGTAGACAAAATGGTATGGCCTAGAGTGCTAGAACACGCAAACACACACATACACACACACATATATAAAAGGGATTGAACCTTTCAGCACCTTTGGTGACTACAGTGGTTCAACCAGAGACTTCTTGGGGCTTTACAGTAAATATTTACAGTTGTAGCTGTGATTTCCTGATTTAAGACTTATTACTAATAAAACATAACTCAATTAGTTTTAATTGGCTGATAGCTGCTACGTACAAGTAGATTATTCTTTGTTCTTTTTTATTAAAAATATTTTTCCAGCAAATATAAGAAAAACATGCAGAGGAACGGTGGCTGACATTGTATTTGTACTCGATTCGTCATCAAGTATTTGGAGAGAGGACTTCGAGAAGCAGTTGAATTTTGTCAAATACATGATTGAACCTCTTGACATCGGAAAAGGGCCAAATCAGGTGATTATATTTGACGTCTTAAAAATGTACTTATTAGTTTTGAAATTGTTCTCTCCCTCCTTGTGATTGTTTTCTTTCTTTGTAGTCAAAGATGACCATGGTTTCAGTTCTGAATGGTGCAGCTCTCAGAGTGAAGGGGGGATTTATTTGTTATATATACATCACAAAAGTTTCAGTAATCATCTTTTGTCAGAATAAAAGTTGCGCTTCACTTAGACTTTGCTGCAGCCGAAATCGTTCCTAATACCTTTCATTGCCATCCCACCGATCGTTAATCTTCGATAATTAGTAACCAAAACGAACTGGAAATGAAGAATAAGTTCTTTTCGAGACTCTAACTCGCATATTTTCTGTCGTAAGAAATCTATTTTACCATGGAAGCTGCTCTCATCGTATGAGCTACTAAAGTATTACGATTGGAAGATCAAATTTAACCTTATAAATATGTTCCTTAATTTCCCTGATTGCTTGGTGATTCCATATTTAATATCATGCATTAAAAGTTAATTTATAAAACTTTGAAAGATTACCCGAGTTTCTTACACGTTACCCGAGTTTCTTACACGGGTATTTATTAGTTTATCTCAAAGTAATACTAATCATATTTGATGAGAAATTTACTTAGAGCAAACTAACACATTTTTTCACGTCAAAAGAAACACTTTTAACTTTTTCTTTTAGAGGTGCTCACTGAATATTGCTTATATTCATTTATTTATAAATTTCATTGAATGTTTCACTCATTAAAAAAATGGAACTTACTCCTTAAATTAGTTTTAGCATAAGGGGTCAATATAAAGTCCGACTGGGAAAGACGTCCGGGCGATACAACGGACAAATTGCTATTAACGACAAAATATGAAGACGACAATTATCGTATAATTATAATAATTCTTCATCTCAGAAATACAGACGGTAATCATTCCATAAATCAACAGATGTCCACAAATAAGATCACCTCTTATTCTGCAGAAAAAGATTCCTTCCATAATTGTTTGTGTATTTTAATCTGATACCTGTTTACGCACTCGAATATTCATCGTCTGACCAGTAAAATAAT
This sequence comes from Thysanoteuthis rhombus, assembly GCA_963457665.1. Classification (NCBI taxonomy): domain Eukaryota; kingdom Metazoa; phylum Mollusca; class Cephalopoda; order Oegopsida; family Thysanoteuthidae; genus Thysanoteuthis; species Thysanoteuthis major. The sequence continues at coordinate 35,394,067 of OY735231.1, read as the reverse complement.
GAAAATGCCAAAAAATATGTTTATTTTCTTCTATTTTTTTTTGAAGGTGCGAATTGGAATACAAACATTCAGTGATAAATCAAGCATCCATATTGCCCTGAATAATTTCTTAGACAAAGTAAATCTACTTTGGGAAATCGATCAGATCCCTCAAATAATTGGTAACGCCAACCTTGGGAATGCACTGAGTGATATGCGGAACATCATGTTCACCGAGCGTAATGGGGCACGACCTGGTGTGAGACGTGTGGCTATTATTCTTACAGGAGGTGCCACCCAAGACCATCACAAAAACATGGCCCTCAGAGAGGCAAAAGCAAGTAGAGATGCCAATATCGAACTTTTCGTCGTTGGAATCGGCTATTTTATCAATAAACAACATCTCGAAGAAATTGCCAGCAAACCGCATAACAAGTTCCTACTTCTATCAGACACCTACCATTCTTTGGATAAGATTACAGAGGGCTTAATGAGTCGGATTTGTAAAGGTAAGAATTCTGAAGAATCTTTCAGATAATTGATCTCTTTGGGGTTTTTTTTTGGGGGGGGGGAGGGGGTTCTGCTGTTGATACTTTGGACGATTCATTATACGGCCTACTTTTGGTGTAACACCCGACAGTGATGTTGGTAAACAGAATATTCTATCCTCAAAATTATTGACAGTATGTTTAAAAGGTAAGACTCATTTCATGGGGCTTGTCTTTCAGTTCTCCATGAACAGGCTCAGAAGTATACGTATTTTGTAGAGAGGGGCGGACGCAAAAAGATATATTCTGTGTTTGGGGTTCGGGACAAGAAATATATATCGTGATGTCTGTTGTAAGTTAAGAGTACTGGGAATGCTTAAGCTGTGACACATCCTGAAGTGTCACTGTTCATAGTGACCCCTTGATTTCTGGCCTTTATAAAGTTCCAACTTTCAAACCCCCTCTACATACATAGCCAGTGAGCAATCCAGCCTGACCAACTTGATAACTGAAGAAAACTATGTTGACAATGTTGGTTTGTAATATCAAAATGTACTCGCCTTCACAGTGATTAATCAAACAACCGTAGCATCAGGGGTTTGAAGTTATTTAAAAAGATTCCATCAAAGAAAAAATATGGTTATGACATCACTGGCGTTTTCTACTGGTAACCATCTGATATAAAGTAAAACCATATTTAGACACTTATAGATTCTGAACGTTATTTATTGGCCCAACAAAAATAGGACCCCAAAAGATTTGAAAGTTTTTTTGTTTTTTTTTTCTAAGAATAAAAAAAAAAAGAATTGAATAAAAAGGGTCTGGTGGAGTACTGATGTCAATTTTCAAGTCTGTAGACAAAATGGTATGGCCTACAGTGCTGGAATACGCAAACATATAAAAGGGATAGAACCTTTCACCATCTTTGGTGACTGCAGTGGTTCAACCAGAGACTTCTTGGGGCTTTACAGTAAATATTTACAGTTGTAGCTGTGATTTCCTGATTTAAGACTTATTACCAGTGAAACATAACTCAATTAGTTTTAATTGGCTGATAGCTGCTACGTACAAATAGATAATCTTTTGTTTTTTTTTTATTGAAAATATCTTTTCAGCAAATATAAGAGAAATATGCAGAGGAAAGGTGGCTGACATTGTATTTGTACTCGATTCGTCATCAAGTATTTGGTCAGAGGACTTCGAGAAGCAGTTGAATTTTGTCAAATACATGATTGAACCACTTGACATCGGAAAAGGGCCAAATCAGGTGATTATATTTGACGTCTTAAAAATGTACTTATTAGTTTTGACATTGTTCTCTTCCTCTTTGTGATTGTTTTCATTCTTTGTGGTCAAAGATGGCCATGGTTTCAGTTCTGAATGGTGCAGCTCTCGGAGTGCAACGCAATTTACGAAGTCATGACTGGCGCTTGATTATGATTATAAAGGAGGGTTTAGTTCCGTCAGTTGTAGTAGCCATTACCCTATTGGCCAGGGCTTGGCAGCAGGATATTGTCAGGATGGCTGGAGACGAACTAAAATGCATTAGATAATGGGGACTTTTTGCATATCAAGCGTTACTGTCCAGAGGTCTTTTTTCCCTGGTTTGTACATTTTCATTGATTGGTTGCCAAGGGAGTCCAGCCTGCCGTGCTTTTTACCAATAAATGGTCGAGAAGAGATAGATTCATGACTTTCCCAAGGACATCTGTAGGGAGTGAACACAAACAGTTGGAGTTCAAACCTGTCTCACTGTTTCCATTGGCTGTGCCGTTAACAATTAACCCATTTGCATCGCTACAAATTGTTATAAAAAAAACCAAGAAATTCATCATTTTGAATCTTCGTTAGATTAAGCATTGTCGACAATGATAAGAATTTCTAATAGTATTTCTTTCATCTTAATTGTCAAACTCCAGTAGACTCCAAAGTCTAACTTTGTTACCTCACTAAAATGAGAACAACAAGAACAGAAACAATCCTCGGTGAAATGAAGCAAATAAACCGATGTGTAAAATCGATATTTCCTGCTGTTATTTGAATTCAAGAGATTAACGAATACTTATCATGAAGGTAGCACAGGATTATTTCAATTTTTCAAATGGATTTATACAAAAATAAATGTATTTTCATTTATCATATATGCATCACAAAAGTTTCAGTAATCATCTTTTGTCAGAATAAAAGTTGCGCTTCACTTTGACTCTGCTGCAGCCGAAATCGTTCCTAATACCTTTCATTGCCATCCCACCGATCGTTAATCTTCGATAATTAGTAACCAGAACGAATTGGAAATTTAAAAAAAGTTCTTTTCGAGACTCGAACTCGCATATTTTCTGTCGTAAGAAATCTATCTTAGCGTTGAAACTGCTCTCATTGTATGAGCTACTAAAGAATTACGATTGGAAGATCAAATTTAACCTTATAAATATGTTCCTTTTTTTTTTCTCTGATTGCTTTGTGATGCCATATTTAATATCATGCATTAAAAGTTAATTTATAAAACTTTGAAAGATTACCTGAGTTTCTTACACGGGTATTTATAAGTTTATCTCAAAGTAATACTTATCATATTTGATGAGAAATTTACTTTGAGCAAACTAACACATTTTTTCACGTCAAAAGAAACACTTTTAACTTTTTCTTTTAGAGGTGCTCACTGAATATTGCTTATATTCATTTATTTATAAATTTCATTGAACGTTTCACTCATTAAAAAATGGAACTTACTCCTTAAATTAGTTTTAGCATAAGGGGTCAATATAAAGTCCGACTGGAAAAGACGTCCGGGCGATACAACGGACAAATTGCTATTAACGTCAAAATATGAAGACGACAATCAGTGTATAATTATGATGATTCCTCATCTCAGAAATACAGACGGTAATCATTCCATAAATCAACAGATGTCCACTAATAAGATCACCTCTTATTCTGCAGAAAAAGATTCCTTCAATAATTGTTTGTGTATTTTAATTTGATACCAGTCTACGCACTCGAACATTCATCGTCTGACCAGTGTAAATAATGAAAATGCCAAAAATCTGTTTATTTTCTTCTATTTTTTTTTTTTGAAGGTGCGAATTGGAATAGAAACATTCAGTGATGAAGCAAGCATCCATATTAACCTGAATGAATATTTCAAGAGGATAAATCTACTTGAGGAAATCAATCAGATCCCTCAAATAACTGGTAACACCAGCCTCGGGAATGCACTGAGAGAGATGCGGAATGTTATGTTTACTCAGCATCATGGGGCACGACCTGGTGTGAGAGATGTGGCCATTATTCTCACGGACGGTGTTTCTCAAGACCAAGACCTGGCCCTCAGAGAGGCAAAAGCAAGTAGAGATGCCAATATCGATCTTTTCGTCGTTGGAATCGGTAATTATACCTCGGAAGCACATCTAGCAGCAATTGCCAGCAAGCCAAAGCACAAATATCTTTTTTTTGCCCCCAGCTACGAAACCTTGAATAGGATTCGCGATGACGTAATCCGACAGACTTGCGAAATCGGTAATTATTAATATTGTGTTCATTTTAACTAATTCTCTTAATTATTTTCATTGTTCCATCACAATTTTGACCCGGGTCGTCATTGTACGGTTACGAGTAAACACTACGTTCAGAAATGAAGCGAAAGCTTCCGGCAAGTATCAAACTTACATTCCTTGTTCCCAGAGGAAGTCAAGCTTACTTCCGGCTGCTCTGACGATTCGGCCACAGAGTCTTCCTTGGTCTGTAGGAAACAATTTTCTTCTTCAAAGAGGAACCCTCACCTAATAGAACCTATTGTTCTAGCTACCTGAAATTTTCACAGTTGTTTTAATCATGTTTGATTATCTTTTTTAAAAAATTTTCAATTATTTGGAACTTCGGTGAAAGATGGAGATTTGAAATTTGAATCTCCGTTTTAAAGATATGTGTAGATTATTTTCTTGAAGTTTTTTCAATTAGCAAATTTTTTCCAAATAAGATAAACATTGAAATGCTGATTTTTTTTCCAAAAAAGAAATTCAAAATCGCCTTAAGGGCACTCTTCCCAGCAAAATGTTGTTTGTTTCGTGAAAATTGGTTGTAAAAATGTCAAACTTTACCAAAATACGTCTGAGCTCCCCGCCCTTTCCTGATTATCGGTTCCTCGTTTGTAAGGGAAATAATATTCTTAAAAAAATGAATTGAGAATTTTCTTTTTCTCAAATAGCAAAGCTTGTTTGTCTCTTCTTGAAAATTTTCTCTATTGGGGGAAGTTTGGAAAAAGTGCAATAAATTTGGATTTTTATTGTTAAAACTAAGATACGCCTTAGAGAAAATGTAGATACTTTCAAAGCTACTTTTGCACACTATGGCTAATACATTATGAAAGGATTCATTTTGTCTTAATCACTCATCAGTATTGTATATCTATTTGTCATTACATTAACATCAAGTTCATAATTGGTTTAACGTATTGAAGATGTCTTTCTATAAGAGATCCTCCAAAACCTTTTTGCTTTAGCAACCGATTTTTTTTAATGAACTTTTTGTAGCGCGTTCCTTTTTTGACAAGCCAGATATTTAAGTCCATTCCAGCTGTTCAACTGACTCAACGATATATTTTTTGAAAGCTACAGTGGTGCACAAAGTATCCGATACATTTTTAAAAAATCATTTCAACATATTTATGCACCTTCAAAAGATTTCTGATTGTTGCACATGACTTTTCAGTGTGCAACCTCGTTCCTATATCTTGGTGATGTTTGTATTTTCAAATCTTTTTTCCAAATTTGGTCAGTTTTGGAGGCGTATAAAAATGTTGAAATATACTTTTTGAAATGTATCGGATACATTTTGCACTCACTGTATACACGACTAAGTTTAATCTAGCAACACAGCTAGAGATTATGGGAGACACTCTAGAGCATTTTTAAGTAAATGTGTGGCCTGAATAAAGATAAAAAAATGTCTTATGTGACCCACTCGATCGAAAACGTTACCCATGCCTGCACTAAATTGTCGTGATACACCTAGAGATCATCAGCGACACAATAAAGTGCTGCGGCACACAGTTTGAAAAACTTTGCTCTAAAATCTCAGGTGTATATAACAATTTCGAAAGATATGTGACAAGAGCAAAACAAGAGATTTTTAATTCATACTAAACATTGACACTTTGATTTTCATGCACAGATATACATTGATTCGTTAAATAATTCGTACCAAAATATTTCATACTATTCAAGAAACCGTATCATCAAGATTTCATTATTATTCGATTTTTTTTTTTTAGTTAATTATTACTTACATCAATTTGCACATAAGTGCTTTGACTGTACTACATCAAGACTCCCACTAATCAAAACTGCACTTTTCAGGGTTCGTGTATTTTAATTACCCCTGTAAGTATTCGTTTTCGAGAAAATGATCACATTTCCTCGTGTAAGAATCTATAAGATGCGGAACACATACAGTTTTCTATGCTCTTGTATGATGTCTAAAATTATGTCTACCAAATTGATGACCTGATTTTTTTTCAATATTGCAGTGACAAACCCACCAACGCTCCCATCACCAACAAACGGTCTGCCAGTCAATGATTTATTTTTTTTTAATATCTATATTCGAACTGAGACTATCACGTCTTTGCACCTTTCTGACCGTTTGCTTCAACAACTTCCAATCTTCATTCCTGTCCACATTTTTTTTTGTGAAATGTTATACACACATAGATTATTACTATTATTGACAAGCTTTTTACCTTCAGCCTAACTTTCAGTTGCTTTCTATTACAACTTTGAATCGAACGGTAATTCAATGGCAACGATTAAACAACATTATCGGAAAATTAAAATTAATTGTTTAATCGTCTGATACCTACTTACTAAAGTCCTTAACTCACTTTTCTGTCCTTCCTCTTCCTGCCCTCTTATTAAACTTCTTATCTTTCCTCTCCCTCCTCACTCTCTTCCTACTTTCTTATTAAACTCCCTAATTCTCTTATCTATCTTTTTTCTTACTCTCATATTAAACTACTAACCCCTCTCTCTATCCACTCGCTTCATACCGTCTCGCTAAGCTCTGTAATTCTATATACTATCCTTTCTCTTCCTACCATCATAATGAACTACTTATCTCTCTTTCCTGTCCTCTCTCGCTCTACCCTCGAATCAATCTACTCAATTTTTTGCGTCATCTCTCTTGCTCTCCTCTTATTAAACTACTTAACTTTCTTTATGTTCTCTCGTTCCCTTCTCACCTTTGTATCAAACTACCAAACTTTTTTCGATCCTCTCTACTTCTTACCTTCTTATTATACTACCTAACTTTCGTTTTTGCCACGATCTCTCTCTTCACTCTCTTATTTAACTATTTAATTTCCGATTCTGACGAAGCCAATGTTAATAAAATCAAGTTCAAATACGAAAAAAAGTGACACATTGGGGTCCAAAAATTATTTTTTTTAAAGACAGTTTTTAAGGATTCCTGTTAGAAATGTGCTATTTAGGGGGCTTATTCAAACTACTGACCCCTTACGTGATTTATGATATCACAGGTAGAATTCGTTAAACAAGCAGATCTAGGTAGACATTCAATTGTAACCGTTGCATGACCAACGTCTTTTGGCTGCATGCTGCATTGGGGTGATCAATTAAAAAAAATAGAAAAAAGAATAAGTTACTTAATTTGCTTTTTGTTGGATCACTGGAATGTCAGAATCGTCATCATAAAATGTGTGAATGTTGCTGTACATGAACTAAGGGCCAATTCAGCATAAATTTACATTGGAAATTGAAACATCAAGGGCTAAAAAAATGAAGCATTTATTCCACATTATGCCGAAAAAAAACTTACTACGCACCCCCGCAGATTTTTAGTGGGGGTTCAATTTGTAACGTAAGATAAGGCCAAATTGATCCCTTAATTTGTATCCAGTAACATTCGCGCTAATATGCTGAAAATTCAGGCGTTTTTTTGTGATCACTGCCCAAAAGAAGGCGAAAACAGTAAAATTTCATGGAGCATCCTTTTTTTTACTCCCACGGCATGCTGTCAGAACACGTTTTGTCACGTGACAGTTTCTATTGAGGGACTAACCAGACCTGTTCTCTTTATTTTCGAAGTTCTGTCAAAGACTAAACTCGAAAATGATTCCCCAAACAGAGCAATGCCTCCGGAGAAACAGTCAACGACTGCGGAATGGCTACCTCCAATACCTGAATCGAAATATCTGCCTTGACCTTTCGTCAACCCCCCCCTCCTAAGTGGTGAGCCTCAACTCTATTTTTGTACATCAACACCGATGATAATGACCACACAAAAGACCAGTGAGTTAAATTGGGTCTCCTAGTTTTTGAAATAATACCGTATTGATAAGTACATACTCTTCTGCTCACCTTCTTGAGGTCTATCAAGCAAGGGATTTTGACTCCTGCACAGCCAAGCTTGTAATTATTATTTTTGACATTTGTCTCTGGAAACAACAGAATGTAATGTTCAGCGCGTCTACCTCAAACGCAGATGGTCGCAAGTCTGATTCCCGGTACAAGCGAAGAGCGTGGAAGCCTCTTCATAGGACTAATTTCCCCTGAGCACTCAACAGCTAATTGGGTACACTGTGGGATTAGGGTAGAATATATGTATTGGCGGTCGCGTCCCCTATGACGGAAGTGAGCATGCTCTTGGCAGTAGGACTATGTGACCTTCCCTACTAAAGTTCGATCAGTTTAGGATCAATGAGTATTCTAATTGTATTTATACTTGCTAAAGTCATCGTTGCCGAGTCTATGCTTCGACGTCGAGAATGTTGGTATATGTTACATTGAACAAAGCCCGTGCGTTTATCTTTTAATACGTACATTTAGTTTCCAATGATTTGACGATACTTCACAAACTAATGGTAAGAAAACTAAGACATTTAGAACTGATAAATGTAATATTGATTTCAAAAAAAGGCCAGTCTTTTATCATATCTGTCAGAAGATTTGTTTTCTGAGAATTTCAAAAATGACGTCCGTTTTCTATTGTAAGAACAGATATCAGTATATAAATAAACGTTGACATTTTGCTTACATCCATGAAAAATTGATGTTTCTTGAGAGCTTTGAAAATTAAGTCGGTTTTCGTTGGCCGTAAGATTTTGCAAAGTCTAAATTCTTGTTATAAAACGTGAGAATATTATGGGTAGGGACTATTCTCTCCAGTGATCAGCGTAAAGAAAAAAATACCTTACCCCTACAAAGGAGAAAGATATCTTTCGAATTTCTGGTCCCAGCAAATATTGGTAAATAAAGGGAAAGAATTACTATTCTTGATCGAAATATCTACATGTAAACATCAATTTTTTTTGTGAAACTTTTGACTTGTATCTACCCTAATCTAAATTTCTCCGGTGCTTTTTTTCCTTTATTCAGGCTGTCAATAATTCATCATATGAAAATGAAATACTAAAATAAATGTCAATTTGTTTTTCAGTCTGTAATACCGGTAAAACAGAAGTTGTGTTCATGATCAACAACAACCATTTTGGACAACAGAAAACAAATATCATCCTTAATACTTGCATCAAGTTGATGAAAGAAGTCGAAATGTACAGTGATGTCAGCTTCGGGTTAATGTTCGATAACTGTCACCACAATCTCGATAGGCCGGTTGGTAAGCTCACTGGCTATTCTCATCTAAAGAGAGAATATTCCGATTACCAATTTGGCCCTTTTGTTTCGTTGATCAAAAAACTGCAGAACAGGGTATTTCATAGTCGATTTTTTGGTGCTCGGCGTATTGGCCTCATATTCATTGACAAAACGATCGATTTGAATCGATGGGATATTCAAGCAGAAGCAAGACGTCTTAGTTTCGAGTACATCGAACTTTTTGCTGTTATCATTGGAAATATTGATGAAACGCTCATTGTAAATTCACTTGTGCCGGAACAGCATATCATCAGAATCTCTTCGTACGATCAACTGATACATGATTTACCGATTCTTTTCACTAATTTGTTGTGCAAACCGTTAACACCTTGATTCTGCCAATCACAAAACCGTAACTTTCCTAAAAAATTTATCCCGTAGGAAGTTCTATACTGAGAATTTTCCTTTATATTTCTTCATACAACAAATTCTAGTGTTTTCTTTTTAATCTTTTTTTTTTATTTAGTCCAGAGCCAAAATTTTGGTTCTTACGGCTTGCATGAACAAGTATAGCCCGCTTTTCGAAAATTTGCTTCGCGCAACTTTTCCACTTCCAGGAAAATAAAGCGAAAAGCAATCAGCGTTTGTTTTGCGGGGAGTCATACAAACAACAGAACGCACAATTCTTCTTTCTCTCTCTCTCTCTCTCTCTCTCTCTCTCTCTCTCTCCTATACCTTTCACCATCTGACGACTTCAACAAGTATGGAATCGTCATCGCTGTTTTGGTCTAAGAAAGCGAAATAATTTTACAATATAAAATCATGGTACTTGCGATTTCGCTTCACGTCATTTTGGGCTTACAGAATGTTTTACTGGAACGGTCAACTTTTGAAAAATGGAATAAACTTGTATTAATCTGTACATAAATCGAAAACATGTACAGGTTCGAATGAATATATACTATATATGCAAGAAAAAAAAAACCTTTCCAGGAGTAGTTCGGACGAATTAATTCATTCTTTGTGCTCCTTAACGCAACGTTTCCATCCTGAAGCAGATCTATTCAAAAACATTCTCGGCTGTACAATCCATAAGATAAGATGGAGGTCTCCTTTTTACAGAACCAGATGGTGAATGGAAATGGTAGCTCATATACCGACGACTCAGTTCATTCCTAGCAAAGCAACCCACACAGACGAGACCAATCTCAACCATCCCGTGTGTACCAGTCATTTGATTTGAAAGTATCAAAATATCTTCAGCATGGAGCAGACGACAAATGATATAAACTGCTTTTCTCTGATAGTCATCCAGTTATCAATACAAAATATTTTTTGATGGTTGACACATTTCTAATAATCATGTTTTTAAGTTATCTCAATAAACAAGTTTTGTAAGTATCTCTTCACAGAAGTTTGAAAACTAAGTCAACATGGCTTGATTTTCATTATGATTATATTTTTCTTCATATACTTTGCACTTATTTTCATACATTAGATCAAATAAAACCATTTCATCTAAAAAAAGCCATGTTTCCTATTATTATTTATACTGGAGTGTTGCCTGGCATTTGACAGTGTTTCAATATTTTAAACATACTTTTGCAATCGTTGGTAATATCAAGTTACGTCATTTTAAGCTCCCAAAAGCTTCATCTCCCCCTTGAAATGCTTCAGAATGAGCTCTCATTACCTAGGGGTAAAGGAGAATGACTCAAGCGACATCACTTGACCTTTCACAGGTAACAGATATCCTCGCAGTGAAATTTACACTATACTTAAGTAAAAAGTGAGTATTACTAGTTTTTTTTTGTTTTGGTTTTTTTTTTTTGTTTTTTTTTTCATTTAGGTGATCATTAAATTCATTATTCTTCGTCGAATCCTATTTCTATATCGTCTGCTTTATTTTTGGAAGATTTTTGATTGAAGAGTTTTGATTTCTCTGTCGCCAGACGTAAATCATCGCATAATCGAAGTAATTTTCGATGGAAAATATCATCACGACAAAATATTGAATTAAAACAATCTAAGCACGGTCTTGAATAGACATGAGTACTTTTTTTTATTTATTCACATTTCTGTGAACTAGATTCACCTTCTTTTCCCAAGACCCAAATTTACCAACAGTGGGCTACTACATCTTTTCCTCTGAGAGTAACCAAAATGTACCCGTTGGTGATATTCTGCAGTTTATAGCTCAGCATCAGTAGATAGTTCATCAGATAATTTCCAGATATAACTCTGAAAAATGCTTTTATGTAATCAATATTTTATAACAAGAGTCATTCACGGCGTCGTTTCCATTTCTCTGTCTAAACTTATAATTCCTGATAATGTCATTGGATAAAAAATCATTGCTCATTTTGTGAAGGTGATCTCTACTGTATTTACATTATCAGAATTGGAAACATGCATCAAATCAGCCATTATTCTCATCAGAGCAAAGTATGTATACGGATTCTTCCAACCTGTTCAATCTTCAATGCTACTCCCCGTTCATTAATTCAACTTAACTTCATAAAAATCAGTGTGCCTCTTCGACCTTTCACACATGGTCAGCCATATCTGATTTTGGCATTCTTTCACAAATCGTTTACATGAGAGAATCATGTTCAAATACACATGGAGAGACCACAAGACAGTACTCTATATTTGGGAGAAACAGTGGTTTGAGACCTTATGGAAGCCATTACGAAACTCAAATGGCAATGGACTGGATATGTTGCAAAAACAGCTGACATGGATCCCCAGAGATAAAATGCAGAGCCGAGGTCGGCAGAATATTAGAAGGCGAGATGGACTGGACAGGTTCAGAAATATTGGCTCCACGACGTGCACGATAGAGAGGTGTTGCGAATCCTGGGGAAGGTCTATATCCAACGACAGACGATAAAAGACTGATGATGATGAATTTTGGGCTGATCAATTTAGAAATTGGAAAAAGGGGTGATCAATGAATAATTTACTTCTGCCGCCCCTTGGAGGCATAAATAGAAGCGTGAATAATGCCGGGCCCAAACTAAGCGAGAAATTTAGAATAAACTTATACTGCAAATTGAACCCCTCACTAAAAACTTATTTAGTTAAAATTTTCAAAAAATTTTAAAAAATTTTCTTCTATACGTAATGAGGAATACATTTTCAAAATTTCAATCCTCTAGCCAAATTGGTGTGGCCTTTAAGTAAGGTTGAAAAGGAAGCGAGACTCCTCGACAAAATAACAAATGGTTGAATTCCAAAAACTTTGAACCGTAACTGTCGTATAGAGACTCACTCAACTTTCAATCCAAAAGCTTATTCTAACCACAAATAAGTAGCATTTGATCTCAATTTTATTTCAAATTATATTTACTATATTTTGCTGGAAAAAAAAGAAAAGAAAAGAGCATATAAAAGACATCGTCAAAAAGAATATTTTTTTCAATATTTGTTATGGTGAAAATGTTTTTCAATAGATCGGTTTGACTAAAATGTTAGTTCTGTTTTCTGTCGTTAAATGGTATTAGGAGTGTTTAGTTTTACCAACTTTATTCAAAAAGATCGTTTTCGATTGTACTGTGACAACTATCATATCAGTGTGTAGGTGAGAAAATATTGAGTATGTTATACTTCAAAGTTAAAAAATGCGACCCGAACACAAACGAATAGATTTGTTGCAATTTATGAAAAAGGTACTGTGAATAATTCTAGAAGTTTTGTGCTGGAAATCTCTCGCCGAGTGATGTTACGCAGTCAAGTAGACCTGATGTTGATGGCAATAAAATCAAAATATTACTTGAGAATAATTAACATTATACAACATACTCAATGTATAGCCAACATGCTCAGAATATCCAAATTAAGCGTTGAAACTTGGTTTTGTTAGTGGCTTTGATGTGTGGCTTCAGCATGAACTTAAGCAAAAATAAAACTCATTTGATTGTATCTAAACGTTCTGTTTTTTAGTCGAATGATGACGATCGATGAAAAATTGATACTTTACAACAATGTGAAACGCAAGATATTATGATAGAGGTAAAATGAACCACCAGTAACAAATCCCAGTTTTTATTCGAAGATGTGATGCTGTGTATGCGTGTAAAGTTCAACCACTATCTTGATATGCTCTCTACATGAAAGACTTACAAAAAAACTTCTCTGACATTCTTTCGTTAC